>CM030361.1:132950223-133475223 GCA_017893485.1 Hemerocallis citrina
TGTGTTACTTATGCTAACCTATATATATATATATATATATATATATATATAGGGAGGTGATCCCCTTATTTTGTGGGGCATCGTATGTGATAAGAACCCCTACGAAAAATCCAATATATATATATAGGGAGGTGATTCCCTTATTTTGTGGAGCATCGTATGTGATAAGAACCCATACGAAAAATCCAAACCATTCATCTTATTCTACATGCCAAAGATAGTCTAAGAGAGTAAAATCAAGTTATTTGACTTTCATTTTCCTATCCATCACGTCGTTAGAAAAATAATGAATTTTTAGCCATACAATTTTGTCACGTTGTAAAACATAAACAAATATACTTCAAATAACCTGATTTTACAACAAATATACTTCAAATAACCTGATTTTACACACTTAGGCTAAGTCATGAAAAACAATATGAACGGTTCAGATTTTTCATGGATGGTTCGTATTAATTAATGAGATCACATATGAGACCTCAAAATAAGTGAGGTCTGGCCTTATGGGATCACCCCCCCCCCTCCCCCCTATATATATATACACACACACGTGTCAGCTTTTTTTCGGGATATGAATTGAAAAATCTGAACCGTTCATTTTGATCTAGAAATATAAATTAGTCTACAGATGAGAAATCAAGAGATTTGTTTGTTTATACATTAAAATATTACAAATTGTATAGCTAATACCGTTGATTTTTATAACGATATGATGGATGAAAAAATGAATTTCAGTTGACCCCCATATAGGACTATGATCATATGAGATACATATACATATATGAGGATACAAGAGGTCATAAGCCATAGGAGGAAATTCGACATACTAAAAACTCATTCCCCGCAACCAAAATTCATGATCCGTACTGTTTCATCTTCATATCATAAAACGTAGAGTGAAGAGAAATTACTGAATTTTAATATGTTATGGCCATTCATCATGATGTTACAAAATGAACGGTTTTTTAGCAATACAACTATTGCGATAATTAAATACATGGGCACAAACACATCCAACTTTGATAATATTTTGTTATCTTCTATTTTATGATATGTTGAACACCTTGAATGATGTGGATCATGCATTTGAAAGGAGGAGGTAAGATTTTGTAAGGTGTCATAGGAGGAATTCCTCCTATGCTATATTTCCTTCCGTTCTCTCTCTGTCTCTCCCTCTCTCTCTCTATACATATAATTATTTATTCTAAATTATATCTATTTAATGAAATTACTTGGGACAGTTTTTATTTATTGGATTCGTAAATAAATATTCATGTAACTTATGCTTTATTTTCACCGTCTTCTGCATTGTTTTCCGTTCTATCACCCTATATTTGATACATGACAGTCTTCTCTTCAAAATAGGGTTTACCTAGACATTTTTGCACCAAACATCTGCCAAAGCATGATTCTACAGTTACTTTGATTGATGAAGATGGGGAGGAAACAGATACGGTGTACCTTGCTTACAAGAATGGATTAAGTGGTGGATGGAGAGGCTTCTCTCTAGATCATGATTTAGTTGATGGGGATGCGCTAGTTTTTCAGTTGATCAACCCTACAACTTTCAAGGTAATGCTTCTTTTTTGTTTTTAACAGCTTACCATTTAACTTCTAACACGCTGGAGCTCATCTATTTCCAATATATGGGTATATGTAGAACATAAAGTAGACCAGTTTTATACAATGGTGAGATAAATCCTTTTATATTTTTTATTTATGAAATACTATTTTCTATAAGTGCATTGTTTATACATTTGACGAGATAAACTGTTGCATTTCCTATTTCAGATTTACATTGTAAGGGAAAGCGAGTACGACAGGAAATGATGCAGCTCTTCCTGGATGCTATATATAGGAACTACATTAAGAGGTATTTTCATCTTCCACTGGATCTTGCTTGAGTTAGTTATAATGAATATGTTTGTAAGTCGAATTATCTGGTTGTCGAAGATTACCCGGTTAATATTTTTGATTTTTTTTTTTTTTTTTTTTTGCTTTGGGTAATATAGACTTGAAAGTACAACAACAACAACAAAGTTTTTTTTCCAACTAGTTGGGGTCGACTACATGAATCCTGGTTTTCCATTTTACTCGGTTTAGCGCAATATCTACTGTAAGGTCACAAGCTCACCGTTCTACCCAAGGCCACAAGCTCACTGTTTCTACCCAAATAAGTTTAGGTCTTCCCCTCCCCCTAACTGTACCCTCAATACTTATCAAATCACTCTTTCTAGTGGGGGCACTATTAGGTATACGTGTGACATATCCAAATTACCTGAAGCGATTCTCTCTTAATTGATCTTGGATAGGAGCTACATTTACCATATCTCGTATATGCTCGTTTCTAATTCGATCCTTCCTGGTTTGACCACTCATCCATCTTAGCATCATTATCTCTACTACACTCAATTTTTTGACATGTTTCTTTGTTGCTCAACACTTTGCTTCATACATCATTGCTGATTTAATAGTCGTCCTATAAAAATTTTCTTGCAACTTCAAAGGTATACGTTTGTCACACAAAACACCACTAGCGCTTCTCCACCTAAAACATCCTGCTTGGATCCTATGTATAATATCTTCATAATGTTAGGTTTCGATGGCAAACACAGATTGAATACACAGCGAAAAAATTACAAAATATTGAAACCTAGCTATGGATCCATGCGAAAAACATAAATCGTGTTTAGGAATTATACCTTAAGGATGGATCAGCTTTCTCCAAGATATGTCGATCACAGCACTGCAATACTATGGTGCCTCAACGGTATCCACACGAACGGATCAAAACCAAAATGGTGCCTCAACGGTATCCACACGAACGGATCAAAACCAAGCTTTCCTCAGGCCGTGGTGCTACCTGCGGGATGTGGTTGTTCCTCATGATCTCGTTCTCACAATTTTTGTAATGGCTAGGGTTTTATCATATGTGACTTTTTCACATATATGTATCATATATATAGCTACAGTAAATCAATCCTAAGAGAGTAACGATCTTGTTGGACTCATAATCTGACATGGGTCAGATTCATGTGTGAGCCTCTGAACTTTAGTCTCAGCCCATTTAATCTAATTAAATGTTCAACCAATGTTAGGAGTCCAAATCTTACTTGGATACCCAATTAAATTTATCTTATGAATTTATGAATTTAAATCTCAATTTTGATCCATTCTAAGTGTGTGACCTTGTAGGTTTCCATTACGTTGATAGTGATACTAAAATCATATTCTAGTATTACAAACGGTGAGCGGTATCTAGCAATACATCACTGCTACTCAAGTAGTGAGAATGTTAGTGACTTAACATAACCTATCCGTGACCAATGTTACCATGTAGTCTAGTTCCTTTGTCCAGATATCTTAATTGACCACAAGGCATAGAGCGATCACCCTTGTATAGTTCAATCTTTGGTTTCTTGATCTCCGAGTAGGCTTACTAAAATAAATGAGCTCAATATCTCATATTGACTCATTTGAAAATGGTCATGCATTTTGTAGTCTCACTCAATCAAGGGACCCATAGAGAACGCTCATGTTATGTAAGAGTGACAAATCTTATCTCAGTCACTCACATCCCTCCGCATGATTTGTAGTATATCCAATAGTCGACTTTATAATCACCTTATTACAAGCAACGTTTGACGACATTAAAAGATATAACTTCTCATATAGGACTACAAACACCATGGTCACTATGATAACTGCTTATGACACTCACATAACGATCCATGCAGCGTTCTCATAGTGGGTCAATCGAATATATTATTATTCTAATATGTACCTATGTGAAAACTTGATATCTCATATCCATGACCCGTGAGATATGGTCATTAGTCTACGCACATACTATTCTCTATGCATTATTGTTGTCCTAAATTCACAATAATACTTGACTAGGGACATTTAAGAATAGTGTTCTGATTAAAACCAATAAGATCTCACAATCAAGTCAAGCACTTGATATCCCATGGTATTGAACCTACTATTCTAAGCACTTTAAAATGCTCATTTAATCACAATGAATAACACAATAAATGAAATGCATCATATATGAAATAAATATCATAATACAATGTAAACTAGTAATGTCAATACACAACTGGCCTCCAGGGCAAACACCAACACATAAATCTCCCCACTTTTTATATAGTCAAGCCCAAATATCGAAAATGGCCTCCCTTAGGTATGTCTTAACCATCAAGCTTCACTACTTCTTCATTTGTGTTCTGAATATCACTAAAATTACACTCCATATACAGGGTCGGCCCCCACCTTAAGGTAGGTGAGGCGGTCGCCTGAGGCCCCCAAATTTTTTGCAATTTTAGGGGCCCCCAAATTTGTATTCTCCTTGAGCGTAAAAAAATTATATTGTTATTAGGGGCCCCCAAAAATAATTATTTGGGCCTTTTGCCTCGGGCCCCCGGGAACGCAGAGTCGGCCATGTCCATATACTCATTTTTAGTTCTGCTTATTTTAAAGCCTCTAGCTTCCAAAGTTTCTCTCCGCAATTCTAATTTAACATTGCTTACATGAATGCCCTAGCATTTGCGCGTATATTTTTAGGATTCATGTTCATGGAATCCGACAAAGTTTTGTGCTAGTTGTCAATTACCTAACAAAATCCTCCTTTTTAGCCGGTTTGTGGTCAAATTTCTGACTTTGGACAGGCAATGGTGGAGTTCCATAATTTTTTGATTTAATAGCATTGGAAAATTTTCCAGTTTAAAAAACAAATAGATTCAAACAATGATTCCTTATCCTTCTTTTGATAATGGGTAAGTATGGTTTAGGATCATCAAAGTACTTGAACAATTTCATCTTTTCTTGAAGCCCGGCTTGCCAAAATTCCTTGTGAAAATATCCAAATCACTGTCAAAATTTTATCCCAATCTTACACACAAACATACTCACTTTGTTTTCTGTTCTATGTATAGGACTGAACTTTCAAATAAAATAAAAATGAAAATGAAAGTAAAAAATAAAAATAAAAATCCTATTTTCTTTCTATAGTTTTTATTTCTCTACATTTCTTATGCTATAAAAATCAAGAATTATACTGGCTGAATTGCATCATTATCTGCATAAGCTTACAACCTGTTTATATACAGCAATCTTATGCACAAACATAATAGGAACACTTCTTTTTTTCCCGAATGTGTATAGCTGGGTTGGCCTTTATCTTTATTTTAGAGCTTTTCTTGTATAAATAATGTTTGTGCTATTTAGAACTGAATTCTTTAAAATACCATATGCTACAACAAATCTGAGGACATTTACAGCATTATCAGGAACTGCGAGAAAGTGGTGGTGTTGGTGAACTAACTCGAAACAAGCAACCTTTCTTCCAGTATTATTATCTCCCATCTTCACATAGACAACATAGTTTCGTCTGAGAAGGCTAATCGACATCAAAGCGTGATTTCCATCTCTGAGGATGAATGAAGATATTTTAAGTTATGACCCATTACTTCTACTTCGCATTTTGTATGTACCCTTGCTCTGACTAGTTCATGGAACAAATATGTCAATTTAAGGACATCATATTTTGCTGATCATGGATCATCCAGGAGAAAGTTCTAATGTAGTTGTGCTTTTTTATTTGCTGCAGTCATGTTCAGAAAGTGTAATCTTTACAGTATAATTAAGACCAGAGATATCGAGCTGTTTGGTTGTATGTGGATGATGGATGGCTGTCATTTAATCGGGCTAATTAAATGATGCTGGAACAATATGTGGATGATGGATGGCTGTCATTTAATCGGGCTAATTAAATGATGCTGGAACAAGCCACAAAACTATTTACCATGTATCTATATGTCAATATTCTAACCTGACCCTACAAAAAGCCTGACCCTGGCCTGGCCCTGACCTCGACCGCAGCCCCAACCCTAAAGCCCTAGTTAGGTACTACATAGCCTCTACAGTATCAGTACTGTAAATATATACACAATATATCACATATTCACATATGTGTCCTCAGCTTACCCACTTGAGTAGCCCAAACCCAAACCCACTTCTTCCACTTCCAAATTATATTCTAAAACTAAAATCAAATCTTAGTTGCTGATTTCTCAGAGATCAATTTTTGGACGTGATTTGCAAACATGTTGTTTGTAGATGAGAATTTTTTGAAGAATGCATGATCGCTGATTGTGTTTTGTAAGGATGAAACCAGCTTTTGTCAGTTATGTGACTTTGTGGGGCCCTCGTGATTTTTTTGCTCATCTTGATATTACACTCTCTTTGATCTTGATTGACATTAATCAATTCTGATTATCCAAGGTTACTACTCACTTTGTCGAGTCTTTCCATCGAGATAAGATTTTCCTTCAAGTCTGGAACATGTATTGTTTGAAAATACTCTGATTATCACTGGCTTTCACGTGAACAGTTCTGATCGTTCCTCACGATTCTCTGCAAGAACTCTCTCGGTAGTCTTCAAAAACCTCCCTCTTCGAAGTGCAATGAAAAGAAGCTTCCGAATCAATACATCAATCTCACGTGTCCAACTTTACCCTAGCTGACAAAAACAACTCACCAGCATTGGTTTCCAAGGTCACCACATTGGCTTCTTTTGATTTTCCTGCTTCTTCTTCATAAAGGCCTTACAACTGGGAATCATGTGACCCTTCGTATGGGAATACTAACACTCAGGGGCACCTCCATCGTCTACTTTGATCCTTTCTTCTTCAACTGCTTTTAGATCTCCAACGTCTTTTCCCAGTTGACATAGCGGAATCCTTAGAAGATGATGAAAATCCTCCGTTTCTCAACCTTCTCATCTCCTCTTTCAGAATGCTACTCACTATATCTCGTAGAGTCGTCGAATTTGTCATTGTAGCTGTAATAGTCTATTCCACCGTATCATAACTATCGGATAAAGTAGATAAAAGTAACAATGATTGTCCCATTTCTGAAAACTTCAATCATGCAGCTTCCATCTGGTTGTAAACCATACAGTAATTGTTCACATGTTCTGCCACTGAACTCCCTTCCCTCAACTTCATGTTAACCCAACTTCTTCAAATGAAGAATTTGACTAGATGCTGACGATTTCTCATACATATCCATGAGAATCTTCATAGCCTCCTTTGCGGTCTTTGCCTTCGAGATATGAAACAATGTCTTCCTACTCAGTCCCAATTGGATCTGCACTAGTGCCTTTTAATCCAAATGATTCAATGCCGCCAAGATCTTCTCATCCTTGTTTGCACCTTTTAGCTTCTCATCAAACAACGGACCATTTAGATCTTTCTGACGAAGATACGCCATCATCTGAAACTTCCACATCGCGAAATCACTCCATCTAACCTTTCAACATTTGGCTTGCTATCGGCCATCATGAAACCTTTGCTCTGATATTACTTATACAGATCTGATACCACTTGTAATACCAATAGCAGAACGTACACCACAAGAAACAGATACACCAAAGACCTAGATAAACCAAAAACAAGCCGCCACAATGATCGCAAGATCTCACAACCACAATAATATGCAGAGATAACCAATACTTCTTATTCCTCAAGAAATACAAAGATTACAAAGAGATCAAAACTCTCATCTCTCTCTCTTTCTCACCTTTGAAGCACTCCGCATTCACCTCTCTTGAAATTGTACAACGATACAATTCACCAATACCGGTTCTCTCCCTTTTTTAGTTTACAAACCCTAGAGTCTACAGTCTCTTATATAGCTCTCAACTAAACCCTAAAAGATATACACAAATACAGCTTATTGGACCTGAACCCGCAGCCAAAATAACATATAGCGTCGCTCGCGGTTGATTGTGCAAAGATGCGGTCGACTGCAATAACCCTTCGACAAACAAGAGGGCTAGACAATCGACTGTGCAGTCGACCGCAGCCCCTTCAGTTGCTGCTTTCTTCTCTCTACTATTCTTCGTCTTCTCTAAGGCCACAATCCTAACACCCTAGCCCATCATCATCTCTAAATTGATATCCTTTAAACACAACTCCATTCTCTTAAACTAGTAGTGAGCTAAGAAGCCGAGCACGTCCGGCATTTCATCCCAATAACATATTATTTTGGGCAATGCGAAATTGGCAAAAATGGGATAAACTATCCAGACCATGCTCTCGGGCCTTCAAAGACCAGTACAGCTTTAACTAGGGATCATGAAGGACCTATACACTTGCTCAGGGCGTGCACAGTTAAAGAAACCCGCCCATAGCTGACTGACATCACAGACTGTCAAAGTAGGAGTCTGTCGATGCACTTTAGACTTTAGTTAACAACAGTGCATCACAGCAAACGACTCCTACAATGTTGTCAAATTGATTACCAACGCCCTTGGAGATCCTGTCGAAGTGGTTTGGTGTGTATAGGATAGTTAAAAACCATGCTGAAGCTAGTCTTGTTTTTGAATCAAGGGAAGTTGCTCATAAAGACAGCAAAAGTAGCCCTTTATCAAGAATGTTTCAGTTCCTGGTGTGACGTTTCTCTTCCCGTCCTCTCCTTGTTAGTTGTTCAAGGATGGGGATCTTATTGTCGAATTCAGTAGTTTGTAGCTACAGCAAGTTTCCTCCACACCCAAAAAAACAAAAGACAAAAACTAACTAAACCCATTCACAACAGAAATAAGTATGACCTACTTCATCTACTCTGTCATTTTGACGTTAGAATCTCACTAAAATCTCACCAACTATGTGTGCAGTCATGACCAATATGATTAATACTTGCTAAAAAAAATTTCAATTCTTCCTCTAATCAAACTTCAATGTTCGAAGATGCTTTTAGGAACGGAACACGAGTACACCCACTGCAAACAATCCCACAAAAATCTTGAAACAAATTTAGAGCATCACTCACAAAATAAACTTTCTCAAAGAAAGTTCATCACTCACATAAGAGTTGAAGAATAAGAACATCTGCTCGTGTCAATGCAAAATAAACCATTTGAATAGATAAACACAGCACTTTTCTTCCAAAATCTATTGGCTGATAAATTATCAGCTTGCTTGATCAGACCTTTTAACACTATACAAAATTGAGCTCCTCGGCAAGTTCCAAAAAATTTTAAAAAACAGAACCACCAACAGCCTTGCAGGCCTCCTATGCTTACAGACAAGGGTTAATTGTCATCTCTAACCATCTACATGATCAGTGTGTTCAATGTAATTTACTGGCCCATGAATTAAATTGTGCACCGAGGCACAAAGACTTCTGGGAAACACCTATGGATCGCTAGACAGATGCGTATCAGAAAGCAGCGAGGTGCAGCAATTAATTTGGACCACTGTACACTTGTGCATTGTGACAAAGCAAAGTAGCTGAATACTTAGGACGAGGACCTTCGCCGGTTCTTAGAAAAGAAAGGGTGCCTGAGCGCTTCATGAGCAGTCAACCTCTCCAAGGGTTCATACTTGAGCAGACCTCTCAAGAGGTCAATGAGATCTCCAGCTGAATGGTCTACATGTTCCATTACTAGGTTCTGAAAAAGAAAGAGTGACAACGTCGTCAGACGGGATTTGGAAAAATCCCAAGAGAGGCTAGCAACAGATAATGATCTAAAGGATATTCTTCCTGATGATGAAAGAGTAATATCTCTTGCTAACAACAGATAATGATCCAAGGATATTCTTCCTGAGTTATATACTTTGAAAATGACTATACAAAAAGTAACTGACAAGGAGTACCTTTCATCAACTTCAAGTAAAAAATCTAACGAAAGACTTTGAACGGATACAAACATGTCACAAATGTCTTTTCGTGTCGAGGACACTGACAGCACAGGGTTCTAAAAGTAGCCTTAATGGCGCACGTAAACTAGTACGTTCTATTTTGCATACAATTTCATCACCAACTAACCACAACCTTTGAGATCGACAAAAACAATAGTTCTCCATTTATAACACTTCTATTAAGGGCCATCTCTTCTTTCTATGTAGATAACCTCTACTAGGTAGGATGATGGATGTAGGTTCATGTACTTTAAATACCTAAACAAATTAAAGATCCCAATCCACAATCCCAAGGAGTCAAAGTTAATCTCAATACAGACAAATAGAAATAGATATTCCAGGACCCAGATAGCACAAACCAACTGCTAAATTTACAAACAAAAACACCACCCACAAAATCATGTACCTGAAGGCGAGGCAATTTAGATACAGCTTTAATGCTATCTCTGGAGGATGCACCCTCCGGCCAGTACAATCTACCCCTTTTAACATATTTCTCAGCATGTCGACTGGAAAAAAATAAATATATACCACTTGATTTCCTTATAAAAACTTAATGCTACTATCCAATTATTTATTAAACTGCTAGCAACACCAAAGTACCACTTCATGGCACTTACTCTGCTCTCCTCAGCAAATGCTGAGGCAGTGGACCCAACACCCTCTCCATCATAGCCAAATGCTCTAAGTTTTCATGAGTCTGAAACAATGCATCCCCCTAGAATTGGTATGCAAAATGCAAGCTCTCAATAATTCATGTTAAAACTATATGGTTTGGTTAAAGGCAAAAAAGTCTAATAGGTTTACCGAGCAAAGTTCCACAAGTATACAGCCAACACTCCATATGTCACAAGGATAACTCCATCCAAATCCTGTTTAACATTAAAGGTTACTTTCCTTGGTTTACGGAACACATTAAGACTTGAAAAACCAGATGAGTTGAGAACAAAATAGATGCAGCATGACTCAAATAATCAAACAAAAACCTACAAAATATGACAAACAGGTATATTTTGTAAACCAGATCATAAACAACACTACTTAAAAAGCAACCTAAAAGAGAACAGTCAGCCATCTAAGCAAAATAAATTATCAATATGAGAAAAGGCAAAGAAATTTGGGGGGGGGGGGGGGGGGGGGGGGGGGGGGTCTTCTGCTTACCCAAAATAACTTCGGGAGCCCGATAGTGCCTCGTTGAAACAACATAACTCTGGTCTTGGCTTTCACGAGTTGTGCTGCCAAAATCAATAATTTTGATGGCATTGGATTTGGGCAGTCTCAGAGAGGAGTAGACATCCTGAATCAAGCACCAAACCCAGTTAGTTAACAAAGTACAAATTAATCTCAAACATATACAACTAACTTATGGAAGATTTAGATATATCAGTCAATAAGTAACATGCAATCCATGAGCTCAAATGACATGGCATATAATTTTAAAAACAGCATTCTCTATCACCCTTCATGAGCAAAGTCAAATTAACAAAGGAAACTAATGTATTCTAATTCGGTACCTTAGAATCTGGTACTTTTACGTACTCAGGAGAAACAAAAAGAATGTTCTCAGGCTTCAGGTCAGTATGGATAAGATGCAAATCATGCATAACTGCAACGAGGGGTAGAGAGCATAACAAACACATTAAAAAGGTTGCCAAACTAGTGGCGGTGATTGCAATGCAGGAACCTAATCAGAAACTACACGCATTAATGCAACCAAAGTGACTTAAAACAAAATAAGATTGTGATAGTAAACTACACACATGCTATAGATTCCAACATTTGTCTGCCAAGCTCGCGTACTAGATCAATGGGAAATGAATGATAATCATTTTTCTTTAGAAAATCATATAAGCTCTCCCCAAGCTTCTCAAACACCTGTTTCAATCATTTAAATACAACAACTTAAACCCTGAAATAGGAAGTCAGGGAAACCACTATGAATCAATCATGTACTTACGATACAAATATGATTACGATAGTCAAACCAGTTCCGTATTTGAACACAACTGCAAAAGCACAGCAGCTTACGTATATGTAAGCACAAACCAGCCAAGATGGCATAACATTAAGGGGAAAAGTAAAAAGAAAAACTATCACTTACCGAGAACCAGTACTGTCATGTTTCTGCAGCTCCTGGAGCATATCAATTTCAATCATAGCAGCTTCACGGTATTTTTCAACTGCCCGGACAATCTTGACTGCTACCATTTCCTTCCTTTCCCTGTCCCAGCATTCCAAAACCTGACCAAAAGTACCTTCTCCCATTTTGCTGTAAATCTTATCTACAAGAAAGCAATGAAATGAAAATATAAGAAAAACAAAATGGGAAAAATCTTAATTTGTGCTTGCACCCCATTACAACTGAGTAGCAATTGCAAAAAAAATAAAATACCACCAATCAAATCAATATCTAACAAGAATACATTTTCTACAACTCATCTGATTGATATTTTGGGATTCAAGCAGATTTAAAATAGAAAATCAAAATCAAATCAACAAATATTACATGCACAACGAAAGACTTTTTTACTCTAAAACTGAAGGAAATTTAAAAATTAAGTTAGAATAGAATACACTCTCCACAAAGAAACAAACAAGGAGAAAGACCTTTTTTTAAATTAGTGCATACACAGTGGAAAACACCAAACGTATATACCATGATAATTATATCACAGATCAAGATATATAATGATGACTTTGACATGCAACACTAATACAAAAAGAATAAAAACACAAAAATTACTGTCAAAGATAATGCTCACATATTTGAATCTACATGCAAACATTTAAATCTAAATTGCGAGCAACAATCATAGAGAGCTGACAGAGAAAATTAATAAGATTTTGTAGTTGAGTTAATTACAGCGAGAAGTTAAATTGTCTCCAACCGCAAACACATAATGACCATCTTTATCATCCTCCCTTCGTGGAGGGGAGGGAACTCGAGCCACTCCATTTGCATTAAGAGTAGGAGGAGCCATTGCAGAGACCATGCTTTTCAAATCTCCAAGTCCAACATCTTGTCCACAAAATAAACCTATCTGAGCCTGAGCCTACACACACAGTTATTCATTTTTTTTACCACTCAATAAAGAACAATATTATTTTTTTCAACTACACTTAATAACCTCATTGAACATGCCAACACATTAGTCAATGCTCGTACAGAAAAAATATATATATAAGTTCATAACAACATTGCACATTTACATGCTTTCCAGAGTTGTGAAGGCCTCAATTTTAATTATCATGTATAAACAAAAAATTTATTCAACTCGCCACATTATCCTTGCTAAAAGTAAGTTCTCTAGAAATTGGGTTTTCATCTCCCTTTAAGGATACACAGTTCTCTCCCAACTCCGATAGGAATGAATTACTTGTGATTCAAAAACAAATCACAAAATTATATCACAAAAATACATAATATTAGTACAATTAAGACTACCTTTATAAGGCAACTAATTGGCATCAAATGATATCTGGTATACTATATTCATGTTTTTTAGAAAAGAAATTAACAAATTATATTCAACATCTTCTCAGCATCCATGTTTTATTAAACACAACCTTTTCCAATCTTCTTTCTTGTGTTATAAAGAGAACGTATCAGATTCCATCAGATCAATGGTAAATCCTTAAAAACGAACAACAAAGTCTAAAAGAAAGGCCTAGAGTATAAAAGAAGGCCTAGAACTCAGCAATGAAAGGCCTAGAGTATAAAAGAAGGCCTAGAACTCAGCAATTTAAGTACTTGGTAAATCGATAAATCGACTCTAAATTATTTATAAACGTACCCCAAAAAACCATACCAAAGGATCTAGGTTGAAAGTGACTGATGATATAAGTAGCTTTGACAATTTGGCAACCTATACCAAACAACCTACCAAAAATAATTGTCCTTTAACATAAATAATTGGGTTCCAATATTCAACATAAACATCATGATGATTGTCTTTTCCATATCTATGTTGTATTAGACAGAATGTTCTCCTATTATATCCTATCAGATCTATGGCAATTCCTAAACAACAAGTATTTTTTTTTAAAAGGGGCAAAAAAAACCTAGATCTGAACTGTGCATGATAATTGATTATTAGAGATTAATTATCATGTGATTATTCTAATTACAAAAACGAATTAAAATAAATAAGACAAACTGTGCATGTAAAGATTGGATCATTGGCCTAACTAAACACAACAAATCAAATATCTATATCAAATAGACACGTAACATTAGAAATTTTGATCAAATTTAATAAATTTGACGAACTGTGTAAAAATCAAATCTTTGACCTAACTAATACGACAAATCGAGATTTATATCAAATAGAAGCATAAATTAGAAATTTTGATCGAATTAATCGACGAAATCAAGGAAAAAGTGAACGGATTGAATTAGATCTATTTCCAATTATACTACAAAAAATGGATCCTTAACATAACGACGATGAATTAAGATCTACTGGTATTAACAAATAAAAAATCAATAAATTTTTTTTATCGAATCTGTCGATGAAAACAAAAAACGGTGAAAAGGGGAAGGGTTGAATTACCAGAGGCTGGACGTCCCATCGTGGCCGTTTTCGAGGGCGATGATCGATTTGGGAGAGGGGGAGCTCGGTCAAGCACTCCATCGCCATTAATTGAGAGGATTGATTGAGAATTTTTGAAGAGGGGAAGAGAGAATTGGGAGAAATACGAAACCCTAATTTGTTGAAAAAGAGGAATTTTGTGGTTGAGGCGTCGAATTGGGGGTAATCTTATCGTTATATATCGGTTTGTTGGTAGAGGTTTATGCGGGGAATATGCACCCATCCGAGAGAGCCTTTGAAGTGGTTGGGGCACGCATCTTAAAGCACAATCAAAGAAATCTTCTGGCACATAAGGTACACGTGCCTACTTGATTTATGACTAGGTCTCTGCATAAAATAGACGTTGTTCGCTTACGTTTGCTACAAGTAACTTACATATATTTCTTTTCCTCTGATTCTATGTCTTTAATTAAGAACTAGATTTGCCTGTGAGCTTGTGTCTACAGCATTTCTTCAGAACGATACAATATATATGAAAATTTTATAAACAGTAAAATAATAATTATATAGCTCAAGTTGGAATAGTACAGCAATAATTAGTTATAAATAAAAGTCCATGTTTCCATTAGTATGTGTTGAAAAATAATTATAAATGGTGGTGTAAAATCAAACTTCTTAGAATTTTGAGTGTGGAAAATGATGAAATTTAATTGTTAATGAGATATTTGCTATTTCTAATGTAACATGAGTAATAAAAAAATGCATTAAAAAACTACAAACCTGAAATCTGAAAATATAAATTTCTGAGTAAGTAGAGAGAGAATGAGAGAGAGACAAATAAATAAATAAATAAAGGGGTTGTTTTGGGATTTAAAATTGAGTTTTTGAGGAAACTTTTAGGCTGAAAAATATGTTTTGTGAGGTTAGATTTGGACCATTGATTTCAATCCATTTGAATGAGAACCACTTAATAGCTTTCTTTGTGTTTTATTATATAGATATTTAATGTTTTTGATTCGTGAAGTTTAACGAAGTTCATTTTCTTCGGCAAGTTTTCCAAATTTTTTTATTTTTATTTTTTTGCGTTGACTTTGTTCTTTGTTCTTATTTTTATGTTTCCTTTTTTCTCTAAAGTTGCCAAAGGGTTTGCTTAGAAAAATTCCCGATATCATTTATTTGGATAAAGCTCAAACCTAATGCAACTAGTATAATGTACGTGTGATGCACGTCTAAAAAAAGTAAAAATCATCAAATTAAATGAATATATATTGAATAAGAAAAAAAAATAGTTTATATTTAAATGTTTTGATTTGGGCTACACGTGCGGCGCACATTTATATTTGTTAGATATAGTTTGGACGTGTATTATACGTGTTTATATAGTTACAAAGTTAGGATTTGTTTGTTACAAACTCCGACTCCCCCATTAAAATAGTAGAGATTACTCAATTGTAAATAGTATGTTCTTCCAATTACTCATACCTAAAATTTACTAAAGTTACAAAAAAATTAATCTTTTTTTACCAAAGTAGCCAAAATGTGTGGTTTAGATTTAGTTAGGTTAGGGTTAGATCCAATTGTGTGGTGTATATTTAATTGAGGTTGAATGCATACAAATGACAAGTTGTCTACAAATGACAACTCTCCCATTATAATATTAAAGATTACAGATATGACTAGGGCCGACCCCAAGGTAGAGGCAGGAGAGGTGGCCGCCTTGGGTCCCCAATTTTTTCGCCCCAAGGTAGAGGCAGGAGAGGTGGCCGCCTTGGGTCCCCAATTTTTTCGCATTTTTAAAGACCCCAAAATTTTCTATCCCTTATAAATATATATACATATTTTGCGTGTGAAGTTAAATTACAATATGGTTTAAGAGCCCCTAAATTTCAATTTGTGGGCCTTTATTTTTTTAAATTAGTTATTGACCCCGGAGATTTATTTTGGTTTTTTCGGGCTTTTGATTGTAGACTTTGTATAGTTGTAGTTACAATCTTGTAGATTGTAAACTTTGTAGTATTGCAGAACAATACAACTGTAGAAGTTAGGGTTTCAAATTGATTGATTGATTGATTGTTGTGAGTTGACTTGCGAGTCTTAAGTTAGTGCTTCGTCGTTTCGAATTAATGTTTTATTTCATGATTTATGTTTTTAGGAATTAATTTGGTAGTTTGGGCAAAATTGAATAGATTATTATTTTTGTAAGTTGAAATTTGATAGATTAGGGTTTAATTAAATTTTTTTTTATTCTTTCAGTTTTATATATATAAATTTTTTTACCTATATATATGATATATTGGTTTTTTTAAAATTGTGACAAAAAAAAAAAGATTTGCTAAAAAAAATTTCCTAAATATTTTTTATTTAAAGATTTATATATGGGGGCCCCATTTCGGTAGTTCGCCTCGGGTCCCCGTAAACTCAGGGCCAGCCCTGAATATGACTTAACCATAGTTGGTGATTTTTTAAGCTCCAAAGAAGTAAAATGAATGAAGCTAATATAGTTGTACAAAATTATATATATGGCCCTCAGAGGTAAGTTGAACATATATTTCTTTTTTGTTAATATATTACTAGTATAATCATGTGCAGTATTGTTCAAAATTGTTCAGTAATGAGAAAATAAGTAAACTATTTTTGAAAACTTCATCTAATAACATTTATATAATAGTACACGATTTTTAAGGTTTGATTAAGAGATAAGATGTAACCCCCCATTCACGATAATTAGTAGTTTCCGTGTATTTTCATAATTTGATTTTTATAAATTTTATTTTTCACTAAATTCGTTTAGAATATTTTATTAAAGTGTTTTCTAATCGAAATTTTTATTTATTTCGGATAATGGTATATTTGGACTTGTTTTCTATCCCTAGTTGATCGACTATTTATATTATTAGGATTTTAATGAATTTGTGAACTAAAATCTTATTTTGATATTCATATTATTATTATTGTTACCGTTATTATTATTCTTTTATTATTATTATTATTATTATTATTTTAATTATTATCATTATTATTATTGATATTGTTACAATTATTATTATAATTACTCTTATTATCATTACAAGTATTATTATTTTTTTTTTGTAAAGCCCAAAGATACTCCATTTTATATGTATCTTATTATTTGATTAATGTATATTTATATGTATATCATGAAAACCCTATATCCTAATTTTCTTATTGGATCTTTAACCCAAAAACCTAAAACCCAATATCCTATCTAAACCCCTATACTAACCTAAAACCCTAATCCCTAACCTAACCTAATAACCCTAGCCGCCCTATTCAACCCCTACCCCCATTACTATTCATTCTCCTTCAACCTCCCGTACACCTATCCCGCTACCCTGTCTCCGGCGCCCAGACCCAATCATCTGCCCCTACTCCGCCATTGACGAAACCCATTACCGCTCGTCCTCCTCCATCCTCCCTGCACGCCGTCGCCACCCATCCACCATTGCCGACCACCTGCTCCTCTGTCGATCTTGTGCACCTCGTTGCTCCTCGACCACTGCCCTTCTCATCGCGCATCCTCCTTCGTCGCACCTCCTTCGACCCGTCGACAGCCCTCTGCCTCGCCGTCTTCAACCTCCCTTCCTATGTTTCGAAACCCAAAACAGAGTACACCAATCCGGCGTCGAACCAATCAGCGATCCTCGCTGTTGTCCCTGTGCCTCCTCACCACCGACGAACCACCGCCATCCCCTCGTCGTCTTCTCCATCTGCAGTCATCCCCTACCTCCAGCCTCGTCGCTTCAAACCCATCGTCCTTTCCGTTCCCCTTCGTCAACCTCCTTCATCGTCTTCCACCTCTCCGCCTGAACCCACCGTTCCAGTCGCTGCCACCTGCCTAGTTGCCACCCTAGACTCTGTCTCTGCCGCCCACAGAAGACCGTCGAAGTCGAAGCCAGCTACTGTGTTGATCTTTGGTGTTTTGCTGTTCGGAGGAGAGGAATCAACAATCTGTTGTTTGGTGTTTTGGAGAAGGGGGGAGTTTGATTGTTGTTTGCTGTTGTGGGGGTATGGTGGTGTTTGTTGTTTTGTGTGGAGATGTGAGGTGTTTGTTGTTTGTGTGGAAGTGCGGTGTTTGCCATTTTGTGTGAAGTTGCACGTAGTTCGCACGTGTTTGTGGATTCATGTATTCGTTGCTCCGGGATTCTCATCCTGTTATTCTTGGTATTCGTTTTCACCGTTTATAAGGCAAGTCACCATCCTCTTGAATTGCTAATTGTATTAAATTCAAGTTTTGTTGAAACTCTTGCAAGTAGATCTTTTTGTTATCGTATTATCCATTGTTCATCTCTTCGTTGGGTCTACTGAGGGTTTACACGAGCTAACCTGAATATTCTTGATATCGTGCCACTTTTGACTCTAAAGTTTGGATCTTTCATGAGTGCATATAGTATTGATAATAGGGTTACACATATAGTCACGACACAAATAAATTATTGTAGAAACAACTATTAGGTTGTATGTTTGGTTGATTGTTTGTTGTTTGATCGATGATAATTTAGTGTATGCATATGATTTTATTCTTATTCATCATGTTATCGCACCCATCATGTTGATTACACAATTTATTGACGAAAGAATCGATACCCATCATGTTTAAATTAATTTATTTTCAATAAAATACCCAAAATCCTATATAGTGCTTGCTGACATGTATGTTGATTGCTATTTTTGAATCAGTAAACTATCTTAAAATGAAATACTTTTTGAATATGAATTGTAGCCTTATCTTTCTAGTTTCTAGAACATCTTGAATTTCTTAATTCCGAGTTTTGTAGCAAAAGTTATGCCCATTTTACTACAGCTGTGTTTTTATTTCCAGAATTACACTTTTCAGATTTTCTTCAATTAATTGTTCCTATATAGTAGTATTGCATGAATTAATGTATGTGTATTGCATTGCATGATCCTATTATCTAATTGTCATCATTCTAATTGTCCTATCTAAGTTATCGTCCTATTGTTTCCCTATTGATACTATTGTTCATCTCATGTCTCATATTGCATATTGTATTGTTGCATTAATGATGATAAATAACAAGCCGGGGCTGAGGGAATGGCCATAGTAGTGGATAATATAGGTAAGTGTACTCGGAAAGGGGCTCGTGTTTCCCATGATATCAAGTTATATGGAACTAAGTGCCACGTCAGGGGTTGACGGGGGCCACCTCTAGAATTTACGGGGGACCACCTCTAGAATTTATTACATGATTACAAGTTATATGGAACTAAGTGCCACATCAGGGGTTGACGATGGCCACCTCTAGAATTTATGGGGGCCACCTCTAGAATCCATTACCGAAGTTTTCCTGTTTACAAGTTATATAAAACTAAGCACCACGTAAAGCTAAGTGTCACATCGTGGGATGATGGGGGCAATCTCTAGAATTTACGGGGGACACCTCTAGAATCCATTACCGATTACATGACATGATATGATTCCTACTTACATGATGCCTGAGTACACAGCCCTATAAAATCCACCACCAAGTCAAAAACATAACTTGTTTGTATGTAGCAACCATGTGGTAAATAAATGGAACGCATGAAGTGCTACATTAGTTAGGATTAAAATAATTAATGGACTTAAGGACTACACCACATCGACATTGCATTTTGTTCATCATTGTTCCTATTGATATCGATTATTGTCTAAGTGTTATTGATACGAACCGTTGCATCGATTACCAACTTATTGATTATTGCTATCGTGTCATGTTATTGATTCCTATTGATCCATTGACTTCATTGTTATATCGTTATTCCGTTGTTCTCTGCTTTCTCTACTTGTTGTCCATGACTTGTTCTAAGGACAAATTTTCTCCTCTTTTTAGATGAAGTGTTTACAGGTGTTGATGGAGAATTATCTAATGCATTAGGAGAACAACTCCGGTGAATGAATTGATAGCACCTCCGCTTAATAAATTATTGTTTTTCCATGAATACTTAATTATTGAACTATTATTATTTCATTGTATTGGGCTTATGACCCGAATATTGCTATTGTTTCCAGACGTTGGATTATTATTGTATTTGGATATTTTTATTGCTTCATTCCAAGCATTATTGTTTATGAGATTATTATTATTGCCTACGCAATTGTTCTGTATTGTTTGTATTGTTGAGTTAATCGCATAAACAGCTTATTGGTGACGTCAGTCATTCACTGAGCCAATATTACGTGCTCGTGTTCCGTATTTTTGGGAAGCGGGGTGTGACAAGATTTTTAGTAGTATCATAGCCCTGGTTTAGATGATATATCAGTCAAACTTGACTAACGCAAGGAAGTTTAGCTTTGATTGATATATTAATCAAATTTGGGATTATATCGGTTTGACTCAACAGTATGAGTAATACAGTGATCGCATGAACAATTGATATCCAACTTATGATCTGGAAACTAGTCTTATTTGGTTCCTCTTTGATCCATTCACATTCAGTTCCTTCATTTCTTGTTGTCTTTTGTCCCCCCCCCCCTCTCATTGATTCCTTATTGGGTGTGATTTCATTCTTTTCATACCCATATTCTTTTGATTCTGGTGTCATCCGTTCTTCTTCAACCTGCTTGGTTACACTGTGCAAATTACACAGACTAAAATATTTTTAACGGACTCATAAAATTATGAGGGATTAAGAGATAATTAAATGATGAAGTTTCAATGTTAAACATGTGATGTTTGTGGGTTTTAACTCATCAAGTGTTATTGAATATTGCTATAAGAAGTTGGTTACTTCATGATTGATAATAGCGAAGAAAATGAATAAAAGAAGTTAAAAGATGTTTAATGAATGAGATTTCAAAATGTGAATAAAAATGGTATGAATAACCCATGCTGTTGTGAAGATGAATTATGTTGATTCTAGAGGCTAAGTGAGACCCAAAGTAACGGCAAAGTGATGAAATGATTATTGAAATTTGAGAAGTGGCCAATATGGGCTATCATTCTCGGTATATTGTTTAAAATCCGGTATGGGGTAAACTAGCTTTAGGTGGTATTATTATTCATATTTCAAACCTAAGGACATGCACTAGAAAAAGATGTGATGAAACCTGGGCAAATGTAAGTGATGCGTTTCTATATAGTCGGACGGTGTACTCCGAGACTATAGATTCAGTCAGACGGTGTACTCCGGGACTGTAATTGCCCTGCATCCAGCCGGGCGGAGTACTCTAGGATTGTGATGTGGAAAGAGACAAACCTAAATTAAATATGGGATTATGAAAGATCGGGCGGTGTACTCCGGGATCATGAATAGTCGGGCGAATGGGAGGTGGATCTCTGATATTCTGGGGCTAAAGCAGCACTAACGGGATATCCGCATGAGGTGGATTTCTGTATAGTCAGGTGGTGTACTCCGGGGCTGGAATCCATACTTGTGGGATGTCTGAACCTTGTTTTTGTTACTGAGTAGGATTTCATGGCGAGAGATTGAACCCTATAATGTGGAGTACGTAAGTGCTTACCCTCAGACCTATGTAGTATGAGATGCATAGAATCCGAACAAGTATGCATTAGTGTCATCGTAGTGAAAATATCTGCATTAGGCATTAAGTCATATCATACACTAACACAACTAGGATAGTCACCTTTCCTATTTGCATTCAAGTTTGTGTTTGCTAAAGTAGAAGAATCGCTGTATTATAGCATTACGTCAGTTATATGCAACTGACCTGCCCACAGTTTCCTAGTTGCAGGACTGGACTTGGTATGGACTTGAAGATACTATGATGAATTGTTACAAAATTGAAGAACTTTCATTATTGTAGATTGTATTGTATTGTATTCATTTATTTCTGTTGTGCTGTTATAAAGAACATGTTGTAAATAAAAAGTTTTAAATTCCTTATAAATTTGTAAAAATTTAAGTAAAAGATCATGTTTTTGCAATTATCTGTATTTGGAATTCGGGGCGTTACAGATGGTGTTGGTCGGAATAGGTTCTGGTCGGGTTCAGGTGGAGAGGAGATGAGGTGCAGGATAGTGATGGAGGTGATGTTGGAGTTTGGAGGTGATTAGGGGTGGCATTAGGGCCAAGCTAGCTCGAGACCGGCCTGGCCCGGCCCGCTCGATCCTCGACGCGGCTCGGCCCGCCCAATCTCATGCTGAACCGGGGCCAACTTGTAGCGCTTCGAATTTACAATATAATATCTTAGAAATATGTGGCACAATTCCCAGCATCTACCTCAATGTAATAGTAAACATAGCCAAAACAAAGAATAAATTTTCAACTTTTATTACATCAATTCTTTACAAAACACAGCGGAAAATTAAACACCTTGAATTACAATTCTTTCTTTTACAACACATTATTTTACAATTTACATACGTCACATTATCATTCTATCACATGCATCCAAAAATCCCATGCTATAGGTACCTACCTGTAAAACATGAGGCTAGAGATAACCCTAACTCCCAAAACTACAGGTAGGGTCAGCAATAACAGTGTGAGTGACATCAAAAGAAGTACAATATAAATAAAACGTAAAGAATAAAGTCATAAACAACACATACCAACGGTAGTAACCAATGGAATACGAAATAACAATAAATAAAATATGAATACATCAAGTGAAAATAGACTAAGTGTCAAGTGTAGGAAAACAGAAAACATAAATGCATAAAACCAGGTCAAGAAAACACAAATGCAATACGATGACTCTATAATGCATACTTGTCGGATTCTATGCATTCCATACTACATAGGTCCAGTGCAAGCCCTTATCGTTCTCCCCTTTATAGGGTTAAATCCCTCGTTATGCAACTAATCCTACTACGGTGATAAAAACAAGATCCAGAATACTTCAAGAATAGGCATCATAACCCTCGATGCTCAACCATCATGTAAGAATAGCTCTGACCCCCTGGAAGAATCACCTCCCTTGTAACACCCCGAATTCCAAATACAACTGAATTCGAGAGTTCTGCAGGATCTTTTCACTTCTTTCGTACAATTTTACAAGGAATTTAAAACTTTTATTTCAACAATAATTACATCAGAGTCTTTTACATCAGTAAGCAGCGGAATTAATAAAATACAACAAGAATGAATGTACAATAGTTACAACTTTAACATTTAAGTAAGCAACAGTATCATCAATCATCTTTATATCTTCATGTAACTCCAACTCCTGCATATAAAACTGTGGGCGCGTCAGTTGCTTACAACTGACGAAATATTATACACGGCCATCCTCTCTATGCCGGAAACAGTATAACGATTCTTAAATACTTTAGCAAACACAAAACTTGATCACAACCAAAGCTACAAAGGGACTATCCTGTTGATGTCGTGTTGTGCGGTGCACTTAATCCTTAATGCAGTTATTATATTACATGACATTAATGCACACTTGTTCGGATTCTATGCATCCCATACTACATAGGTCCGAGGGCAAGCCTCTTAATCGTTCTTCATTTTTGTAGGGTTCAATCCCTCGTCATGACTTAATCTACTACTGTAATTACGGTGAGTATCCTAGATGATCTATGAGTACAAGCACGTGCACTGGACCCTGGAGGGGAATCCCGCGCCATGTCTTGACTCATCAAGCATGCATTCTGCGGTAATTCAGCCTCCTCCCTGAACACGATCCTCTTGCAGTCACCAAACATCCCACAAGCGTGGCTAAAGTCCGATAATTCTGAGTTGTGCCCGCGCCATGTCTTGACTCATCAAGCATGCATTCTGCGGCTCACACACCCGCACCGTAAACTTTAGTTCTCATACTTATGTTTTCTCTCACTTTCATCACATCTCCACTATGTATCTATCTGTAATTTCGATAAGTATCATGAATGTTCTATGATTACAAGCACGTGTACAGAAAACCTGGAGGGAAATTCCGCGCCATGTCTTGACTCATCAAGCATGCATTTTGCGGTAATTCAGCCTCCTTCATGGCACACGATCCTCTTGCAACCACCAAACATCCCACAAGTATTGCTACCAGAATGGTACTCTAGAGTAGTATCCACGTCATGTCACGACGCATCGTGAAGACGGCCTGTGCATACCCTCACAACACCCATCCACTGGCCCTCATACCCATGTTTTTCTCTTACTTCCATCACAGCCTTACAAAATTTGTTTTGAAAAGAAAATCATCACAACCTAGAGCTAGCTTACCCTACCGGACTTAATTCAACCAATAGAGACAGTCAGCCTACCTGGCTACTTCTCGAGAGACACTAAACCCTCAATGGTTAGCTCTCAAAATTATAAATAAAACTGCCGGTCACTAGGGTCTCGCCTAGCCTCTAGATTCCAACAACTATCTCTTTCTAGAGATCAACAATATTTCATAATCAATCTCAAATAACATTTCCATTTCTTTTGTTCACAAACTCTTTCTCAAAACATTTCTTTTGTAATCTCATAACATGAGAACCATTCAATTCGATCAATTTCATCTTTCATATCCTGGTGTGCATTTCCCAAAAACTCAATCAAATATTAATAACCATAAAATCTCGTATTCAAACTTAATTAACTTTCATTTGTCAAAGTCAAATCCAAACTCAAGAACCAAAACCAGTTCGGTTCAGTCGACTGGTGACAGTGCCAGTCGACTGTTCCGTGAGTACTTTGAACATCAAAAACAACAGTCAGCTCGATCCAGTCGACTGTGAAAGCAGACAGTCGACTGCTCTACGAGACTTGAAACTTCAGTAATAATACAGTCGGTTCAGTCGACTGTCGACCAGGAATCAGTCGACTGTTCCGCGAATACTTTGAAAAACTCAACATCAAAATTCAGTACAGCAACAGTCGACTGTGAAAGTAATCAGTCGACTGTCCTGCCAACGAAAACCCAACTTCTTACACTTGCCAGTCGACTGTGGAAGGTATCCAGTCGACTGTCAACTTCACCAATTTCATCTTTGCATATATTTTTCAACCCTTTAATTGATTTATACTTCCATATAAAAATATAGATCATTTCCAGAATATATTCCTTTTAAAAACAATATCGTATATGTTCTTAAATAACAAGTTTCTCATTTTTCAATGAAATCTTTACAATTGTATCAAAAACATGTTTTCCAATCAACTTTCCAAACGAACCGTGCCTTTTATCAAAATCGCTTTATAAAATCTCTATACTTAAAAAATAGGTATTTTAGAACTACACTTCTTTGACAATAAACAATTCTTTTATACATATTTGCATCATTTTAAATATTATTTCAGCCATGCATCATACAATCAAAACTTTCCAAATGGCACACATTCTTACATGCAAATATTCGAACAATCATCATAACCTATTTAACAATTCACATCGATCGCATTAATTAGAATTTAGCCATTAAACTCTACAACAACTAGCATGTAATCTCATCATACCAATTCAATTTCAAATGAAACATATATCATCTATCATGCATTTTCTACTCCTAATTTAGAAAGCATTTAAGAAACACCCACCTAAATTGAAGATTTGTTACCCAAATGAACTCCTAGAATTAGAAGCTCCTAAAGAAAGCTCCAATTGCAACCTCCTCGAAATCCGTGCACCAAAGCTAGCCCCACACTCCATCCCCATTTCGGCAAGCATCCATCAAGAGCATCTCCATCCCCACTCCATTCGGCAACAACAAGGACAAACTCCCATCTTCTTTCATGTACGCATACTATGTATGTACATATATATACATTAGTATATGTATATAGGCAAGTGGAATGGTTATTAGGTGGAGAATGGACAGAGCTTTGCTGGTTTGATGGTTGCTTTCGGATTGGCAAGAGAGAAGGGAGAAAAGAGATGAGAGAATGAGAGATTAAGGGGGTACTTTTATAAGGAAGTAGTAGGGTAGTTAGTATAACTACCTTCCACATGAACACCACTAACTCCACTTCTAAAACTTGTTTTCCCTCCCTCCTTTCAAAATCAAAACTCCAGGATTTCCCTCCTCTCTAAACAGCCCGGTCCCCCAAAATTTGTGTGCACATCGCACGTGTGCACGTGCACGTGCTTTGTGTACAAAACAATTTATTTATTTAATCTCTTTAAAACTATTATTAATATATGTAATAAATATGTAAAATTAATTTTAAAATTATACTTTTCATGCACAATTAAAATAGAAAGAAACATTTCATGAAAATTTATTTCGAAGGAAGAACGCGCTTAAACACGTGCACCAAAACACGTGCGTCGCCCGTAAAATCTCAAAAATACAAAAATTGATTTTATCAACCTGAAAAATATTTATAATTAATTGGAATGCAATATAAGAATATATTTAATATACATATATGATAATGTACTCAAACATACAGAAAGCACGTGTATTGCACGTAAAAAATTTATTTTAACAAAGATAGTCAAAAATTGAGTTTTCGTTTACAAAACAAATTAAAACATGTTCATAAAAATAAATAATTGAAACCCATCGAAAACTTTGCACGTAACGGCGGAATACCCAAAATCGACACGTGCATCGATAATACGTAAAAAGCACGTAAAAACTCAAAGATTGAAATTTTGCATTTGAGTTGTCCCAAATGTGATTTTAAGAATACGAGATTGTATAAATAATTGGAATTCAAAATACATATCAAAATGCGTTATGGATATAGTCAATAATAGTACTAAATGCACGTGCGTAACACCTGAGGGCAAAATTGTCATTTAAATTTTGCGGGGTGTTACATCCCTGACGTGTACCCTATAAATAGGTTTGCAAAACCCTCGACGTGCATATACACTAGTACATCCCATGAATAGGCCCGCCGACCCTCGACATGGGAATGCACCTGTATGCTCCGTGAATAGGCCCGCCGACCCTCGACATGCGAATGCACCTGTATGCTCCGTGAATAGGCCTGTAGACCCTCAACACGCGAACATACCAAATGTCCTCTCGAAACAGAACAACACATAGTCCTGGAATGCATCCGTTGGACTAGACCCCTAGAATATATACTTACGTTTCCCAAGTTCTATCACATCTCCATTAGTGCATGTCCTTAAGTTGATTATTATTAAAACATAAATCTCCCCTTTCTAGAGTTAGTGTATCCTGCCAGACTTAATTCCACAACAACAACCCCAAGACCCAACTGGTCAAAATCCACAAAATCTCATTTGCCGGTTTACTGGAATCCCACTCAACTCCTAGAAACTCACAAATCGAATATCAATACCAAAACTTTCAATAAAACTCTTAATTTCAAATCTCAAAATATTTATATCAATGAAAACTTCTTAAATCAACAAAACCAAATTCATTCAGTATACTCAAAAATTTCAGAATTGAAATAAAGTATTAAATCCATTAAATAACTGAGAATCATATTTTTAAGTCGTAGAAAGTCACAAAGCATCAATTTCTTCGAAAACCATATATATATTTCACTTTATAAAGTTATAGAAATACAATTTAAATTCTATTGAAATTAAAATATATCTCTTTATAATATACTGTAATATGTAGCAAAAACATCATTTAAAACAATAGATCAATAATCCATAAGTTCGAAGAAATAATCGTTCAAGAAATCAACAGAGAACTCAACAAAAAACAACACAGACAGCAGGTGTCAGTCGACTGTCAAAACAGTTCAAAATAACGACGGTCGACTGCACAATCCCAGAAAGTCCAATTTTTTTTCAAATGACGGTCGACCGAACATTTTAGTTCAAAATAGGACCGGTCGACTAACATGTCAAGAAAACATAGCTTTGAATTTTGTGCACGTTTTAACTGATATTTCGTTTAATCTTTGTAAAATCATAAATTTGTAAAACATAATTCCCGAGAAGATCAAATACAACTTGTTTAACATACTGGAGTTTATAAAATAAATCAAAACTTCATCAAATTCATAAAAGAGCAATTTTCGACAAATTTTTAAAAATAGGGCATATGTATATATATAAGTGTATATATGTGTGTTTACATCAGTTAAAGCTTCAAGAAAACATTGTATATAGGTAATATATTATGCGAATCAATCTCAGGATCAAGAAAACTCAAGATCCAATCAAAAACTTCATAAAACTCAAAAATCAAACTTTCGGCCAAGCATTATCAGACCTGAATTAAAACAACTCCACCCCTTTCAAAACTTGATCTCTTTTGATCCAAAACCCCTCTTGTAAGGGATTAAAAACATACACCTCTACTCACATCAGTATACCTGGTGTGAATATTTGCAAGTGTACAAAATCGCAACAAGTAGTATAGTTAAGTGAAAAGAGTGTCGAACCCACAAGAACTAATTATTTTATTGAGTACCGAAATTACTAGATTAACTACTATTTGGAAAATCAAAATTCAATAAAGAAAACAACTAAATTAAATTAAACTAAAGAACTAACTAAATTAATTGAAAGGAGCGGAATATGAGATTTTGTGTTTATTAATTGCAAAATAAATTCTAGGGCTTTTGATTTCACCTAATTAATCCCACACAATTCATAATTCCATGTGAATAAAAATATTATTTTTCCAAGTTGTAGACCACCCAAATTATTCAATATTCTTTCTCAAGCAATATAAAAAATATTTTCAACTAACTATCTATCATAGTTCATGCACAAATTACTAATTGAAAATTCATTAAGATCTATGGATTTCTTAACGGTCACATTAATAGCAGTTCGCTTTTATAACAGTGTTTAATTTTATTAATTCGAAATCACAAATTACCAGTTCGGTCTGTCCATGATTTAATAAATCATACAAAAGTTGGCCAAATAATTGTAATCATTAAGAACGAAAATCAAACACACAACCATGGAAAAATAAAATAAATAATATGAAATTAAAATTGTGTTCTCAAAACTAGGCTACATCAAAGCCCTAGAAAATAAAATTAGTTCATAATAAATTTGCAACTAACAAATACTGTCTTAGATTATATAATAATAAAATTAAAAGAAGAACAGAGAGACAGAAAGAACCCTGTTTTAAATAATAAAAATTCAAACCAAAGTCTCGATTTTTGTGCCGAACAGTAATCTCTCTCCTCCTTCTTTCTTCTCTTCAGTCTTGAAAATCGAGCCGCCACACAATACGAAGACGTCAACTAGTCCCATCGTCTGCTGTCCTTGATTGGCGAGCTAAAGCCACGTCAGCGTTAGGTCCCCTCTCTCTGTCTCCTTCGCTGACGTCATGCACCAACCCACCACGCCTCTCTCTTTCTTTCTTTGTCGTTCTCGAAACTCAAGGTGCTGAGTCACAGTGCCCTCCGTCTCCATTGTTCACGTCATAGTTTTTTTTTTTTTTGGAATTAGCCATCGCTCTGTTCCTTTTTTGTTCAGTGTGTCTTTTTAGAAGTTGGCTACTGTATTTATAAGCATCCGAATGTGGGTATTAGGGTTTTTTTTGCAGAAAACCCCACATCTTCATTTATTTCTTTCCTTGTTTGATTTGCTCTTTATTTCTTGCTTCTTTTTCTTCTCTTTCTCTTATTGAAACACGTGCTGAACACACACAAAATAAAATCAGAATAAAAACAAAATTAATTAGTTTAAATTAATTAAACTAACAAATTATCACATTAGCTCAATTAAACCCTTTTAAATTTGTTTATTTCTTTTTCACCTCTATTGACAATTAAAAATTTCTATTTTGTTTTTCACATGGCCAAATTGTAAAATTTAAAATTCAACAAATCAATAAAAATTAATAAATCATTCTGCTTGTTTTGTTTGTTGATTTTTACAAAAAACTTCACCTTTTGCATCAAAAAATCTTTTTCCTTCAAAAATAATTAATTAATTGAAATCTATGGAAATAAGATAAATTATAAACAAGATAAACGAATACAAGCGATTTTTATGGGTAAATGAGTACAAATATTTATATAAAAATTAGACACATCAAACAACCCCAAACATAAGATTTTGCTTGTCCTCGAGCAAAAAGTAAAATTATGAATAAAGAAATAATGATAAATAATAGGCTCAACTCATCACACCAAGAGATCTCATCATGCAAGTATCAACAATTTCAATTTAGAATATAAACAATAGCAAATAAAGTAAAACCAAGCATACTCACTTTCTCTAGTGCAATTATCTATATAATAAATCACAAAGAAAGCTATCAAGTGGCTCTCCTTCAATCTCCCCCAAAATTATAGGCTCATATCTAACCTCACAAAACACATTTTCCTGGGCTTTTGTGGAAACATGGACTTTTATTTACAACTAATTATTGTCATACTATTCAAACTTGAGCTACATAATTGTTGATTTACTGTTTACAAGGCTTTTCATATACCGTATCGTTCTGAAGACATGTCGTAGGCACGTGCCCACAGACAAATCTGGTTCATTCATAATTCCAAACCAATCATATTTGTCATGCAATTAATGTAATTACAGTATGTAACAACTTCATCTGTGATTTCCCCTTCTCACTACTACAAACTGAGTAGCAAACTAGAGTGTTTTTTTGTCTCTTCTCTAAGTTGTCACTTGCCTTTTGATGGGAATGCAAATATTTATGATGAATTCACCCGGTAATTCAACAAGTCACAAACTGAATGTGCTTTGCATACTCATATTTCAAGTTGTCGTTTGATATAAAAGTAAACATTGGTGATGAATACCCCTAGTTACTAAGCAACTCAAAATATTGGAGTAGATAGACTTTATTCATGTAAATTTTTTTTCTTCCATTATTACTCGATTTACTTAAACTCTGTTTAGGACTAGGTCAAAGGGGATAATCACAAGAAAAAGCTTCTCATTTTTCTTTTATATATAATCACATGACCATCACAATTGTGTAAGAAATTTTGAAATTCAATAATCCTAATTTATATAGGTATGCTTAATCTTGCTTTATAAGATATTGTCTATCCTAAAAAGTATTTCAATGCTTTAGCACAATTAAGAACTCAAAAGTGTAATGGTAAGCCTAATTGAAATCCCCATTTTTTTTTCAAATATATATAAATAAATAAAAAATTTGTACCCCTTTCCCCAAACTTGAATATCACATTGTCCTCATTGGGAAAGGAAAAAGAAAAAAACAAAAAGAATGCAAAAAGTTCAGAATTTCTCCCCTAATTCGTATTAAAATTCTGCACGCGCGATGTTCATTGTTTCAGTGATATCTGGAGTTATAGATGTCCAAATGGCCTGATTCTTTTTATTCTGGAAAGCTAACACAATTTCCTACGATCGCTCTTTGAAACACTTCTCTAGATTCTGACTCATTCCTGCTCAAAAAGAGCCATCAATTCAGGTGTTGAAAACAGCTCAGCCCGGCGACTTCCAAACTTATGCAATCCTATAAAATAAAATCAAAAATTAAAATTAAAATAAAAATAAAATAGAAGAAAAATCAAAACTAAATGTAGTAAAAGAAAACATGGGTTGCCTCCTAAGAAGCGCTAAGTTTTTAGTCTTCAGCCAGACGTTGTAGCTGAGATGGTTATGTAACGCCAAGATCCAACAACATAAGAACATCTTTTCTAATACTTCTCTTCAGGTGGAGATTAGGTTCAAGCTCGAGTTTGAGTCGTTTCTTTCTTGAAGATGATGTCTTTGATATCCCTACCTCTTTAAATTTCAGCTGAGAAAATGGATGAATAGATAATGCAGCATCCAAATACATAACATATTCAAAAATATTTTCTTAATAGGAATGTGGGTGAGCAAATGGGTTCCCCACTTGGCAATCTATACTTGAGTGATTTCCTGCACAAAGATCACAAATCATATTAGTTTGAATAGAATTAACATTCATATTACCTAATTGTTTAGATAAAATATCAATTTGTGCAGTCAAAGTAGTAATAGGATCAAGTTCAAAAACTCCAGCCACTTTTCTTGGCATTGTTCTCTCTGAAGACCACTGGTAACTATTAGATGCCATCTCCTCTAAAAGTTCATAGGCTGCTTCGTGAGTTTTGCTCATTAGTGCACCTCCAGCTACTGTGTCAACCATAGATCGATTTGTAACTCCCAAACCATTATAGAATATTTGAATTTGCAGCCATTTCGGTAGTTCATGATGATGACACTTTCTCAATAACTCTTTGTACCTCTCCCATGCATCATACAAAGACTCGATCTCAAATTGAATGAAGGTGGTAATATCATTCCTTAGCTTCGCTGTCTTTGTCGGCGGAAAATACTTAGCCAGAAATTTTTGTGCAAGTCTCTCCCAAGTAGTAATACTACCGGGTGGTAGCAAATTTAGCCAAGCCTTCGCCTTATCTCTTTGTGAAAAAGAAAAGAGTCTCAATCGAATTGCATCACCTGATACACCGTTGTGCTTGAAAGTGTCACAAATTTTTAGAAAGTTTGCAATGTGAACATAAGGAGCCTCGTGCGATAGTCCCCAAAATTGAACAGTCTGCTGAATCATCTGAATAATTCCTGGTTTAATTTCAAAGTTGTTTGCTTCAAATGCAGGCCCCTTTGTGCTTGATGTTGCTCCATGAATTGAGGGCATAGCATAATCTCTCAAAGCCCCGTTTTCCTCATTGTTCGCCATGATAATGTACTTGTATGTCCTGAAATATAAGTATTAAAAAAATAGAAAAACTAAAAAATTAATAAAATTAAAAGTAAGTCAAAAGAAAATAAAGAGGTAAAATAATAATAAAACAAACAAATAAAAAAAATCCAAACTAGTAATAATCTAGCAATTTTCAATATCAATAAAAGAATAACTAGTCCCCAGCAACGACGCCAAAAACTTTATGTGAATATTTGCAAGTGTACAAAATTGCAACAAGTAGTATAGTTAAGTGAAAAGAGTGTCGAACCCACAAGGAATAATTATTTTATTGAGTACCGAAATTACTAGATTAACTATTATTTGGAAAATCGAAATTCAATAAAGAATGCAACTAAATTAAATTAAACTAAAGAACTAACTAAATTAATTAAAAGGAGCAGAATTTGAGATTTTGTGTTTATTAATTGCAAAACAAATTTTATGGCTTTTGATTTCACCTAATTTATCCCACACAATTTATAATTCCATGTGAATAAAAATATTATTTTTCCAAGTTGTAGACCAAAATTCCCAAATTATTCAATATTCTTTCTCAAGCAATATCAAAAATATTCTCAACTAATTATTTGTAATAGTTCATGCACAAATTACCAATTAAAAATTCATTAAGATCTATGGATTTCTTAACGGTCACATTAACGGTGGTTCGCTCTTGTAACGGTGTTTAATTTTATTAATTTGAAATCACAAATTACCAGTTCGGTCTCTCCATAATTTAATAAATCATACAAAAGTTGGCCAAACAATTGTAAGCATTAAGAACGAAAATCAAACACACAACCATGAAAAAATAAAAAAAAATTAATATGGAATTAAAATTGTGTTCTCAAAACTAGGCTACATCAAAGCCCTAGAAAATAAATTTAGTTCATAATAAATTTGCAACTAACAAATAATGTCTTAGATTGCATACTAAAATTAAAAGAAGAAGAGAGAGACAAAAAGAACCCTGTTTTAAATATAAAAAAATTCAAACCGAAGTCTCAAATTTTGTGCCGAACAGTAATCTCTCTCCTCCTTCTTTCATCTCTTCTGTCTTGAAGATCGAGCCACCACACAGTACAAAGACGTCAGCAAGTATCGTCGTCTGCTGTCCTTGATTGGTGAGCCGAAGCCACGTTAGCGTTAGGCCCCCTCTCTCTGTCTCCTTTAGTGACGTCACACACCAACCCACCACGCCTCTCTCTCTTTCTTTGTCGTTCTCGAAACCTGAAGCGCTGAGTCACAGCGCCCTCTATATCCTTTGTTCACGTTACATTTTTTTTTTTTTTGGAATTAGCCGTCGCTCTGTTTCTTTTTCGTTCAGTGTGTCTGTTTAGAAGTTGGCTGCTGTATTTATAAGGATCCGAAAGTGGGCATTAGGGTTTGTTTTTTTAGAAAACCCCACATCTTCATTTATTTCTTTTATTATTTGATTTTCTCTTTATTTCTTGCTTCTATTTCTTCTCTTTCTCTTCTTGAAACACGTGCTGCACACACACACAAAATAAAATCAGAATAAAAATAAAATTAGTTAGTTTAAATTAATTAAACTAACTAATTATCACATTAGCTCAATTAAACCATTTTTAAATTGTTTATTTCTTTTTCACCGCTATTGACAATTAAAAATTTCTATTTTGCTTTTCACATGCCCAAATTGTAAAATTTAAAATTCAACAAATCAATAAAAATTAATAAATCATTCTACTTGTTTTGTTTGTTGATTTTTACCAAAAATCTTCACCTTTTGCTTCATAAAAATCTTATTCCTTTAAAAATAATTAATTAATTGAATTTTATGGAAATAAGATAAATTATAAACAAGATAGACGAATACATGTGATTTTTATGGGTAAATGAGTACAAATATTTATATAAAAATTAGACACATCAATACCCATGAATATGTATAATTATAACAAGTGAATAATCAAGTTTTACTCATCAAAATTCCCAAACAGACCATATCTATAACATACACAGTGAAAACTAGGTTTTTATTCACTTTTTGCAATAACTAACATATAACTCATTAAACTCAATCAAATTAGCAAGCATATGAAAGAAAACAACCTACTCATGGTTTCTATTAGGTTCTTAACAATCTCAAACCATCTATGTAGAATTTTATTAATCAATAGCATCGTTTTCATGAAAAGATTCAATTTTTATTCATCCACTCATCAAAGTTCATTATATCATCATACAATCCCCTAACATAATTTCTAATAAACAGTCATCACATACAACATTGTCACGCCCCGCTTCCCATAAGAGAATACGGAATATGGATACGCGACAAAAGCCCAACGAATGATTTTCATCATCCATAAGCTGTTCAAGAATCTTTACAACATTTCACAAGAATAATCAGAGTTAGAAGCAAAAGAATCCACCAAGCATGCACATATGAACCAAAATACCAACAAGAATACTTGAAACCAAAATATTATAATCTCAAAATAATCTAGATCTGAATAAGTCAAATATCATGAGTCACATTGCCCAAATATAAATAAATCCAAGTAAAAGATACATTATTCAAATAGCAACAGGAAATAATAATAATAACAGGAAAATCTTGATAGCAAAACTCCAGCATCTAGTATCTCATCTCGCCTATTCCATCTGGCAGTTGATCTCCAAAATCTGCAATTTAATAATTTGTAGGAAGAGAAAAAAGAAAACAAACTATCGTCAATGCAAGTTACGGGTCGCTTGTAGTGCAGGATACAAGTACATAGGGAAGATAAAAATATAAAATAACAACAGAACAAACATAGCATGGTATAGTCATATCAACAGAATATAATGTCTAACCTGAACCAGGGAAACAAAATCAACTAGCATGGTATACTAACCGGTATAAGTTGTAGCGCCCCGAATTTCTAATATAAGTGCTTAGAAAATACGTGGCACATTCCCAGCAATCCACTTCAATTGTAATAATAACACAAATAACACCACTAAGTTTTCAGCTTTTATTACAACAATTATAACAAATCACAGCGGAATTCAAACAAACCCAACCCATAATTTCTTCATTTACAATACCCATTGTCTCAACATAGCTAATACAAATTTACACAAATCTGTTGTGAGTCAAATGTGTCTCAAAACCAACTTAAGCATTCCATCTCCAACTCTAAGCAATAACCTGCAACATGTGAGGCTAGAGAGAATCCCTAAACCCAAAACTAACGGGGTTAGCCATAAATGGTGTGAGTGACATAAAATCAAACAAGCAACATAAATGAACATAAATCATGATATTCTCAACAAAAGGTAGTAAACCAAATATACCAAAATAAGAAGTAACAAGAAGTGAAAACAGGTGATACGAAAACCAAAAGTCAAATGTGGAAATCAGCAAAACCAAATGCATGAAAATGAGTCAAGGAAACACAAATGCTATATGCAGACTACGATGATTACTAAGAGATAAAGATAGACTATGAGGATTAGCCCATGCCCGATAATTCCGTGATTGATCCCACATCTCAAGTAACCACTTGGATAATCCCGGAGATCATCTCACATCTAGACATAAACGCATCATCACATGAATACCCCACAAGCGTCGCCTCGACCTTGATCATTCCGGAGATCAATCCCACATCTCAAATAACTACCTGGATAATTCCGGAGAAATATCTCACATCTCAAGCAATCTACCTGGATAATTCCGGAGATAAGTCTCACATCTCAAGTAAATCACTTGGATAATTCAGGAGATTAAGTCTCGCATCTAAAGTCATACTGAGGTGCATAACTCATGTTCCCATTCGTCATGACACTACTAATGCCTGTCCTTATTGTTTTTGGGTTACTAATTACTCAACAAAATCTCCTAGAGTCGGTGTACCCTACCGGGATAACTCAAAACTGAATAACTGAATTGCCTCAACGGGCCTCAACAAATAACTCAACAAATATCTCAACACCGGTATACTAGGGTCACTTACCCCTAGGGACTCAAACTCAAAAGTCTAAACAAATTCCACTAACAAGAGTGGCACAACTGAATATCTCAAAATCATATTCATAACTGAATAGCTCAAAATCAAATACTGAATATCTCAAAATCAAATACTGAATATTTCAAAATCAATTACTGAATCAAAGATCAAATATAGACTGAAAAACCAATCATTCGAAATAACACTAAAGATTACAAAGATTCGTCAGTGCCAGTCGACCGTACAGTAGACCAGTCGACTGTCCAGAGATCAAATATCCAAAAATTTATGAAAATAAACTAAGTCATAACAGTCGTCTTAAAAATCATCAGTCGACTGTCCCGAAAGGACTGAACAAAATAAATCTCAGTGGACCAGTCGACTGTACAGAGTCAAGTCGACTGTCCAGAACGGTTCTCCCAAGACTGAAAGTGCATCAGTAGAGTCGTACCAGTCGACTGCATAATAGGCCAGTCGACTGTCGGCCTACAGTTTTTATATTTTAGGTCCAAATACAACATCCACACTGGAGCTTCTAAAGATCCATCGTTCACAAAAAGATAGTTGTTCTCAGGCAAAATAATCAACCTCAAATAAACTCCATTAAGGATACATCACCCAATCATCCAAATGTCGAAATTAAATTCTCAAGATCCATAATCACTAATCTTTCAATTAGGGTTTCTCAAAACAAATTTTCTTTCACAACTATGATCAAATCCTATTTGTATACTCTAGACCCAGATATTCACCATCCGATCCCAACCATGATCAATTCTTAACATGTTTTCTAACATATAATCTCATAACTCAAGATCTATTCAATATCCATAAGTTTCACAAACATGATTCAAAATAACAATGGTTCACATACATACTACAACATAAGGTCCATATCATTCACATACGAAACAACAAACGATGTCGTTCACATAATTCAAATCAACATGCACTCACAAAAATCAAACAAGCAAAACAAATAATCTTACGTCACTCACCTTGATTTTAGAAAAGAATCCACGAAAAGTTTTCTTCCTTGCTAGATCCAAAATCCTTCCTTCACCAAAATAGATCTCCCAAAATTCTATGTATATACTCAATGACGGCTGAAAAGAATTTCTCTTAAATATGCCGGATTGTATATTAGGGTTTTACCCACACTTTGCAAAATAATCCTTTCCAAAAATACAATTTGTATGTATCGATCATTCTTTGGAAATCCCATCAAAACTCTTTTAAAGTTGGATTTAATAGAAAATATACTTCTAAATCTTCATCCATACTGTTCAAAATGCCCAGAATGTATGTTTTGCATTTTAACCCTCAAAATGTCAATTTTGCATAAAAGTCATTCTTTTCTCAAAAATTGCAAATACGTCAAATTAATTTCAGAAAAATCTGGAAAAATACTAAATAATTCCCAAATATTAAATAATGATTTTTCATAAAGAAAACTTAATTTTTAAAACTTCTAAAAGGTCATTTGCATGTGTTTTGCACGTGTTCAAAAGATAAATCCTTTTAGAAAATATCGATTAAATCTTCAAAAATCATTTAAATTCATTTTCAAATAATTAAAATAATATTTGAAAATATGGAGTTCTACATAAGTAACATGTGTCAAGTGTCAACAGTATGCAGATAGGTGTACGGATAACAGTATCAGGTAACAATATCAGATAACAGTAAGACAGTAACAGATAATAGTGATCAGTAGCATGTAACAGATAACAGTGTAACAGATGTCAGTTCTTACAGTCTTGTGTTTATTACTATCTAGGTAGCACTTCATGCATCCATCCTTTTACTATATGGTTGCTACATTCAAACAGTTACGTTTTAGATTTCGTAGGGGATCGTATAGGGCAGTGCACTCAGGTATTAGTAACAGTAACAGTAACAGTAGCAGTAACAGTCAGAACCTAGTGGTCCTCCTCCGAGTACACCTTCCTATAGGGAAGTGTGCAGTCAGGTAATCAGTAACTGTAACAGTAGCAGTAACAGTCAGAACCTAGTGGTCCTCCTCCGAGTACAACCTTCCTATAGGGAAGTGTGCAGTCAGGTAATTAGTATAACAGTATAACAGATGCTCAGTATGGAAAACACGGGCCCCCTTCCAAGTACACATTTGAATAATTTTTCACTACTAGATCTTTCCCTTAAACTCCGACTTGGTTATTTATTATTATTATCAGACAGGCATGTATGTGTCATAAATAGGTTAAGAATAACATGGTATAAACATGTAACAGGTTCAGGGTGACGGATAAACATGTACAGATGATAGACAGTCATATAAAAGAGTGAAACAGTGTAAGTTCTAATTCAGGACAACAAGACAGTACAGTACTAAAACAGGGATTCCCATTGCTACAAAAATGCAAATATGGATCCGTCAGAGAATCTAGAAAATAGACTCCCTTCCGAATCCATCCAACATATATAAGTCATATAGTATTTCACAAAATCATAACTCAAAACAGGTTTGAATCCAGAAAACACGTTCAGACAGAAATCTGTATTTTGTATTCAGAGTCAGGAAAATAGTATGAAAACTCATTAATTAAATCGACAAAAAATCTGGGGTATTCCCCTATATGTATAGTAACATAAAAATAACTTTCATAATTTTCCGACAAAAAATAGAGTAGTTAATTAAAATCAGAAAACATCAAGATATAGTAGTTTTGTAAATCTGAAATCACAAACACTGCAGTACGAAAAAGGAAATATCTTGCAAACCATAAATCAAAATCCAAATCCGCCAAAAGGGTAATAAAATATATACAGTAGGCTAACTTTCATATTCAGAAATGTTTTAGAGACAGCATGTAGAAATAGGTCGAAAATCAGGTTCTTAACTGAACAGTAGTAAAAATCTGCTAGAATAGTAGTTGTTCGAAAGTATAGAAAGGTTTGTAAAACTCATCAAATAAATCCATAAAAATTCTGGGTTAATCCCAATCAAGTCTAGAAATACTGAGAAAAGTTTCAGATCAAAATAATAATTTTAATACCTGAATAAAAATAGATTACTCTTCAGAATTCATACAAAACACAATTAGGAAATCTTTCGACACCTCAGTAGTAAAACATGCATAACTCACAAACCGTAAATCAAAACTGAGATCCGTCGAAAGGGTTGGAAAGTAGACAAAATTCTCTACAGTTCATGTTCACAAAATATTTTCAAACATTGACCTTAATAGGGTCTAAAATACTTATCAACATCAGGGTATCAGAAAAATATACATTTGTTCTTCATACTCAAATCAACATAGATCATACGAAATTCATCCAAATCAACCCAAACATGAATTATGGGGTACTAGATGTCCAAACAACATGTTAAAGGGTTTTCTATAAGTCCACGACAAGTATATCACGCATAACACATCAAGCACAGATATCACAATTAGTATGATCATATACATCAAAAGTGGTCAACCTTAGGTTAATTCATGTCATATATGTCGTGGGGCAACTATGGTCAAATCATCACTATAGAGATAATATCCACAAGGAGTTTCACACACAAATTGTCTCGAGAACCCAACTACACTACAAGCGGTATTTAGTACTTGTATTTGCAAAGGAATTTAATACAAGTTATTTGCCTGGAAGACGACAATGGAACGAAGTAAGCACAAGAATAACGGGAACGGATCCTGGGGCACGAGCACAAACAAAACGAACGGATCACGAACCAATCACGAATACACGTTCACGAACAAGATAAAGACGATCGTGATCACGAACACAATCGGATGGCTGAGATCGAAGATCAAGATCAAGATGATCGGATCAGATCGAATGACCAGATCTCCCTGATGAAGATAATGATGCAGATCAAGATCGATTGATCGAATGGCTACGATCGAAGGAAATTGATGATCATCATGATCGTGACGATCAAGAAGAGATCGGATGGCTAGGATCTGATCGGATGATCAAGAGGAGATCGATGGCCCACATCCAATCAAGCATGATGATCACGATCCAATGGATGGCCAAGATCACCCCGATGGTGATAATCAAGATCATATCAATAAACTGCTAGGAATCAATCAATCAAGATCAAGATGACAATCAAACGGACGACCCACATTCAAACCATCAAACCAATCATCAAAACAGATCATGGTGGGGAGTTGCTCTGTGACTGTTGGCTCGGTGGCGACACAGGGGCGGCACGACGGTGGTGGGGAGAGGCGCAGCGCGACTGGGGATGGGTGCACTGGCTGTCGCGCTGCAGGTGAGGAGGTGGCGGCCAGGGGATGATCCCAGCGCAGATTACTCAAGCACCGGGAGAATGAGGACTGTGCTGCATCGAATGGGTACTGAGGTGGATGGGGATGGCTGGCTGCTTTGCTGCGGGGTGCGCATCGGTGGCTGTGCTGCATCGCGGTGGCGCCAATGCTGGGAGATAGCAGGAGGACGATGAGAGACAGGAATGAGGGAGAATGGGAGTGTTCACAGTGGAGGCTCGGGAGGAAGAAGACTAGGGCTTAGTATGCAGGGTTCTAGGTGTTAGGGATCAACAGGTAATGGGTTTTATATGAAAGGAGTTAGGGTTAATGTAGGGGGGTGACGGCGGCACAGTAGACAGGTAGGTATTGGGTTCGGGTTAGGTAGGTAATGGGTTATTGGGTATAATGAACAGGGTAGGGGTTAGGTGTAATGGGTTTTAAAATAAGGTAGTGGATTTTTGGTATTAGGCTAACGGGTTTAATAAAAAGAATATAGGGTTGTTGGGTTAAATCCATTAGGGTTTTAAAAATTCATTAAGAAAATAAAATAACAACTAAAAAGATTGTTTATAATAAAAATGTAATTTGCATTACAAAAATAGAATTGATTTAAAATAGATATAAATACAATTAGCACATAGAAATGGATTTTCAATAACTAGCCAAAATTAATAATAACAATAATAACAATAATAACAGTAATAATAATAATAATAAGAGTAATAATAATAGAAATAAGAATTGTATTTCAATATAAAATTATAGAAAATAGTTACAATTAAAATTATTGATCGAAAACAGATTTTAATAGGAGATCCAATAGTACAATTTAAGAAAAATACATTGAAAGCGGAAAACTGATTTACAAAAATTTTAAATACAGAAAAAACACAGAAAATACATATATACGGGAAACAGGGGTTACAAACATGCTTAGAACAATAAGAAATTAAACATATGTCACTCACCTTATTGAAGAATCAACCGAAATAATAAAGAAAATAATAAAAATCCTTCCTTTCAAAGGAAAACCATGATCCTCTCTTCGAAACTCCAAGAAATCAATAATAAAGAAAACCCTTTGTGTAATGCAGCGAAGAGCCAGCTGCACTCTCTTTATATTAGGCCGGAAATTGGGGTAATTAGGGTTTTGAGTAGGTTTTGCAAAATATTCCTTTTGAATATATCTTTACATATATAAATCCTTATACTTGAAAATTAGATTAACTAATTCACTTTAAATTTAAAAACAAAAATAACCACCCTAAAACTGGCTGGCACTGGTTTTAAATCCAAAAAAACAAATTTGTAATTTTTGCCTCTAAGTGGCAATTTTGCAAAAAGACCATTCTTTAAGAAATTTGCAAAATAAACCAAATCTATTAAAACAAAAAGTAAATTTTTTACCTCTGAGTTGGCTAGCCATCTTGCTCATCCCAAAATTCTGAAAATCTGGAGTTTTCACTCCAAGTAGTAATTTTGCACAAAAGTTAATCTTTTTGTAATATTTGCAAATATGCCCAATAAATATCAGAAAAAATACAGAAAATTCATAAATAATATCTACTAATAAATAATAGGTTTCCCGAAAATAATTTCTGACTTTGAACTTCCCATGAAAATATTTGCACGTGTTCTGCACGTGTAAAATATAATTTTTAGAAAAATGTTTATTAAATCACCAAAATCATTTTAAGTCATTTATACACCTTTAAAAAAATATTTAAAAAATCTAGGTTGTTACACAACTTGCCCAAACCAACTGGTCCGGTCCGGTCCACATTTCCCCCCCCCCCCAAAAAAACTGCTAGTGGCCCGGCCCGTTCAGACCCTGGACCGGGTTGAACCCGCCAGGGCCGACCGTTTTTTTTTCCGAGTTTTTTTTAAATATTATGTTTCTGTAATTACTCAAATACCCCCAACGGATATATACTAGCTAGTTTTTGGGGGTATTTTAGGAAATTCAAAAAATGCATATTTTATATATACAACCTCATTTCATTCAATTCTCTTCACAAATTAACTCAACTCTCTCTACTATCTCTCATCTCTCTCAACAAATCAACAAAAATCAACAATATTCAACTACTCTCTTACAAGGATCAACATCAACAACATCAACATCTAACAACAATCAACAACATCAACAACAACACTACATGCTTTCAACTCTCTCTTCCTTCATTCTTCAATCTACATTCTACACTCACACGCTATTTTTGTATTTGCATAATTTTTAGAATTAGCATTGTTGTTTGTTCTCATTTATTTCTCTTAATTAGATTGAATTTTGTTGTACTTCTTCTTCTTCTTTTTAGATTTTTTTTTTATAAAAAATTTGGTGAACATACACTAGTTTATTCATTTAATTGTTGTTGTTGTATTGAAACATTTGTTATTTTTGTTTAGATTTTTTTTTATTAACATACACCGGTTTATAGTAGAATTTTATTTAACTTTGTTTATTTTGTAGAATCATTTTCTATAACATACACTAGTTTACTTGTTTTGTAGAAATAAAATTAAAAACCTACACTACAGTTAATTTTTCAAACATACACTATAATTAATTTTTAGAACATACACTAGAATTTTATTAACATACACTACTTTTGTAACACCCCGAATTCCAAATACAACTGAATTCGAAGTTCCACAGGATCTTTACACTTCTTTCGTACAATTTTATAAGGAAATAAAAACTTTTTGTTACATCAGAGTTTACACTTACATTACATATTTACAGCGGAAGCAATTTACAACAAATTACATGAATTGAAATGTACAACACTTGGATCATTCTTTAATCAGCATGCATTCTTTAGTCTTGTTAATCACCTTACCCTGCATGGAAACTGTGGGCGCGTCAGTTGCTTACAACCGACGAAATATTATACACGGCTATCCTCTCTATGCCGAAACAGTATAACAATTCTCAAATGCTTAAAAAAACCACAAGCTTAGGCACAAAACAGAACTACAAGGGACTATCCTATAGATGTCGTGTTGTGCGGTGCACTTAGTCCTTAATGCATTTGTTTATATTAGATGAAACTAATGCGCACTTGTTCAGATTCTATGCATCCCATACTACATAGGTCTGAGGGCAAGCCCTTAATCGTTCTTCATTTTGTAGGGTTCAATTCCTCGTCATGACTTAAACTATTACTGTAACTACGATAAGTATCCTAGATGTTCTATGAGTTACAAGCTCATGTTCAGACAGCCTGGAGGGGAATCCCACGTCATGTCACAACGCATCGTGAAGAACCTATGGAAAATTCAGCCTCCGTCATGGGACATGACACCACCCGCAGTCACCAAACACCTCACGAGCGTCGCATGCGGTATGGACTCCTGGAGACATATCCACGTCATGTCGCGATGCATCGTGAAGACAGGCTGTGAATACTCTCACACCGTAGCTCCGAGGCCCTCATACTCATGTTTTTCTCTTATTTTCATCATGTCTTCACTATGTATCTAATCCTTAGTTATTTGAATCATGAACAAAATCAATTCTCTAGAGTTAGCCCTTCCACTATACCGGTCTTAACCATTTATTCAACATGACCCAAATCTTGGTCTTTTCATTTCAAAATTTTATTTCAACAACATTTCTTTTCAATGCCGGTATGAGGCTGAACTACACCCTAGTCCTTAATTTCAATTCATAATCACAAAATTGAGTCTTTATACTCATAAGTCCTTTTTCACAATTTACAATTAACATAGTTTCCATTCTTTTCTATGATTCAAATCTCATACATATAGTTCAATCGTAATTCATGCATTTCATAACCCAAGTTAATCTCTATAAGTTCATTTAATTCTCGTACTACTGTTCATTTCATTTATTTAACTCAAAAGGCCACAAGTCGTATTTCCATTCATAAATAATACTCAATTTAACAATGAGAGTCCATAGATAACACGTTTAAATTCTCTTTTATTCAAAACTTCTCCTTTATCACTTAACATAATTTTTCTCATAAAATAAATTACTTTTATAATTTTCCAAAAGTAAATTTCCATAGGATTCTACACAATTTTCACTTCTAACTCACTTTTATTTAGTCAAAAGGTACAAAAATATTTTTCATAGGATCTACATATTTTTAGAATAATTGTAGTAATTATTTTTGGATTTTTAAAGCCAAGAATTTAATTTAAAACTAAAAAAAATCAAATATTTCAAAACTGTTAAGCTCAGATTTCGAACCCGCAACCTAAGAGAAGCCAACTGCAACCGCAAGCCAACTGGGCTAGGGTGCAACCACAATAAGTGTAGGGAAATAATAGATAAGTATTTGGGTTTTTGGGTTCTGGGTTTATTAAAAAAATTTAGAAACAAAAGTAGAGCATGGGTTTCGAACCCGAAACCACTTGGTCGGCCGAACGCTATAGTAGCGCCCAGCACACTTAACCAATTGGTCAAAGAGACCAGATTGTTACAAAGAGAATTTGAATTCTTTTTATCCGATTCTCTGCTCATTACTAGTTATCAAAATTCCCAAAACGTTTTTTAGTTCTTTTTTCTTCTCTTTTTGAATCATCACTTTCCAGATTTTGAAACATATACAAATACAGTAAACCAGTATTTTTAAATTCATTATTTGCTTATAAAACTTACATTTTTATTTTATTTTATGTTCTATGTCCATAATTTCGACATTGAGAACAAATCACATTTGTACTCGATTTACAAATCTTGATTTCTACAAAGCTACTTCATTTCTTTATTCACCCAATTATTAACAATCTACAACATTTTTAAAACACAAATTTTCATCTTACTATAATAGAGTTATCTTAATTTAAACAATCACTTTCACATGATCCATTCAACTTGTCTCAAAAGTATAGATTTTCTTCACACAATATGGTTCTTAAATATCTAGCATGGCAAAACATGATATCTTCTAGCATTTTAATTCATAATTTATCAACTAGCAATCATTTCAACAAACATCTTCTAAATTACCAATTCATCTCTACATAAGCAAACATGGGGCCAATCTCACTTAGGTTTTCATTAGTAATTTTATCAAACATTCCTAGCATGGTAATTAGATTTAGAAGCATGAGAAACACCCACTTTAAAATGGAGAGAAAAACCAAAGAACTCCTAGAGAAATCTCCTACAACGAATGAATAAAGCCTTCTCCTCCTAGATCAACCACCAAGTTGTGCCTCTCCTTGTTGCAAGCTTGAACCCGAGCCTCCCCTAGAGCAAAAATCTGGCCTCCTATCCTAGTTGAAGCACTCACACAAAACACTCTCTCTTTTCAACTCACAAAACTCCTCAATCTTTTGTCTTACAACTTGAATCTTTTCTCTCTTACAATTATTTCTTTAGGTCAAATGAGAACTAATGATGGGGGGGGGGGGGGGGGGGTTATTTATACAAATTCTTAGGGTGAATGGAGGGCTAGGATTAGATCCAATAGTTAGAGATTAAGGGCCAAGATGTACTAGGGAGTTATATAAACTACCTATGATGAACAACTACCTCTCCACCACTTCCATCTCTCCCACTCCCTCCATCACAATCCGGCCTAGGATGAGAAGGTGTGCCATGCACACTTCCATTGTATGCATGTGCCACCTAGTGTCCCCCATTTACAAATTTGTTCATGTGACAAATTTAATTGTCCATGAAATGAGTCTACACTACAAGTTAGACCATTCTCTTTTACCATTTCAAAAGAGAATTAAAGTAAATGGGCTCACTAATGGGCTAAACTAACCATGAGCTCAAAATAATTAAATAATTAATAAATATAGTGGGCTTAAAAAGGACAATTTGGTCTAGATTTAAATTAGGCTTTTAAAGAGAATAATTTTGGAAAAATAAAGAGAACAATTACTATATAAAAATATTTTATACGAGAAATTATACAAATAAAATTATACGTGCAAAACTCTTAAAATCACAAAATTTCATAAATTAAATCTAGGGTGTTACAACTTTAGATGACATCTAACCGATCACGCGATAGACATAGTAACCAAGAGTCCACTAGTAGTCGTCGTATTCCTTCCATTCCAACTCCATATGTAGAGAGTGAAGAAACAATTATGAATTATGATACTATTCCCGATTGTCATGAAATACACATGGATCAAGTAGAACAGGAAGACATAGAACCACAACAATCGGAACAAAGTCCTTCTCAATCTCGTAAAATAATTGGGAACACTTCCGAAGTACACAAATATTTTGACTATGCATAACATCCTGAATTTCTCAAATAATAAATATCAAGTTTTCTTTTATTTTTCACGTGTTTTGCACATACAATTTAATATGTGTATTTTTAACTTTAAAAAGTATTCTCATTTCATGAATAAACATTTCTTCTCTTTTAAATTAAAGCCTATTTTAATCTCTAGGCCAAATAGCCTTGTTCTAGCCCACTTAATTAAATTAATTAATTTAATTAAAGAGCCCATGGTCTTTAGCCTACCTAATTAGCCTATTAATATTTTTTTAATATGAATTAACACACTTGTAGTGTAGACTTAATCAAGTAGTAAATAAATTAAAATTTTAATGTACAAACAAATTTGTAGTGTGCATAGTGTGACACGTGCATTGCACAAGCACGTGGAAGTGATGAGAAGGGGGTGGCCGGATTGGGTCTTGGATGAGAGAGTGATGGAGAGAGTGGAAGAGTGGTTATGTGATAATGGGTAGTTCTTCTAACTCCCAAATGCATCCTAGCCTCTCATCTAAACTCATCTCAACCCTCCATTTGAGCTTGAGTTGTGTATAAATACCCCCCTTATCTTATTCATGACTTGCACTAGAAAAATTTATAAGAGAAAAGAAAAGAAAAGAAACAAATTGTGAGGAAAAGAAAGAGTAATGTGAGTAAAAGATTGAGAGATTGTGTGTTGGTGTGCTCTTGCAATATTGGAGGCCGGCCTAGCATCAAGGAGGGGATCTCGGGTTTCACACTAGCAAGGAGGAGAAGGCTCAAGTTCGTGGCAGAAACTAGGAGAAGGGAGCCATTCGTGCGTTCAAGGAGTTTTCTTAGGAGTTTCTATTTGTTTCTTCAATAAGGTGGACAATTTCTCAAACTTCTAACATAGATACCATGCAAGGATTTTGAATTGTGAATATGTTAGAAACAAGTAGGAAAATTTTGCTTTGTGCTTGTTTGAAGAAACTAGTAAGAAAAGAAACTCTAGCCTATCAACATGAGAAAGTTAGTAAAATAAATTGAAATGTGTTAATTAAAATTTTCTATGATGCTTGGTTAATATATTTGCATGCTAGATTGATGAAACATGATTATATGAAAAATTGTGCTTATGAATGAGTTGTAGAATGCAATATGTGAAAAATTGCTCTTATGAATAAATTGTAGAATGCAAATTAATGTCTATGGATTGAGGATAAATTGATTAGTTGCAATAAGTGTGTTTTAATTGCATTTTTTGAGTAATATTATAATCACTAGATTATCATTTATTTTGTCTCTTTCAAACACAAGAAAAAGATTAGTTTCGGTAAACATATGATTAATTTAAGAGCTTGATATTGTTAAAGAATGAAAAGAATTGTATGAACTCATTATGAATGAAAGGGGAATATGGTGATAAAAAATTATTCTAAAAGGAAGAAATTTTGCTATGTTGAAAATGTATTCATGATCCACTTTTTCAAAGAACTAAGGAGAAATAGTCTACTATGTGTTTAAAAACGAGTTTTTGATAATCTAAGAAAATATAAGTTACTGTTTTCAAGGAAATAATATTTTGGAAAAGATCTAGATTTGTATAAGTACAAATTAATTGAGAAAAATCGAGTTTTCTAAAAGAAGAACTAGATTCAGTACAGTTTATACAAAAGTATTTAACTAGATTTCATATCGGTTAGTCACTCAGAGGTCTACTAGTCTTCAAGTGCGTTACTGTAGTTGAGCGGAGTAGTTGGTTCTTGGTTCGAGTCTCTCAATAGACTTTGTTTTCTGAAAAATTTGATTTTAATTCAAAATCGAAAACCATACCTTAAATATACCTGAGCCTATTCTATATCGGTTAGTCACTCTGGCCTTAATGGTTGACGGGTGCGATTTGGGTCGGTTACTGTTCATGAGCGGGGGGTTTCAGCCTGGGTTCGAATCCAGCCTTTAGCCACTGTTTTTGATTTTTTATTATTATTTTGGATTCTTTTGAGTACTTTTAAGCGTATAAGAAATTGAGAAAAAAATATTAGAATTCTTCTTAAAATACCTAGACTTCATGAGAATCATTTCCACAATTTTTGACTTAGTATAATGGGAATTAGAAGTAATTTTGAAGAAGAAATTAATGAAGTTTTCTTAGAATATAATTTTGATTAATTAAAGAAAACGAATTTTTCCTTTTGAAAGAATTTTTGATATAGAGATATAAAATGAGATTCTTGACATGAAAAAATGGAGTAAGATTAAATATGAGATTGCTGTTTAAAATTATGCAAATTGTGCATGGAAAATGAAGTAAAAGAAACATGTTGAAATATGGAATTTGAGAATATGAACTCTCATTTTGATGAACATGAACGAGTTTGACACTAGAGTTTAGTTAAGTCCTTACATCGGCATAAATGAAATTTTTGAAAAAGAAATGTGATGATAAAAGACCAAGATTGGGTCATGGTTAATGATTGATGTTTAAGACCGATGTAGAGGTAATGCTAATTCAAGAGTATTAATTTTATTTATGATTCAATTATCTAAGGATTAGACACATAGTGGAGATGTGATGAAAGTAAGAGAAAAATGCAAGTATAAGGGCCACGGATCTACGGTGTGAGAGTATTCATAGGTTGCCTACTTGATGCGTCATGTCATGGCGTGGATACATCTCCAGAATTATCGGGACTGTGGCGACACTTGTTGGGTGTTTGGTGAATACATAGTGTCATCGTTCCATGACGGAGGCAAATTGTCCATAGGCTCTGCATGATACGTCAAGTCATGACGTGGGATTCCCCTCTATGTTGTTTGGGCATAGGCTCGTAACTTATAGAACATCTAAGATATTTACTGTAGTTACCATAGTAGTTTAAATCATGGCAATGGAATCAACCCTACAAGATGAAGAACGATTAAGGGCTTGCCCTCGGACCTATGTAGTATGGGATGTATAGAATCCGAACAAGTGCGCATTAGTGTCATTAAATATAAATAACTGCATTAAGGACTAAGTGCACATTCACACACGACATCAATAAGTTAGTCCCCCTTAGCTTTGTTTGTGACAAGTATGTACTTTCTAAGTAAGAAAAAATGATGTATTATATCCTAGCGTCAGTTGTATGCAACTGACGTGCCCACAGTTTCTATGCAGGATAAAGTGATTGACAAGACTAAAGAATAAATGCTGCTTAAAGAAATGTTCAAGTTGTTCTTTAATTCATGTATCATGTTGTAAGTTATATTTCCGCTGCGTTGATGTAATCATTATTGTATAAAAGTTTTTAATTCTTTGTAAAATTGTACGAAGTGTAAAGATCTCGTGGAACTTCAAATTCAGTCTTATTTGGAATTCAGGGTGTTAAACTATGTCCCTTCACAAAGTGATACGAGTGTAGGACTAAAAATTTGTAAGAAGTGTCAAACACCCTATAAGTTTAAAATAGGATCGGGAACGGGTATAATTCAACTTAACTTAAATATATGTCAACCCAAAATATGTAAAGACAATCTCATACAACAAAAAATATACCCTAAGACCGGTCAAGTAGATAGTCATAGCTACAATCATGATATCGTTCGTAGGGAAATGACTAAGTTAGTAATTAGAGATGAATTACCTTATTCGTTTGGTGGAAGTAGGAATGTGGAGACTTTTGCACAAACCAAATTAAATCCCAATTATAAAAAATGCTAGGAATGTAGTTAAGGGTGATTGTAAATTAGTTTACAATGGGCTAAGGATTTTCTAGTAGCAACACTAACATCACTAAATACTAGAGTTTCTTTAACATCGGATGGGTGGGTAAGAGTAAACAGCGTACCAATGATGTGTGTAACATGTTATTGGATAGATTCCGATTGGCTATTTCAAAAGAGAATAATTTCATTCGGATTTGTTAGGTACCCATATAAGTGGGAAATAATTGACACACACATCATGAAAGCATGTAATAATTTTGGTATTTTTGATAAAGTTTTTGCTATTAGTTTTGATAACGCCTCTAATAATTTTAAGGCAATCTCTAGTTTGAAAATTACATTAAATCCTATAGAACCGAAAATTTTTCATGTTATGTGTGCTTGTCATATTTTAAATCTTTGTGCACAAGATGCACTAAAATATAGACACGATAAAATTGAGGCAATGAGAAATTGTGTTCATTTTATTACGTTGATTGGTCCAATATATCAAGCTTTTCGTGATTGGTGTCAACTTAAGGGAATTGTATTTCAACGTTTTCCTAAAGATGTTAGACATCGTTGGAATTCTACTTATGATTTACTAGGTGTTGTTCTTCACTATCGTTTTAATCTTAGAGAATTTTGTGTTGCAATGGGTTTGCAAGATTGTATGTTAGATGATGATTTTTTGTTTTTTGCCGATAGTTTGTATAAATTTTTAGAACCTTTTAATGATGCTACTTTACATTTTTTAAAAACATATACATCTACATCTAGTGTAACCCCTATTTTTTGTTTTTCATATTCTTTGTGAATTTTTCTTCTTTCTTGAGTATTTATACTCTTCTTGTATTTTGGACCGTATATTGGAGTTGTTTTCAATATATATTCCTTTTGTTCGTTTTTTCTCTTCTTGTGATTGATTTTTATGTCCATTGATTTGTTCTTGATCGTTATTATTATTTCGCTTTTCATTTGGTCCTTGTTCTCTTTGTTTTGTTCTTGGGTGCTCGTGGTGTTTTGGTTGCTAATCCTATAGCTATTTATATTGCTTTTGATCCCTAATTAACTACCAAAGCCAAATTAGCCTACAATCCTATTTTAAATCCTATGCAAATCTTATTAAACCCAATTTCCTACTACTACTCCTAAACTACCCATTAACCCAAATACCCACCACCCTAAACTAAACCCTATATAACTCTCCTACCAAAACCCTAACCCTAAACCCTACCGATCTCTCCCTCTCTCTCTGTTTTGCGCCGTCAACCTCGACCATCACCCTGATCCCCATCCGCCTGCACCCTACTCCCGTCGCTAGCCCAACCCATACATTCACTAGCCGCCATTACCCTACTCCCGAGCACCACCCCACCATCTCCATCTCTTTCCGTCTTTCTCTCTTCCTCCTCCCCATCCATCGACGTCGACAGCAGCGACAGGAGCAGCAGCAGCGCTAGCATCGGCCAGCGTGCCACTCCTGACCACTCTCTCCTTCTCTTGTTTGGGTTTGCATGTGCACGGAGTTTGCACGTGTGGATTGCTTGGTTCGTAATCTTTGTTCGTGGGTTTTGTTCGTTGCCGGGATCCATTCCCGTTATTCTTGGTGTTCGTTTCGTCTTCGGTTAAGGCAAGTAACTTGTACTCAATTCTTTTGTATGATACAAGTCATAAATACCGCTTGTAGTATAGTTGGGTTCTAGAAACAATTCGTGTGTGATGTATTTTTGATGAGTATTGTCTCTATAGTGTTATTGACCATAGTTGCCTCACGACACAAATTTGACATGAAATAAATTAGGTTTTGAACGTTCTTGATGTGATTACATTTATGAGATAATTAAGAAAAATTGTGTGTTTGTTTGGATCGTGATATACTTGTTGTGGACATGCTTTATACCCTATTTCATATTATTTGGACACTTAGTAGACTCTATTTCATGTGGTTGTGTTTGGAACGAGTTTCGTATGATCTATGTTGGTTTTGTTTCTAAAGGAAATTCTGTATTTTATCGATGATCTGTTTTGATTGCTATTTTAGACCATACTATGGTCAGGATCTTAATTTCATTAGTAAACATGATTTTTAGATAAATCTATCTTCTTCCCAAATTTTCAGACAGAGATCGATTTCGTTTTCGTATGTGTGAGATATGGCTGTTTACTACAGAGGAGTATCTTATTTCCAGATTTCGTTTCTTAATGATTTCGATGAATATACTATTTTGATACTAGTTCTAAATATATTATTTTGGTCTGAAATTTTGCACAGTATTTCTATACCTATTTAGGGATTACCCAGAATTTTGGTGGATTTTATTGATGAGTTTTATATACCGTTTCATGCTTGTTTATAAAAACTATACTTGCTGGATTTTGCTTGCTGTTCTGAAAAGATTTGTATTTTTACCCTAATTCATTTTCCTGTATGAAAAATATTTATGAAATATGAAAGTTAGCTTATTTTGTCTATTTTCATCTCCCTTTGACGGATTTAGATTTCGTTTCACGGTTTGTGAGATATTACAGTTTTCGTGCAGCAGTGTTGGGAATTCCAGATTTGCCAAACTATCGTTTCTTGATATTTTCGGATTTTTTTTGGATAACCTAATCTTACTAGAAAATTTTGAAACTTTATAATCTGATACTAGACACATAGGGGAATACCCCAGATTTTTCCTGGAATTTTTTATGATGTTTTAATGCTGTTTTCCTGACTTTGAATTCGATTTACTGATTTCTGGTTGAACGTATTTTTTGGATTCAAATCAGTTTTGAGTTATGTTTTTCTGAAACACTATATGACTTATATGTATTCGCTGGATTTTGTTGGAAGTATATTTTCCAGATTCTCTGACGGATTTAGGTTTCGACATTTGTGGAAACGAGAATCGCTGTTTTAGTACTGTACTGTCGTGCTGTCCTGAATTAGGAGGAACCTTATTTTGTTCTGTTATGTGACTATCTTACCATCTGTACATGCTTATCTGTTATTCTAAACTTGTGGGTTGTTATATCATACTAGATTTACTCTGTTTCGTGCACATACACATCTGTCTGATAATAATTGTAAAATGATCAAGCCGGGGTTTATGGAAAAGATCTAGTAGTGGAAAAGTATAGAATTGTGTACTTAGAAGAGGGCCCATATTTCCTATATGATTATCTGTTATCTGTTATTCTGTACCCTGTCTACATTACTTCCTATAGGAAGGTGTAGAGAAGAAGAGAACCACTAGGTTCTATCTGTTTGTCTAGATCTGTTATCTGATATCTGTCTGTCTGAACCTGAGTACACGGCCCTATATGATCCCCTACGAAATCTAAAAATGTAACCGTTTTGAATGTAGCAACCATATGATAAAAGGATGGCACATGAAGTGCTACCTAGTTAGTAATTAATACAAGACTTATAAAAATCTGTATTTGAATCTGAATATGACATTTGTATCTGTATCTATATCTGTATTTGATATCTGAATCTGTTATCTGATTATCTGATCATCTGATTATCTGATTATCTGTTATTTGCCTGACACTATTACTTGACACCATTATTTGACATTATCTGTATATCTTTCTGCATGCTATTTGATTTTTGACAGTTGATACATGTAAGTATATCATGCTAGTTGATTCTGTTATACCATGCTATATCTATTTATGCAATTATTTAGATTTGTTAGTTTTCCACGTACCTGTATCTTGCATTACAAGCGGTCCGTAACTTGTATTGACAGGTACTTGTTTTCTTTTTCCTTCTCCTGCAATTTATTGATTGCAGATCAGGATGGTCGTTTGCCCGATGGTATTGGAGAAATGAAATATTAGTGTTGGACTTCTTTTGCTATTATTATTATCTGTTGCTTTTGAACAATGTATTTGAGTATATGGATTTTATTTGTATTTGGGCAATGTGACCCAGGATATTAACTTATTCGGATCTGTTTATTTGAGACTATTATAATAATGGATTTCAATTAATTTTTGTTGGCACTTTGTTTTGTTTTGAGATATATATGTCTGTGTGGGGATGATTCTTTTGGCTTCCGACTCTGATTAGTCTGAGATTTGTTGTAAAGATTCTGAACAGCTTATGGATGATGCAAATCATTCGCTAGGTTGAGTCGCGTATCCGTATTTCGTATTCTTTTTGGGAAACGGAGCATGACATCTAGTGGTATTTTACTTGCAATTGTCACTATGAAGAAAACAATTAAAGATTTGATAAATGGCTCTTAAATTGGAGAAATGGTTTATGCCGTTTATATTAAAATTTTAAAATATTTTCATCCACTTCTTATGTTATATTGTATTGCTAATGTAATGAATCCCATGATTAAGTTAGTGGGCACAAAAAATTTAATTGAGATTTTTTATACTTATACTCCACACGATGAAATACAAGATTTTGATCATGTTAATTTTACTATAAATTTTGCGCATGTTTTGACTAGTTTATATGATAGTTATGATAGACTTTATTCAACTAACACTTCACAGTCACAAAATGTTAGTTCTTCTTCTTCTTCTTCTATATTATCAAAGGAAAATTGTCTTGCAACTAGTATTGTTTTAAATCTCATAAAATAAAATAAAACTAAGAACCAATTCACCTAATGAGTTGAATTGGTATAATGCACAACCTCCCATTGATGATGTAGTAGATGTGTTTCATTTTTGAAAAACCAATGAATTTTTTACTATTCTTTCTCGTATAACTAAAGATTTGCTAACTATAACGGTATCAACCGTTGCATCGGAAAGTGCTATTTCTCTTGGTGGCAGGATTATGAGTCCGAATAGAAATCTCTTGACATCAAATAATTTGGAGATGTTAGTATGCGCCGAAGATTAGATTAGAGCGAAAGAGAGGACCCAAAATTTATATGAAGCACACAATGGCTCAACAAGCAACGACGAATGAACATCTAGTACAATGAAGTTTGGATAATGTACCCTGAATATTTGGAAAATTTAGGGGGATGAGATTCTATATTTAGGTTAAGTAGAAGTGCACTACAATAGTCCATTGCCTTTTCTTCATTCTAAATAGAGGTCATCTCAATCTCTAAATACAAATGTTCCCCTCATATAGTAAGTTAATAAAATTTATATGAAATGTTACTAATCTATTTGATTGTATATTAAACTTTGTAATTCATAAAAATAATTTAATTTATGAATATCTATTTTTTCTATATATTCTTGATAATTCTTAACAATTTTTCTTCTTCTTTGTCTTTGTAAAAAATTATAAATAAAAAAAAAATTTGTCCTAGCCCAGTTCGGCCCCCCGAGCCAGGGACCACGGGCTAGGTCCAGGCTGGCATTTCACCGGCAAGGCCCGGCCTCGCCCAGCCTGCCAATTGTGCCAGCTCGGCCCGGTTAAAAACCCGCGGGTTCCGACCTGGCCCGGTCCTCTAGGACCGAATGCCAACCCTAGAGGTGATGAGTTTTGGGATGAAGTGGAGCTCAGGATGAAGTGGAAGCAGCACATTGTTGTCGGGTGGTTGACTGTCGGGTTTGGTGCCGGCTTTCGAATGGAAAAGCAGGGTTAGGTGATGGTTTTTGGAGGTGAAGGAGGTCGGGTGGTGGCAGCAAGAGGGATGGTGGAAGAGTTTTGGTTTTGATGGTGTTCGGGTCGTGGGAGGGGCTCGGGTATAGGGTTCGGGTGTTTGAGCTAATAAGTGATGGCAGTGGTGTTCGAGTGGTGTTGTTGGAATGGAGTATGGTGTTGTGCAGGACGAAGGACGAAGGTGGTAGTGGTTGAAGGTGATGGCAGTAAGGGATGAAGATGAAGAAGGGTGTTGACTGTTTTGGGTTTGAGATGAGATGGAGGGAATGAAGAAGTATATATATATATATATATATATATATATATGTATGTATGTATGTATGTATGTATGTATGTATGTATGTATGTATATATATAGTCTCATTCCGTTGTGCACTCGCCTCCATGTGCACTCGGCCTTTTGGCCACCGTATCAACTATCTGAACCGTTCACACTGATCTATACGTCTAATTTAGTCTAAATATGTAAAATCAAGTCCCAAGTCCTTTGAAATTCATTTATCCATCCTTCATGTCATTATAAAAAGAAAGATATTTAGCCATACAATTTTGTAACACTTCAATGCATTCACACTTCGATTTTGTAACGATATTCAGTCATATATATATAGGGTGGTTGATTAAGAGAAATTAGATGGAGGTGGAGACAACAATGGATTTGGGTTTTAATGAGGTGGGGGAGCTTGGGTAGATGGAGAGGACGAGGCTGCTGTTATGGTTTCGATGGAGAGGTGGTTCAAATGGATGAGTAGGTGATGAAGCTAATAAGTGATGGCAGTAGGTGATTAGGGGAGGGGATTAGGATGATTTGGGTTAAGAGGTTGTGATTAGTAGGTTTAAATAGATGTGGTAGGTTAATGAATTAGGATTTGGGCTTTAACAATAATTAATAAATAATTAGATGATTACAGTGCATGCAAAAATGGTTCAAAAATAGAGATGAATTGTATATGACTGAAGTGAAGAAAATAATATATGTAGAAAATACGTACACTTGAAACATGGAGTTACAATATTGATGTGTTAGTCTCCTTACAACCCTAATTTTTATCTCTCTTTACAACCTTTCAGACAACCTCGTTATCATTGCCTCTTCCACTTATCTTCTAGACAATTCTACCATGTTGTACACCACCCCACTTCATTGGGTTGGGCCCTACATCCCCTTCCTCTTCCTTCTCCCAAACCAACATCATTAGGATCTTATTCATGATGTTAGGATCATTTGTTGACAACGACAATGTGCTAAGTTAAACCAACAAAATTTTAACATAAGGACTGCTTCTAAGTGAATCCCATTTTAGTTATGACGTATTGCAAATTGTGATTTGTAAGTGAGTATCTGCAAGAACAACATTTGCTAGTAACCATTGCACAAAAAAATCATTTTGACTATATGATTTATGTTCCTTAAAAAAGGTTTTTTTTCCACACAGGTCCCCAAGAAATATTTAAATGTCATATTAGTCCCCCATAATTCACTAATTCCATATTAGTCTCTTTATCAATTTCAAAAGTGGTCAGTTTGAGACCCAAGTACAATGTAATGTAAATTCTAATCCATTGGACCAATTTTGGAGAAAAAATATTAACATAATGGTCTAGAAAAAGAATAAGATCTCAATGGTAGAAAGAATATTTTAAGATAATGAGACCCTTTCACTTATTTTTTGTCTCGAAAGTAGGTTGAATAGATCAGAATTTGCTTAATGTTACAACCGACTCACTTTTTGAGTTGGTTGAGAGACTAGCATAAAATTAGCAAATTGTGGGGGACTAACGTAGAATTTTAGTATTTATCCTTTGTTGGGGTGTGGAAAGAACACTATTATTTAGAACACATACTGAACATAAGATTTGGTTTTTAGGGAAAAATGCAGAAAACCTCCCTATACTTAGGGGTCAAAGCAGAAACCCTCACGAGTTTTTGTTTTTGTTTTGATAGTAGAATAGAGTGTAATATCCCGTATTTTTATTTTAATTAAAAATACTTTTTTTCAATTTTACACGTACGATGCACGTGCTAATTTTTCCATCTTTATTTTTCTTACTCTCATTTATTATTTTAGCATGCATGAGTATTTTTATTAGCCTTTCATTAAACCCATGGAACTAAGAATAGATTTTAGCCCACTAGATTAATTAATTAAATTAATTAAAAGCAAGCCCACAAGACAAACCCATTAATTAAATCCCAATTTTTTGTTGTGCATGGACTCACACATGACATGTAACAACTTTTAATACACATATTAGAATTATAGAATTTGTATTTAATTTTGTGTGTGTGCGCACTAGTGCACAACACGTGCACGTGTTTAGAGAGAGAGAGAGGAGGCCGGTTATGGGAGAGAGAGAGGCCGGGGGATAGGGAGTTGGAGAGGTGGAGAAAGTGGGAGAGTGGTATGGTGAGTGGGTAGTTATTAGGTGGATGAAATTACATTTTAGCCCTTCATTTTGTCCTATAAATACCCCCATTTTTCTTCTCATTTCACACCAAAACAAAACAAATCAAGAGAGGAAAAAGAAAGAGAGCTAGAGAGTGTTCTTGTTGCATTGGAGGCTTTTTGGAGTGCTCTTGCTAGGAGGAGAAGGACTAGGTGTTGCTTGTTGGAGCTAGAAGTTGTGTCCCATCATCTATGTTTGCAAATTCTTCATAAGAGGTGGGTGATATTGTGTTTTCTAAATGTAGGGAATGCATGCTAGTAATGTTAAATGAGTAGTATAGATAAATTTGATGTGATAAATGTAGAACAAATCCATGTTATCGTGTTGTACCATGAATTCAAGAAATTTTTTTATGATTAAGAAATTAATTACCATCATGTTAGTTAGAAATGAGACAATGAAACATTGAGTTATTGCCATGAACAAACATGCTTGTTAAATTTGCAAATGTCGAAATATAAGATTGTACGAAAATTGTTGAGACTTCCCTTATAGTAAAATGAATTTTAGTGAAGTTATATTGGTACACAAAGATTCATTTAATTGGTTGTAAGAGATACACATTGCTGTTTTGATTAAATTGAAGAAATGCAATTCATGTTCATTAATGAAACAAAAATAATTTGAAATTTAGATATAATGTCTAAAATATCAGTTAAAAATTCGTGAGTTACTGTTTTCAAGTAAACTCAGTAGGAATGAGATAATTATAGCCCTCTAAAAAGATTAGATCGATCATATGTTTGAGTTTTGTGAAAATAAACTAGTTACTGTACCGTATGATCAAAATCTTGGCCTCTGTTCTCATAACAGTAGTTGGGCTTGGACTTACTAGTTATCGGCTAAGCTTTAAGAACGTTACTATAGCACGGGTGTGGTTTGAGGTTCTGGGTTCAAAACCTGGTATCTCCTTTTATTCTTGATTGATTTTATTTTACCCAAAGCACTAAAGCACAGTATAAAGAACTTTCGGCCTGCCTTTATAACAAAAAGTCCACTTGGACTTAGTGGTTCTCAGTGGCGCCTAGGGTTGGTTACTGTAGTGCTGTAGTGGGCTTGGGTTCGAAACCCGGTAGCTGCCTTTTGTTTTTTTGGTGTTTTTACTATTTTGAAGGGGTTTTTTTTAATGCAAATAAAATTTGGGAAAAATATCTAATATTCCTATAAAATGATATGGAATTTATTAAAAATAGTTTTAGAAATTTTCATGTATATTTTGATAAGCTAAAAGTGAAATTGAGATGGAAATGAGTTAGTGACTTCGAAAAATTTATATCAAGGTATGACATTTATTTTTTAAAAGAAGAGTGAAATATTGTTATGTAAATTGATTTCTCTTGATGAGATTATACACTCATATGATCTAAGAAATACTTGATAAGGTTTGAGATATATTACATGTAATTGAATTGCTAAAGAGATTTTAAAGTGGGTGAATCTATTGCTTTTAAAGAATTGTGAATGAATAAATGAATCATGAATGATGCTAAAATAAGACATTGATTAAATGGTGAATAATTTTGAAGATAAGAATACATTGAGTTTAATACATAATTATTGAAGGGTATTAGTACCCGTGGATTCTTGTACATGAAAGGTTGTGATCTAGAGTTTAGTGAGACCTCGAGTACCGGCAATGTTGAATTAAAAAATTTGAGTTATATTTTTGAGATATGGCCACAGAGCTATCTCGGTATTTGTGATTAAGTTCGGTAGGGGGTAAAACTAACTCTAGGTATGATAATTTATTCATGTCTTGAACTTAAGAACTAGGCACTAAGAGAAGATGTAGTAAATTTGGGCAAACGTATGTGCGGCACTATATATAGTCGAGCGGTGTACTCCGGGACTATAGACCCAGTCGGGCGGTGTACTCCGGGACTAAGGTTGCTTCAATGGAGACGAGCTTTTATTTTAAATCCGGGACTATGCGCAATTAGGCAGATAGTTTGTCGTAATCCAGTGTATATACATATACGGGGCTAGAGGGGCACTTGCGGGATATTCGCATGACGAGGAGTCTGTTATAACAGTCGGGCGGTATACTCCGGGACTGGGATCCGTACTCGTGGAATGTCTAAACCTTGCTTTTATTACTGGGTAGTTTTCATGGCAAGGGATCGAACCCTTTAATATGGAGTACGTAGGTGCTTGCCCTCGGACCTATGTAGTATGGGATGCATAGAATCCGAACAAGTATGCATTAGTGACGTCTTAGAATAAAATATCTGCATTAGGCATTAAGGCATTGCATACACTTACATGTTTAGAGTAGTCACATTTAACACTTTATTTGCATTCAAGTTTGTGGTTTGTTAAAGTATTAAGATCGTTATATTTTCGGCATAGAGAGGATGGCCGTGTATAATATTTTCGTCGGTTGTAAGCAACTGACGTGCCCACAGTTTTATACGCAGTAGATGGATTTTCATGAAGATATAAAGTTGATATGCTGCTGTTGATTTATTTAAAAGTTAAAGATGTTGCTTTTGTATAATTTTTCATTATTGTACTTCATTTTACCTTCCGCGGTGTAAATAAATGTAAAGGACTCTGTTGTGTATTATAAAAAGTTCAAATTTTATTGTAAAATTGTACGAAGTGAAGTGTAAAGATCATGTGGAACTTCGAATTTGATCGTATTTGGAATTGGGGTGTTACATAGAGTCAAATGACTCCAGCTGATAAATATTTACGTACATAAAGTCAAAATTACAAGTATCGATCAAGTTTACAAGAGGTAAAATCGATAGAGAAGAAACAAAAGATTAGCAAAATGCGAGGCGGAATAGGCTAGAGTAAATAAGGAATCTACAAGAGTCTACAACGCCTGCAGGCAAATAGGAAGTCTGTCCAAATCCACGACAACCGCTATGAAGAAGAAATTCTCAGCAACAAGAACAACGGTAAATAAGAGGAAGCAGTAGTAACCTGGAAAGCAACCACCAAAACCCAGTACAATCTAGACTGCAAAAGAAGCTAGAAGAAAACATCGAAACAAGCACATAAATTGTAATAAAGAACCAGCAGAACACCCAGAGAGTGCAGGCGCCAACGCAACAGGAAACTAAGTAGGAGGCAACGAAGCTGGACAGTACAAAATGTGCCAGGCAACAAAACTCAACATGAACAATCAGCCTCATACACAAACACATTAAGAACAAACATGCCAAACAACGAAACAGAGCGCAATGAAGCCACCCAAAATGCAAACAAATAGGTGCACAATCAACAGAATGTCAACAAACAAGAAACAACAGTAGCAATAATGCAACAGGAAATAGAAAGGAAAAAACCAAACAAGAGGAAAAAAGAACACACAATTAGTAAAATCAGAGCATGCCATATGAAGTTAAGCACCTGAAGAAGAAAATGAAAGAAGAACAGTAGAATATAGGATAGTTAAGGAAGAGAAACCAGTACAATAAAAGGATTAAGCAGTATATGAAAAGAAAGTAAACTAGAGCTAGACTAAGAGCAAATAAAGCAAAACAGGATGGAGGTGTAGGAGAAATTCAGGCCCAAAAGCACCAAAATCTGCACAGAAAAGAAAGTAGAATCTCCTAGATAACCTCAAAAACCACTGCATAGGCTTAGATCTGTAAGAAGAAACAAACTCATCACACAAGAGGAAACATAACAGAGAAAAGGGAATACAAAAGAAACTATAGATGAATGTTAAACAAGATTAATAAAAGAGACAACAACATTATCAAGATAGGCTAATCTAGCTCTTTTGCACTAAGGAAGAACATTAGCCCAAAAGTTGATGTAGAATAAAAGATCATCAATTAAGCACTTAATGGAGCGAGAATTATTAGAGAAGATTCTATTATTCATTTCATTCCAAATAATCCAAATCAGAGCCATCATGGATAAATCCCATGATGCCCGGAAAGAACGCTTGACACGTAATGCCCTTAATTTACTCCACCAAGAACTGATAGAACCAGATTTACCGTGAACGCGCCAGGCCTTCTTACAAATGGACCATAATGGGCTAATGAAAGAGCAATTGATGAATAAATGTCTAGCATCCTCGTGATAAGAGAGGCAGAAAGCATATTTTTGGCTAATAGCAAGATTTTTCTTGTTGAGATTATCAACAGTAAAAGGTTTTAGGATTTTAAGAAGGGCATAACACCTATAGATAGTATTAGAAAAAGGGGAGATAATCCCCCCAGAGTTGAGGAAATTATAATAGGACTTAATCGAATAGGATCTTGAGGAATTCCACCTCCATAAAATATCATTTTTTGGATGTCATTGATAGGATCTTAATAACAGAAGAAGTCTGAGAAAATGTGGATACAAGGTGGTAGGGAGAAATCTACGGAAAGGAATGTGCCAATCATTAAAATTGTTACGACGAACAAGATAATCTGACATCGTTGTTTTCAGATTGATAGCAAGATGAAAATGGTCGGGGAAATTATAAGCAAGAGAAGTTTGACCAATCCACTGATCCGACTAGAATTTAACAGTCAACCCAACACCAAAAATTTTAAACAAACGGTATTTGAAGGGTTCCAAAACTTTCGAAACTCCTTTCCAAAAAGGAGAAGCCCTAGATGAGAGAGTAAGATGGAGCTCCCCAACTTTATGGCGAAGATTATATTTATGTACAACAAGGCGTTTCCAAGCCAAATTGTCAGGTTTGAGGATATTCCACAGCCATTTGCCAAAAAGGGCAATATTTTGATTACGTAGGTTAAGAATACCCAAACCACTCTCCATCTTAGACTTGCATAAAAGTTTCCATTTGCAAAGATGTTTACCAATTCTCAAAGTAGCGGTACCCGACCAGAAGAAATTTCTCCTAATCTTGTCAATCCGATTTAGCACCCACGAAGGAACGTAGAAGAATGACATCATGTAAAGGGGGATAGAAGACAGAATAGAATTAATAAGAATTAACCTACCACCTCGAGAAAGAAGGTAACCAGACCAAACATTGTTTGGATTCAACCCTGTTAATCATCGGATACAGTCAGAGTTGTGAAGTTTGCCCCAACATTAAGGAATCCCTTGGTAAGTAATGGGAAAAGAAGCTTATGCACAACTGAAGAAATGCGCAATTTTAATTTGACGATTGTTGGATCCTCCAAGCCACAAAACCAAAGTCTTATGGAAATTAATAGTTAATCCCGATGTCCGTTCGATGATATAAAGAAAAAGCTTAAAATTATGGAGGGAAGGACCAACGGGTTTGACAAATAAAATGGTGCCATCCGCATATTGAAGATTTATCACCCCTCTAAAACGGCAAAATCCCCCCAACCCCTCAATTATGTTAGCATTCCAAGATTTTAGGTGTAATTTGCTGAAAACATGGGGATAATAAAAGAGAATAGATGGGGTCTCCTGATCTAAGCCCCAACTTACAATTGAATTATTCCCCTCAATACCATTAATGAGGATATACGAAGTGTAACACCCCGCAAAATTGAGTTATTACAATTTTGCACAACATGTGTTACGCACATGTATTTTGTGCCGTTACGTGTAACATTCGTAACATTATAGAATTTTCTACATATTTTCTACGTGTTTCAATTATTTATTTTATAACTTGGTCGAATTTGTTTTGTAAATTGAATTCATTTTCTCATATTTTGAACCAACTCAAATATATATTTTTTATACGCGCAATACACGTGCTCTCAATGCATGTGTTGATTATTTTTCTAATATATAAATTTAATGAAGTGTGTATATTTATTTGTACTTAATTTAAACATATGGAGAAAATTTAAATTTGAAATAATTTCCTAGTGCATTTAACCCGTTTCAACTAATAAATGATATTACTTTTGTAATAATGTAAACATACTAGGTTTGCCCGTGGGCACGTGCCTACGGCACATCTTTGAAACAATGCAACGTGTGAAAAGCCCTGTAAATAGTAAAATATATGCAATTCTGTTTAACTAACAAATCACATAGGTATCAACATTTATATGCAATTCAGTGTAACTTTAGAAGTTGAAATTTGTGCAAGTAAATATTCATTTAAATCTTCCATTGCATTTGAAATCAATTAGGGAACTCGGTAAAATTTTCTACATGATCAATCAAAAGAAGCATTAAATATTCTACATGAGCAACCCGAAAACTTACAAACCTAAAATATGAAAAATCTAAATTTCTGGATATATATATATATATATATATATATATATATATAGGGGGAGAGAGAGAGGGAGAGAGAGAGAAAGAGAGAGAGAGAGAAAGGGATAAATAAATATATCAATAAAGTGAGGAGGATTTTTGTTTTGGGGGAAAAATTAGTTTTGGGGGGGTAATGTCTTTTGGGAGGGTGAATGTGAGCTATTGATTTGGTTTCAATTGAATGGGAGTCACTTGATAGTTTTTGTTCAAAATGCCTTGTGATTTATTTTATATAGGTTTACCCTTGGTTACGTGCCTACGACACGTCTTCTGAATGATGCAATATATGAAAAGAACTGTAAATAGTAAAATGTATGCAATCCTATTTGACTAACAAATCACATTGGTCAATATTTATATACAATACCATCTTGTTAGTGACTACACGATAAATTATAAAAAATAATTAGAATGTCGTAAAATAATTACATACTAAAACAATTAGGGGTGGTTTGCTTGGTTGTGTAAAAAAAATTAAGAGAGGGAAAAGCACTGTAGCGAAAGCAATTCATTGGATTTGATTTCTTGAAAATAGCTTTGGTTGAATATTGGGTTACTGTAACAATAATTAAATGTTAGCTTTGTTTTGGTTGTAGTAATACTATAGCGAAAATAGTTTAAAATACTTTTTTAATTTTTGTTTTACATGAAATTAATCCAAAATTAGGTATTAATTAATTTTATTTAAGCTTAATCCCTAATTTTTTGGACGAGTTAATTAAGCTTAATTAGATGGAAACTAATTAACTTTTAATCCCTAAATTTTAATTAATTATGAAAAGAATAATTAAACCACGACAATTAAAGCACTTCTTAATTAAGATTAGAGTGATTTTAATTGGTCTTTTCTTAATTAATTAAAAGTAGGGATTAAAGGTTAATTAATTTCAAAACTCAAACAAATATCAACTATTTTACACAACATAAAGTGTAAAGCTGGATGGGGCTACTGTTGCTACAGTAATAGGTAGGAAAAGGATGTGGCTACTATAGATACAGTAATGGGCGGGAAAATATCTTTTGTAGGCATAAATCTGGACCGTTGATTTTCTTCCAATTGAAGGAGAGCCACTTGATAGCTTTTTTTTGAATTGCCTTAAGTTTTATTATAAAGACTAGATTTTCCCATGGGCACGTGCCGACGGCACGTCTTCGGAACGATACAGCATGACAGAAAAACAACAATTATGTAGCTCAATTTTGAATAGTATGACAATAATTAGTTGTAAATAAAAATCCATGTTTCCATTAGTATATGTTGAAAAATAATTATAAATGGGGGTTTAAAATCCACTTCTTAGAACCTTGAGGGTGGAAAATGGTGAAATTTAACTATTGAGGAGATATTTGTTATTTTGAATGTAAAAAGTGCAATAAAAAAAGCATACAATTTTTGAAAATTTACAAACCTGAAATCTGAAAATCTAAATTTCTAAGTAATTAGAAAGAAAATGAGAGAGAGGGAGAGAGAAAGAGAGAGTAATAAAGTAATGAGTTTTTTTTAGTTTTTTTAGTTTTTTTTTTTTTTGGGGGGGGGGGCATTGGTTTTTTGGGGAAAAATATGTTTTGGGATGATGTATTTGAACCGTTGATTTTGTTTCAATTGAAGGGGAACCACTTGATAGCTTTTTTTCCAATTGTCTTGTGTTTTATTATATAGATGCTTAATTAAACACATTTATAATAGTTAGATATTGTGTGCACATAAACCCATTTGAAACTTGGGCACACCCACACACCATGTTGACATACCACTTTTCCAATTTGAAGAAAGGAAATTTTTGATTAGTCTTAAGGATTTTCTTTACTTAGTGGGCGAGTGGGTAGTTAATAGATGGTTATGGGTGGTTATGTAACTGCTAATCACTAATTCCCTAATTAAACCAGCCAACCCCCACTTCCCTTCCATCACACACACACACACACACACACACACACACACACACACACACACACACATATATTAGTGTTACCCTGTGCAAATTGCACAACCTAAAATAGTTTTGAGAGACTCGTAAAATTGTATATAACTCCAAAAAAGCATGAGAAAATTGATAGAGAAACTTATGAATATCATCCCTACCGTAATTACTGAAATCTTCATTATCATCCTCATATAAGCAGATGGTTCAAAGAATCACTGTCAAATCATAATGTTATCCAATTGAATAACACTGAAGCTAAAAAATACATGCAATAAAAACAATTCGCAAATTTAACCAATTTATGTTAACAGGTAAATATTATAACATCATTAACATTGGTTATACATTATAATCTGTTGCCGCTAAATTTGGTGTGGGGGCAAACAGATAGTATTTGTGGATTCTTAAGGAAACTGAATAGCAAACCTGTGTACCTGTTCCGTCGGAACTTGATCGTTGCACCCGTCGTACACCTGCAAAAAGTGCGAGACACCGGGGTTGTTCCCGGCGATGCACACTCCGACGCTCAAGTCAGTAATCAGAGAAAGATTATGAAAGAGCGCAAAAACTGGAGAAAGATTGATTACCTCTTAATGGAGATGGATGGGGGGTATTTATAGGCATCTTAGGAACAGATTAGGAATGTAATTCCCGTGATCTGATAAGCAATATTCTCCTTGTAAACAGATTAGGAATGTAATCCCTAATTTCCAGTGGAGGGATAGGCATGAATCAGGGCCGTTGATTAGGATCGAATCAGAAACCCTAATTCTATCCCTCTGATCGGGCTTTATTGCTAGTTGAAACCCGCACCCGATTGAAGCGGATCCGTTTGTGGGTTATTGGGTCTTTGACGAAGAGACCCAGTACCCATCTCAGACCCATTGGTAGGTGAAATTACCGTTTTAACCCTGGGCTTCAAGATTCGTGCCCGATTTGGACGATTCCGATTAACCTCCATTTTTAGCCATATCACAAGCTCCCCACTCCCGAAGACTAAGCTTGGTCAGCCTTTGAGGAGTAATTCTACTGTTTTAATGGCTGGTGGAGTTGTATCAGAGCCCAAATGGGAAGTTTTGAATCTTGAAGGAGGTAGTGTGGTGATTTCAAGTGGATTTAACTCTGAGTCGCTCCTGAGCTCTTATGGTCATGTGGTGTTCTTGCGGGAGTATCCTTTTAACCCTGCGAAGTGTCAATCCGTCGTTCGGGGACCTTAGAAGATTGTTCTTGGCAATAATTGCTTGTTTGGAGGTTAGAGAATGCCTCCCCAACTTTGCAATTACTTTCCAGAAGTCCTCCTTTAATTTTCCGAATTTTAATTGTTTTTTCGGGATCTCTTGGTGGACGGGTTGGCCGTTTTCCTGCGTTGTGTGGACCACAGGCTTGTTTCACCCTTCCGACCCCTTCTAGAGCTCGCTGGCTAGGGGACCGAGGTCTGTAGGCGGTTCAGCACCTCTTTCCTAAGGGGAGAGGGACCTTGGCTTGGTCGTGAGTGCTAAGAGGGAGTTCGGCGAGGTCCGAGGTCCAATCTTTCCACGTAATAGGGTCGGTGCCAAGAGCGCTCGGCAACTGGTGCCGAGGTCCATTTTTCCCCCGTAACGGGGTCGGTGTCAAGAATGCTCGGCAGCTGGTGCCGAACCTCAAATTTTCCCCCGTAACGGGGTCGGTGTCAAGAATGCTCGGCAGCTGGTGCCGAGGTCCATTTTTCCCCCGTAATGGGGTCGGTGTCAAGAACGCTCGACAGCTGGTGCCGAGGTCCATTTTTCACCCGTAACGGGGTCGGTATCAAGAACGCTCGGCAGCTGGTGCCGAACCCCAAATTTCCCCCCGTAACGGGGTTGGTGTCAAGAACGCTCGGCAGCTGGTGCTGAGGTCCATTTTCCCCCCGTAACAGGGTCGGTGTCAAGAACGCTCGGCAGCTGGTGCCGAGATCCATTTTTCCTCCGTAACGGGGTCGGTGTCAAGAACGCTCGGCAGCTGGTGCCGAGGTCCATTTTTTCCCCTAACGGGGTTAGTGTCAAGAACGCTCGGCAACTGGTGCCGAGGTTCATTTTACCCCCGTAACGGGGTCGGTGTCAAGAACGCTCGACAGCTGGTGCCGAACCCCAAATTTCCTACCGTAACGGGGTCGGTGTCAAGAACGCTCGACAGCTGGTGCCGAGGTCCATTTTCCCCCCGTAACGGGGTCGGTGTCAAGAACGCTCGACAGCTGGTGCCGAGGTCCATTTTTCCCCCGTAACGGGGTCGGTGTCAAGAATTCTCGGCAGCTGGTGCCGAACCCCAAATTTCCCCCCGTAACGGGGTCGGTGTCAAGAACGCTCGGCAGCTGGTGCCGAGGTCCATTTTTTTCCCATAACAGGGTCGGTGTCAAGAACGCTCGGTAGCTGGTGCCGATGTCCATTTTTCCCCCGTAATGGGGTCAGTGTCAAGAACGCTCGGCAGCTGGTGCCGAGGTCCATTTTTTCCCCGTAACGGGGTCGGTGGCGAGAACGCTCGGCAGCTGGTGCCGAGGTCCAAAACTTGTCATTTTTGACGTATGAGTTGGTGGCTTCCGCGTGCCTTCTGAACTTCTGACAACTCTGATAGATGGGACGTTCATTAAATGCAGTGATCTCTGAGCTTCTGTCAGATGGGACGCTCATTAAATACAGCGTACGGCTTGGCGTGGTGAACAAGGTGACGATTGAGGTCGCTTTTGTCGTTTTGCGTGAATGGGCCGGTAGTACAAGCCCATTATCCTCGTTTAGCGTGCTCCTCTCTATAAAACCCCACCCCCCACTCTCATTTCTCACTTCTCTTCTCTTTTGCTCAGGCGTTCTCTTGTGTTTAAGCGAGTACTTCCGGTGGTCGACGTTTGTTTTTCCGGCGAAGTTTTCCGGCAGCTAACCTTTCAAGGTAATTTACACTTAGTTTATTCCATAAACTATGTCTCTTGCTTCTATCTCCGAGTCGATCTCTTGGTCCGAGCCCTCCCTCGAAGTTGCCGAAGATTCAACTCCTACTAAAGGCCAGAAGGTATTCGGCAAGGATTCGATTGTGGAGGATCTGAAGCGTATGGGGGAGTTCGGGAAACTGCCAGGGCCGCTGACCGGGCTTCACAGAGTTCGTCAGCTTCCGGAGGATCAAGCCGAGCGAATCATTCACGGGAGGGGGAGGTCCTTCGAGGAGAATGCAGCGAGGGAGATGACGGAGGCGGACGAGACGGTGTCGATCCTGCGTGAGGAGGACTTGGTAGTGATCCGAGATTCTTTTTAAATCCCGGAGGAGTACGAGCTCATGTTGCCGGGTCCCGGGGTTAGGGCCAATTCGCCGCTGCCAGTGACGATGTGTTGCTGGCTGGTCGACGCCTTCATCGCCGGGGCTCAGCTGCCTCTCCATGCGTTCGCCGTTACCGTGGTGAGTTGGTTCGGGGTCAGCCCTATCCAACTCATGCCGAATGCATGGCGAGTGATAAATGGCTTCCTGCTTCATTGCCAAGCTGCAGGGATCGAGTCACAGCTGACCATGCTTCGGACACTATATCGGCTCCATCAAGGGAACAAGTCGGAGTACCGGTATTATTTGACTCCGAGGCACGGCGGCAGGCTCGTCATATGCCCCGACTCCATCAAGCATTGGCGGGAGAAGTTTATGATTGTACGGAGTCGGGAGGCTTGGCCGATCCCCTCCGGCTGAGTAGAAGGGGTGCCGAAGAGGGCGAGGGCGCTGCCGAAGCTTAGTGTTGAAGAAGAAGAGGCAGTCCGGACTCTCCTCGATCGGCCGAAGTACGATTGGAAGGAGCTCACCGAGGACGTTCTGTACAAGGGAGGGCTCTGCCGCGTAGATCCCAGTACGCGGCTTTTGTTATGCTTTGCTTTCCGTACCTTACTTCTCGCCACTTGTAATGTATTAACCAATTTTTATTTTAAATGCAGAGATGATGGACTACAATGCAGTGCTGGCTCTCAGGGCTGGGCTCGCCAGCAAGGCGCCGAAGAAGCGCAAGAGGGTCGCGACCAAGTTGCCGACCCCAAAGACTCCGAGGATCGCAGCCTCGGTCGAGGAGGTGGAGACCCTCGACAGTCCAGTCACCGTCGTTGCGGGGACTTTGGCATCGGCTGCGGCCGGCGAGTTCCCCATCGCCGCTGCCCTCGGAATGATGATGCCGCCGCTGACGGCAGCAGCCAAGGAGCTCCTGACGGAGGAGCATAAAAGGATCCACATTCCGGACTGGCAAGTCCGGAAGCACGATGGATTCCTTGGTAACTCTCTGGCGAGTATGCAGGCCATCAAACACCTTGCCACGCCGAAGGACCGAGCCGCCATGGAGGCCGGACGAGAAGGCGACGATGTCATTGAGATCGCTCGTTCGGCGGTTTCGGTAAGTGTTGGATTTTCGTTATTGTTGAATTTCTTTAACCACAATTTTTCTAACTCTCTCAGTCCTTCTTTCTTTGTCGCAGATTATCGTCCACTTCGGACACCTCACCGAGAGGTTGACAGCTCTGGAGAAGGAGCTGAAGCAAGAATCCGACCAGGCTCGGAACGAGAAGGCTCGGATGTCGAATGTGCTCGACAAGCTTTGCGTCGAGCATGAAGGGAGGTCGGCGAGGATCGAGCACCTCGAGGCCGAAGTGGCAAGGTTGGAGGGTGACCTCCTTCGCCAGAAGGAGGGGACGGCCAAGCAGTTGGCCGAAGCCGAGGAGGCCAAGGCGGCGGTAGTGAAGGCGGCAGAGGACGTGACCTTGGCGAAGGTGCAAGGGTACCTCGCCCAAAACATGGCCAAGGCTTATGCCGAAGCCATCGCCCGGGTGTCGAAAGAGTACCCCAGAGTGGACGTCTCGAGATAGAGGCTGTTCCCGGGCCACGTCGAGGGCTTCTACCCCGAATCCGAGGGGGAAGATGAAGAAGGGGAGGACGAGACCGATACTGAGGTTGAAGTCACCAACGAGGTTCCCAGCACCGTGGTTACCCCGTTGGCGGTGGTGTCCCCCTCGGAGAAGTCGACCCCCACTCGTACTCATCGCCCGGGGAAAGAGGTCGCGCCTTGACTTCGCTCTTCTCTTTTTTTTTTTTGTTCTTTTTTCTTTTCAAAAAATGTAACGCCTAATAGCGGACTGGCCACCACTGTTTTTTGAAATGAATGAAATTTTTTTTGAAGTGTTGGACTTCGGCTCTGTGTCTTTGCTTTTTCTTCTCTATTGTCGAGATTTTGTTTGAAAACTTCTGAAGTGTTAGACTACGACAGTGTTTGAATTCTTGTTGTTTTTCTCGACTTCTTTTCAGCTCATGGTGGTCGCTCAAGACGTCGAGCCCTCTCGCTCGGATGACAAAGCTCGAGCCGAGGCTGGCTTAGGGGCGACGAGACTATGCCTAGCGAGGTGCCGAGAGCGGCTCTATGAAGTCGAGCTCGGATTGCGCCGAGCTGAAAGCGAGCGGAACCATCTTCAGCTTGTCCTCGGTTGGCGAGACATCGAGATCCGGCATCTGGAGAGCAGGATCGCCGAGATGACTCCCACAGGAGAGGATGATTATTTGCCGACTGCTTTCAGCAACGGGCTTCGGATTCAGTGCATTCGGCACAATTTGTCCAAAATAACGGCGGAGAGGGACGACCTGCTTTCCGAGATTCGCCATCTGCAGACCGTAGAGACGGAGCTTCGGACGGAGGGCGAGGGCTTGACGGCTAAGGTGGCCGAGTTGACGGATGAATGAGACGAGTTGACAGCCGAAGTCGACGCGCTGAAGAGGGCTACGGTTGACAAAAGTATCGAAGTCACTCACCTTCGTCGTCTGATAGCGAGTCGCTCGAGTGTGCCGGACTCCGCGATACCCCCTCGCTTCGAGGTCGACGTAAAGGATGACTCTTTGAGGGAGCGGATCTCCGAGCTAGAGGCGGAGGTCGCTCGCCTAAAACTGCGCTCAGGGCCAATCAATGTCAGGAGCACTTCGTGCACTCGCGCAGAGAGCGATCGGGGCATTACGTTTTACGAGATGGCGTCAGCGCATCGGCCATCCTAGTTCGGGGGATGCGCAAAGCTTTGTGGCAATTTCGTCGAGCAGAGCATCTGTCGGAGCTGCTACTAGAAGCGGTGCCGAGGATTCGTCCCAATTTGCCAGGTTGGGGTCGAGCTCCGGAGACAAGCGTCGTCGCCCTCGAGTGTCTTTGAAGCGGAACGCCCCGACTCCAAGAAAGCGCTGAAGACCTCGTTTCCAAAAGCTTTTGTATTTTTTAGCCAAGTGTAATAAGTCGGCATTGTAACTTTCACTTTTTAACGGCTTGCAATCTTGCTGTGTGAAAGAGTCGCTTTGTACCGTATCCCATTTATCAATAAAATCTTGTTCCCGAACTTGTGTGTCCCTTGGGGTTTTGTGTAGTCTTTATGTTTGTGACTGTGTTCATTGCGCCGAGGTTCCTAGGTCGGCCACTTGCTTGTTTGCGGATCGGCGAGGTGAGCGTTCGGCTAGTGGTGCCGAGCTTTGTTTCGGTCGCCCAATCTTGCAGTCTCGCGAGGTGAGCTGAACAGTGAGCTCATGGAACGTGTTCAAACTTAAGTGTTTGACCTCGGATCTTTGCTAGAGTGGCTCGACGGTTGCGGGAGCGATTCGAATGGCGAACTACTTCTAGCTCGCTTAGGAGCGAACTTGCGAAGTAGAATCGAGCCAAGTGTTGGACTCCGAGCCATCGTTAGATTAGTTCAACGGTTGTGGGAGCAATTCCGAATGGCAAACTACTTCTATCTCACTTAGGAGTGAACTTGCGAAGTAGAATCGAGCCAAGTGTTGGACTCCGAACCATCGTTAGATTAGTTCAACGGTTGTGGGAGCAATTCCGAATGGCAAACTACTTCTGGCTCGCTTAGGAGCGAACTTGCGAAGTAGAATCGAGCCAAGTGTTGGACTCCGAACCATCGCTAGATTAGTTCAACGGTTGTGGGAGCAATTCCGAATGGCGAACTACTTCTAGCTCGCTTAGGAGTGAACTTGCGAAGTAGAATCGAGCCAAGTGTTGGACTCCGAACCATCGTTAGATTAGTTCAACGGTTGTGGGAGCGATTCCGAATGGCAAACTACTTCTAGCACGCTTAGGAGCGAACTTGCGAAGTAGAATCGAGCCAAGTGTTGGACTCCGAACCATCGTTAGATTAGTTCAACGGTTGTGGGAGCAATTCCGAATGGCGAACTACTTCTAGCTCGCTTAGGAGCGAACTTGCGAAGTAGAATCGAGCCAAGTGTTGGACTCCGAACCATCGTTAGATTAGTTCAACGGTTGTGGGAGCAATTCAGAATGGCGAACTACTTCTAGCTCGCTTAGGAGCGAACTTGCGAAGTAGAATCGAGCCAAGTGTTGGACTCCGAACCATTGTTAGATTGAAGAGTTAAAAGTAGAGAGATGTTAACAAGAGTAAAACATGAAAAGACTTTATTCATTAATGACTAATAATCGGCTGCTTCTAAAGTTGCTAGCCGTAATTACAAGGAAAAAATGAAAGAAAATCATTACAAGTAACAGGAAAGGAACGGTTCGACATCTCGAAGTACTTAGAGGGGCGTTGGTGTTTTCTCCTGGTATTTTAAGAGATGGTCGGCATTCCAAGTCCTGGGGATCTCCCTGCCTTCGAGATCTTCTAGCTTGTATGTGCCGGGGCGGATTACTTTGGAAATCTTGTAAGGTCCCTCCCAATTCGGAGCGAGTTTGCTCTTCTGTCCAGGGAAAGAGATGGCTAATTTCCTGAGGACCAGGTCCCTTTCTTTAAGGTCGGTAGTGTAATACCCTGACTTTTCAAATATATGAAAAATTATTTACTTTTACACGTGGTGTGCACGTGTAATATTGTTGACTAGTATTTTTCCATCATGATGAGTTTAAATATCTAATTTTGTGTTTTAATTATTTTTTTTATCAAAACTTTCCTTTAAATAAATAAGAAAGCCCTATTTTAAAGTCTTTTCCGAAAGCCCAAAATTTAGTTTGTTTTTCTTTAAAATAAATTATCTTGGCCCAAATTAATTTAAGCCCATGGTTTAATTCTTTTTTCTATTTTTTCTACAACTTGTAATGTGTAACATTTTTTTTAAAGGAGACTTATTATTTATGTACAAGTTCTTGTAGGGGTGATTTGTGCATGCACGTGCATTTTCCATACACGTGCATTGAGCACTATTTTTGGCCGGATTGGGTAGAGAAGTGGGTGTGAGTCATGGGTAGTTATGTGGAGTGTGGGTGGTTATCACAACTCTCTAGTCCATCCTAACCCTTGATCCTATAACTATCTACTAAATCCTAGCCCTCCATCCTACTCAAATTTGTATATAAATACCCCCTCTCATTCCCTATTTCTTTTACACTAGAATCATTATTGTAAGAGAGGTATTTTGTGAGAGAGTTGTGTGTGCTTTTCTGTGGAGGCCGAGTAGCATTTCTGAAGGCTTCGGTGTGGAGCAAGGAGCAAGAAGCGAGGAGTCGTCCACTACATTAAGGAGCTTTTGCTGGATTTCGATTATTTCGTCAAATAAGGTGGGTGTTTCTCAGGACTTCTAATGTAGATAATATGATATGATTTTGATGATTGCTACATGTTTATGAAAAGTGAATTCGAACATATTAGAATTTGCCTGAGTATGACTATGATGATGATTATGAAAGATAAATAGGGTAATAACGACACTGTAAATTAAGAATGATTTGGGTCTGTAAAGTCGACTGCCAATTGGATGAGTCGACTGATACAAGACGTCTGCTCTCAAATTTTGTTAGAAAATTTCATGATGTGTATTAACTAGAATGAAATAGAAATGCAAATTTGTATCTTCGATGTCGCATATGACTAAGAAGACATGAACACGTGGAAAGAAACTAGTGATAATTAGTAAAACTGAGAATGGCCTGTGCAGTCGACTGACGATGTAAACAGCCGACTGGTGCATTGATTAAATTATGATTATTCTGCAATTCCATGAAATGAGATATTCCATTGTGTTGACCTAGTATAATAAATTGAGATTAACATCTCATCTCTGCAAGAAAGTTATGAATAAGTGTAAATGTATGTCTAGTATTTTCCTCGAAGGAAGGACAATATTAGTTGAAATTCCGTGATTATGATGTTACTGAACAGTTAAGTAATTACATGTTTTGTGACATGGATATATTGTAATTTGACACCCTGATGCATGTGTATATGGTGACTGATGGAAGAATAATCCCTTGATTCGAAATACGAACATGTTCAGTCGACTTAATGCGAGTAGTAAGCCGACTGGGCTGAGCATGAAAAAGTGTATTATTAAGACTTGGTGCAGACGACTGATCTAGAGATAAGTCGACTGATCGATGAATGATTTTGAATATAGAAAGTTTCGGGACAGCTGACTGGTCCTGTGCAGCAGTCGACTCTCCCGAGCAATTGTGAAGAGTTTGATTTGACTGAACAAGTCGACTAGACTTTCTCCAAGTCGACTGTCCAGAGTATATTTTGATATGTCAGAGATTTTATTTGATATTGTGTGAAAAGTTGTGAATCCTGTGATTAATGTTGGAAATCCTATTTTTATTGCTGCATATGAAATGAATCATAGTTTTGAACCGAGAATTAAATGAATATGAAAGTTAAAGAACATGATATGCTGAGGCAATGATAAATGAATTCATGAGTAGGAAATGCTCAAATTGGAAATTGTGAATTGTAAATTGAAATGAAGAGTAGCTAAGTCTCCCCCGGCATTGGAAATGAATGAATGAAATGAAAATTGAAAGGAAGGCCAAGGTTGGTCATGTGTAAATGAAATGAGTAAGTCCGGTTTGGTGGAGAGGCTAACTCTAGAGCTTCGATTTTTATTCATGATTCTAATGATTTTAGTACATAGTGAAGATGTGATGAAAGTGAGAGAAAACATAAGTATGAGAACTAGAGTTTACGGTGCGGGTGTGTGAGCCACAGAATGCATGCTTGATGAGTCAAGACATGGCATGGGCACAACTCAGTAATGACCGGACTTTAGCCACGCTTGTGGGATGTTTGGTGACTGCAAGAGGATCGTGTTCAGGGAGGAGGCTTGAATTGCCATAGAATGCATGCTTGATGAGTCAAGACATGGCGTGGGGTTCCCCTTCAGGGTCCAGGATACGTGCTTGTACTCATAGAACATCTAGGATACTCACCGTAATTACAGTAGTAGATTAAGTCATGGCGAGGGATTGAACCCTACAAAAATGAAGTACGAATAAGAGGCTTGCCCTCGGGCCTATGTAGTATGGGATGCATAGAATCCGAACAAGTGCGCATTAGTGTCATGTAAATTAAGTAATTGCATTAAGGATTAAGTGCACAATCACAACACGACATCATTAAGATTATTTCCTTTGTTTTATGTTTGATATGTGAACAAGTTTGTGATCTGTTAAGAAATGAGAATCATTATACTGTTTCTGGCATAGAGAGGATAGCCATGTATAATTATCGTCGGTTGAATAAAATGACGTACCCACAGTTTTGTATGCAGGATGAATGGCATGAAAAAGGTTAAAGAGGAATAATTGCTTAAAGATTCATTCAATGTTGTTGTAGATTCATTCAAATGTTGTATCTTTTACTTCCGCTGTGCAAATGTAAATGTGATATATGATGTAACTCTGATGTAAAATAAAAAGTTTAAATTTCCTTGTAAAATTGTACTAAAGAAAGCAAAAAGATCCTGTAGAACATCTCGAATTCAGTGTATTTGGGATTCGGGGCGTTACAGGTAGGATGGACTTTCTTGTTGTACGCCATCTCAATCCTTCTTCGGTAGCTTTGTTGTCGGATGGCAACTCTTTCTCAGATCTCATCTATCAGGTCTAGACTTGCTCTGAGCTCTCTGGCGTTTTGCTCTTCTTCATAAGCTATCAGACGAGGAGAGGGTATTCCGACTTCTAGGGGGATGATGGCTCCTCGGACCCATAGGTGAAATTGAATGGGCTTTCTCCTGTCGGGGTCCGTTTTGTGGTGCGGCAGTTCCACAGCACGTTGGGAAGCTGATCGACCCATAAGCCTTTGGAACACTTGTCTAACCTCTTCTTAATGCCGGAGAGGATCTGTCGATTAGCATTTTCGGCTTGGCCATTCGACTGAGGATGAGAGATGGAGGAGAACCGGTGTTGGATGGCAAGGTCTTCACATAAAGCTCGGAAGGCAGCCCCAGTGAACTGGGTTCCGTTGTCTATTATTAGGACCCTGGGGATGCCAAATCGGCAGATCACGCTCTTCCAGAAGAATTGAACGACCTTGTTCTCGGTGATCGTGGCCAGGGGCTCGGCCTCTATCCATTTCGAGAAATAGCCGATTGCCACGACTAAGAACTTGAACTGTCCGGGAGCTGGCGGAAACGGCCCTAGTAAATCCATCCCCCACATTGCGAAGGGGATCGGACTTGATAAGGAAGTGAGTGGAGCTTGTGGGAGGCGTCGGATGTCGGAGTAATTCTGACAGGAGCTGCATTGCCGAACATGTCGTTCAGCGTCTCGTAGGAGAGTGGGCCAGAAATATCCGTAGTTCAACACTTTGCGTGCTAGGGCTCTGGAACCTGAATGCGCTCCGCCGATGCTCTCGTGAAGTTCTTGTAGGGCGTAGTCGGCTTGCCCGGGGGAGAGGCATCTCAGGTACGACCTGTCGTCGACCTGTGTGAAGGAGCGTTTGTATAGGATGCCTTCGATCAGTGTGTAACGCTCGGCTCGGGTTCTTACTCTTCGAGCTTCCTTGGGATCCTCGGGGAGGAGTCCGTCCCTTAAAAATTCGATGAGGGGTTTCATCCAATTGTCTTCGAGCAGGATAGGCAGCGTTTCTATGGAGTTGAGAGATTCGTCCTCTATGCTTGGCTTCAGAAGGACTTCTATCAAAACGGTCTGCTCGAGACCTTGGAGGGAGGAGGCTAGTTTGGAGAGGGCGTCGGCCTGAGCATTTTCTTCCCGGGGGATTCTTTGGATGAGAGCTTCTTCAAACAGTGCCATGAGGCTCTTGACTTTGGCTAAGTATTTAACCATCCTGTCATCGCGTGCTTCATATTCGCCGAGGACCTGATTGACGACTAGCTGGGAGTCACTAAAGATCTGGAGGCGTCACGCCTCTGCATTTCGGGCCATTCCAAGGCCGGCTATGAGTGCCTCGTATTCAGCTTCGTTATTCGAGGCTTTGAAGTTCATACGGAGGGAGTATTGGAGGATGAAGTCATCTGGGCCTGCCAGAATGACCCCTGCCCTGCTTCCCTCATTGCAGGAGGATCCGTCCACATAAACTGACCAGACGGGTGGTCCCTTCACTGTTTGGCTGGACTCGGGGATGGTGCTCTCAACTATGAATTATGCTAAGGCGTGAGCCTTGATCGCGGTCCGAGGCTGATAAGTTATATCGTGCTGGCTCAGCTCAATAGACCACTTCATAAGGCGGCCCGAGGTCTCTGGCTTGTGGAGGACCTGCTTCAGCGGCTGGTCGGTAAGAACGACCACCGAATGGGACTGAAAATACGGGCGAAGCTTTCTCGCGGCCATCACCAGGGCATAAGCCATCTTTTCTATCTTCGAGTATCGGAGCTCGGCGTCCCGAAGCACCTTGCTCACATAGTAGATGGGCTTCTGAGCCCGGTCTTCTTCCCTCACTAAAACTGCACTGAGGGTCTGCTCGGAGGCTGCCAGGTAGAGGTAGAGGGGTTCACCAGAGATCGGTTTGCTGAGGAGAGGGGGATTGACAAGGTAAGCTTTGAGCTGGTCGAAGGACTCCTGTTGCTGCTGCCCCCATTCGAAACCTTTAGCCCCTCTGAGGGCCTTGAAGAAAGGGAGGCATTTTTCCCCGGACTTCGAGAGAAAGCGCCCAATGGCGGCTAAGCGGCCTGTTAACCTCTGGACTTCCTTAACATTTTTGGGAGGGGCCATGTCTAATATGGCCTTAATTTTCTCAGGGTTTGCTTCGATTCCTCGTTGACTAACCATGAAGCCGAGGAACTTCCCTGAAGAGACTCCGAATGCACACTTGTTCGGATTAAGTCTCATGCTGTGTTTTCTCAGAACGTCAAACGCTTCTTGGAGGTCGGTCACATGATCGGCGCCTCGGATGCTTTTTACAAGCATGTCGTCAACGTATACCTCCATATTACGGCCGATTTGAGCTTGGAAAACCTTGTTGACGAGGCGTTGGCATGTTGCTCATGCGTTCTTCAGGCCAAAAGGCATGACCCTGTAGCAATAGAGGCCTTGGTCGGTAACGAATGATGTCTTCGGGATATCCGGGGGGAACATCCGGATCTGGTTGTAGCCTGAGAAGGCATCCATGAAGCTGAGGAGTTCGTGTCCCGAGGTGGCGTCAATCAGAGTGTCAATGCTCGGAAGAGGGAAGGGGTCCTTGGGGCAAGCCTTGTTGAGATCGGTAAAATCAATACAAATCCTCCAAGTCCCATTGGACTTCTTCACCATTACTACATTCGACAACCACCCGGGATAGTTCACCTCTTGTATGAACCGGGCCTTTAAGAGCTTTTCCACCTCCTCTTTAATAGCCAGCTGACGTTCGGGGGCAAACTTGCGCCTCTTCTGCTGAACCGGTTTGGACCCCAGAACAACGCTCAGGTGGTGGACTAAGAGCTCTTCGGAGATTCCGAGCATATCTGCAGCTGACCAAGCAAAAAGGTCTTGGTTCCTTCGGATGCACTGTACAATGTCCGAGCATAGGGCGGACGGGAGGGTCTTGCTAACAAAGAACTTGCGAGTTGGGTCCTGCTCAGAGAAGAGCACTTCCTCCAATTCGTCCACCGGCTCGGACGTCGGTCGAGCAGCATCTTGGGGGATTTCCAGAGTTTCTAAGGAGAGGATTGGTCCGAGGGTAGAGTTCATGTAACACTTACGGGCCTTTCCTGATTGCCCCTTACTTCCCCTACTCTGGCCCGAGTGGGAAACTTCATTTTGAGGTGGTATGCTGAAGGGACGGCTTCGAGGGTGGCTAGGCCGGGCCGACCCAGAATGACATTGTAGGCTGCGGGGACATCTACGACCATGAAGTCCATTGACTCCGTTCGGGTAGTAGGAGTTTTGCCAGCGGTTACGTCGAGGGTAATCACCCCTTCAATAGTCACTGGCACTCCCGTGAACCCATGGAGCGTGTAGCCGGCGGGCTTGAGTCTATCTCGGGAGAGTTTTAGGCCTTTAAAAGCGGCGAGAAAGAGGATGTTAACGGAGCTGCCATTATCCACTAGGATCCTCTCCACTTTGAAGTTCGCCATGTGGAGGCTGATGACAAGTGCGTCACAATGAGGGGTGCGGACTCCTTCAAGATCTTCGTCTGAGAATGTGACGGGCACTCCGAGGCCTTTAGGAGGAGGGGTGGTTCGGACCGAGTTGACTTCTCTTATAAATGCCTTCCGAGAGGAGTTGGAGGAGCCCCCCATTGGGCCCCCATGAATGAGGTGGAGGACATGCTCTTCCTCGAAGTCAGGCATTTCGTCGCGCTCTGGACGCTTATTAGCCCCCCGAGGTGGGGGAGGAAGTTCGGCTCGATCCTTTCTTACGAACCTGGTCAGCTGCCCCCTCTGGATGAGGGCTTCTATCTCGTTCTTCAAGGTGCGACAATCATTAGTGTCGTGCCCGTGGTCCCGGTGATAACGGCACCATTTCTCTTTATCTCTTTTCTTGGCTGGAGTGTTCATCCTCGGAGCAGGAGGTATGATTCCTTCCTTTTCGACTTCCATCAGTATGGTAGAGACATTAGTGGTGAGGGGAGTGAACTTCTCGAATCTGGGTGGAGGTCAGCGCTGGCCGACATTATCCTTCTGGAGCTTCTTGGCTCCTTCCTCTTCTGTTCCCTTTCTCTTAAACCCGGTGGAAGACCCCTCCCAGTTGGGTCGGTGCTCGGCTTCCTCGGCCCGAATATACTTTTTACTGTGGAGGAGGAGGTCAGAGAAGTTCTGTGGGGGCTTCTTGGCGAGGGAGGAGCAGAGGTTGGAATTGAGGACATTAGATTGAAATGCTGCCGCAGCGACCGATTGGTCGAGGGATGCTATGGACCTGGCTTCAGCTGTGAACCTCTTCACATAGTCTCTCAACTTCTCACCCTTCTTCTGGTGGAGGTGCAATAGCGAGATGCTGGTCTTCTCAGCTCTACGGCTGCTTATGAAATGGGTGACGAAGAGGGCCTCGAACTGCTCGAAGGAGAATATTGAGGAGGGGGCAAGGCGAGAGTACCATTCTCGAGCTGGGCCCTTAAGAGTTGCGGGGAAGGTTTTGCAGAGGAGGGCATCGGAAGCTTGACGGAGGAGCATTAGGGTCTTGAAGCTTTCGATGTGATCAACGGGGTCAGTCTCCCCAGAGTAAGTCTCAAATTGGGAAGGTTTGAAGCCGATCGACACAGGTGCATCCATTATGGTTCGGGAGAAAGGAGGTCTGCTAGGACGAAGGGTTCTCCCTCTAAGTTCTTCTTCTCGGTCTAACTGGCCCAGGCGCCTCTCCATCTCATGGAGACGGCGGTATACAGCATCGTCCCTTCGACGGTAATCAGCCGAGCCTCTAGACTCGTCTTCATATGAGGGAGAACGAGGGCTACGGCGATGGTAACTCCGGGAGCGACGAGCACTTGGAGTACGCCGGGAGTTGCTAGGAGCGAGAGGAGGAGATGAGGACCGTCGACGAGGGCTTCGGACCGGAGGAGGAGAGGGAATCTTGGGTGCATTGGTGTTGGGACGGAGATTGAGAGCTTGTAGGACGGTCGCTTGGAACTGCTGGAACTCGGCACGGGTGATGGGTGCCTCATCATTCCTAGGCTGTTGCCGACTTGCAGGCGAGTGTGGCCTTCTTCGGTAATGCTCGGGGGACTCTTTCCGCCCCCTTCGGATAGGGGACCTCCTGTATTCTCGGCGGCGAGGAGACCGCTCATCCGGACGGTGTTGGCGGGAGGTTCCCTCTCGGGCCCGCTTTTCATCCAGATGGCGGCGCAAATCATCGTCCTTCTGCCGATTGAGGGCGGTATTGTGGGGACCTGAAGCTCGGGGATGATGGGAGGCCATAGAGTCCGAAGAGGCGTTGTGGATGGAGACGTGGTCCTGGTGAAGAGGTTGTTTCTGAGGGTTAGGACCCTTAGGAGGTGGCTGATTAGGAGGAGGAGGAAGGTCCTGTTGGAGCGGGTCTTCCGCTGGAGGAGGAAGTTTCCCCTGCTGTTGGGTAGGCTGGATGGGAATTTCGTGCTGCTGATCGGGGTTGGGTCCTCTGTTAGACCCTCTTGATCTGACTTTCCTAGGAGGCATGGCTGGAGAAGATCTGTTCAACGGGAAGAGGAGAGGTCTCTATTCGTTAGTTTCCCACAGACGGCACCAATCTGTTGCCGCTAAATTTGGTGTGGGGGCAAACAGATAGTTTTGTGGATTCTTAAGGAAACTGAATAGCAAACCTGTGTACCTGTTCCGTCGGAACTTGATCGTTGCACCCGTCGTACACCTGCAAAAAGTGCGAGACACCGGGGTTGTTTCCGGCGATGCACCCTCCGACGCTCAAGTCAGTAATCAGAGAAAGATTATGAAAGAGCGCAAAAACTGGAGAAAGATTGATTACCTCTTAATGGAGATGGATTGGGGGTATTTATAGGCGTCTTAGGGAACAGATTAGGAATGTAATCCCCGTGATCTGATAAGGAATATTCTCCTTGTAAACAGATTAGGAATGTAATCTCTAATTCCCAGTGGAGGGATAGGCATGAATCAGGGCCGTTGATTAGGATCGAATCAGAAACCCTAATTCTATCCCTCTGATCGGGCTTTATTGCTGGTTGAAACCCGCACCCGATTGAAGCGGATCCGTTTGTGGGTTATTGGGTCTTTGACGAAGAGACCCAGTACCCATCTCAGACCCAATGGTAGGTGAAATTACTGTTTTACCCCTGGGCTTCAAGATTCGTGCCCGATTTGGACGATTCCGATTAACCTCCATTTTTAGCCATATCATAAACCATGCATTATAGCACATGTTAGGATAAAGATGATAGATTAAGAAAATCACATATAAATAATTTAATGAATTGTGTTTGCTAAAAAATCTAATTCTAAGTTAGGGGATGAGGGTGGGTTTGGGAAGAGACATGAGATTTTGTGAGATTGAGAAAGTAGGAGGGGAAGAGACTTATTTGAGGAATTGAGGTTTTTATTTTGTTTTATTTTTTTAATAAAATTTTGAATAGTGCACGTGTTAGTTAATAGAAATCCCTACTTTTTCTCTCGTTTCTCTATTTCAAAATAGGGAGATGAGAGTAGTGGTCGACTCTCTCCTATATATATATATATATATATATATATAGGGAAGAAAACACAATGTTGCAAGCTCCAAAAGTGATCCCGGAAGGTCCACGGGTAAGTAAAGATTCAAATTCGAGATTGGCAGAGAAACGACCCGCTGAAACAGGATCGGGAATAGAAGGTTAGCACTCGCCCAGCCTAAGTTCTCGGTTGCTGCGGAAGATCATGGCGGTGAATTGGCAAGAGTGTCAGAGTTTCCTTAGCTAAAGAGGGTGGAAACGTCGCTTTATGGCTTTCTTTCCTTCTTTTTTCACAGTTAGTGTCATCCTTTATATATATACACACCCACACTAACCCACCACACCTCTACTCGTCATCTTTCTTCTTCATCTTTTCTTCTCCTCCATCATAACACCCGAGACTTCTCTCCCCCACCGATTGCATTTTTCTTATTCTCCTTCTACTGTCTATAATATTGAGCCCCATATATATATATATATATATATATATATATATATATATATATATATATATATATATATATATATATATATATACACACACACACACACACACACCCACACTAACCCACCACACCTCTACTCGTCATCTTTCTTCTTCATCTTTTCTTCTCCTCCATCATAACACCCGAGACTTCTCTCCCCCACCGATTGCATTTTTCTTATTCTCCTTCTACTGTCTATAATGTCGAGCCCCATATATATATATATATATATATATATATATATATATATATATATATATATATATATATATATATATATATATATGCACCTTTCATCTCACCCTTTCCTCCTTCCCCCTGTTGTCATGGAAGTGAAGTGCGAAGCATGGCACGAAGAGGAGCACACGCTGAGTTGAGTAATTGCTACATGCATGGAGAATCGGCATCGTAATGGCTACACCACCTCAAGCCTATCAGAAACCATGAGGTGGGCGTTCCTTAACTTTCTAATTTGTTCTTCTTAGAATTACATGCTAGATAATCTATATAAATTGTGTATTCATGCTTAGATTATGTGTTGGTTGTTGTTATATTATTTGTTAGTTAAATGTGTGAAAGTATGATATAATTAACTTAGAAATGTTTTTGTGGTTGATATCCTGAGTTTTAGTCTCACTTCAAAATCATTTCTTTTTACCAGATGGAATCTGAAGATAAAGTTTTTATATGAGTACCCCGTATATGTCAAGAACATCTCCTAAAAGTTTCATAATATTTGGATGTCATTTGCTATTTTAGTAAAATCCGAACTTAGAACTGAATGACAGTTTTTGCTAGTCTCTGGAAATTTGCATACCTTTCAGATTTTGATCATTTCAACATCTTATATGAAGTATTTTGAGGAATGTCAAAACTAAGAATTTGAAGTAGACTCGTTAATCTTTCTTTAGAGTTTAAGAAATTAATGTTCAATGAAGAATGAAATTTATAATTAATTTTACAAGAATGAACACATGGCAGTACTTTAACTGTAGTTGAGTCTGTATAACAATTCGACCTTACTTAAGAATTCGAAGAATTCAGGTATATAGACACAATATTTTGGAGAAACTTATAACTACAAAGTTATAGTAGACTTTTATACCTTTAATTTGAGCTAAAGAACACAAAGTTTCATGTAACATAGAATTTTCAGTAATTTTTACAAGTAGCATGAGCTGCAGTTTTCGAATTCTGAACCTACTGTTTTGCAAATGAATTTAGAAGAAGAAATTGAGGATGAATTTAGATGACATTAACTAGAATTTTTAGTAGACACATTCAAGTTTTATATGACACTAAGAAATCTATTTTCTGATAAGTATCTTAATTTATATGATTTTTGCAAGACTATTGAGTTGCTGTACAAAGATAGTTGAACACTCAAATAATGGATTCTATATATAAGTTGTTACCTTGAAAAGAAGTTGATAGAGAAATAGGTTTGGATTATTGGTTAGTGCATGGGGCTTAGGACCTTTGAGATTGCAGGTTTGAGTCTTGGTGAACTTGAATTTTGTTGTATATACTGTTTTTGAGTATATTGAAAAATATATTGATTTTTGGGGAAATATTTTGATGTTAATTTTTTACAAACATTTTTGGATTAATTTCCCTGCTTAGATAAAGGGTTAAACACATGTTTGGTGATTGAATTTGAAGAATTTGAATAGAGATGATTTTAAAGGATATTTGTATTTTGGAGAATTAATATTTGCTGAACATTGGTACAAATATTTTGGATTAAATTCCAGATTTGAATGAACAATTGTAGTACATATTCGATAATTATATTTGAAATATTAGAACAGAGATGATGTTGATTAAATTGAGGTGCTTGAAGTCCTATTGTAACAGTTTGGAAGATTTTGTCTAGTTATTTGAGAATGACTAGTTGGATGGAATGAATAAGAGATGAATTGAGTATATGAATGAAATAAATTTTAAATGATTGAAAAAGAGGTTATGGTTAACCTAGAAAGTTTATGAATTTTGAAATGTGTGGATTCTAGAGGCTGAGCAAGACCCAGGGTATCGAAAAATTTGTGATTATGAAAATTTGAGAAATTACCAGTGTGGGCTAATGTTCTCGGTGTGTTGATCTAATTCCGATAGGGTAAGCCGCAGTTATTTATGTTTGAACTTAAGGACATGCACTATGTGGAGTTATGGCTGAAAACAATGACAAACATATCCAGTAAAAAGCTTGCGGTTCCTAGGTGTTCAGGACAGGACTGAGGATACGCCTGGTAAATCTACATGTGTGGGCTTGGAGTATGCCTGTTCTGTTTGCAAAAAGGCCGGTAAAGACTTGCAGTTTCAAGGAATATTTGGGACAGACATGATACACCCGGTAAATCCACTGAGGTGGGTTAGGGGTAGGCCTGGTTCGTAGTTGCGGGAGATCGACTTGCTGGGGTTCGTGGCTGAGGATACGCCTGGTAAATCTACGATGTTTGGGTTATGGGTATGTCGATACGGTCCAATATCCTAGGGGTGCGACTCACACATAATTACGCGTTGGAGTACAATCATTGAGTTTAGGTAGCATAACGTGGGATTTAACCCTATAATAAGGAGGACATTAAGGGCTTTCCCTCGGACCTATGTAGTACGTGATGCATAGAATCCGAACAAGTGTGCATTTATAACGCCCCGAATTCCAAACACAGGTAACTCGTAGCAAATACAGGATCTTTTACTTCGATTCGTACAAATTTATAGGGAATTTAAAACTTTTTATTATAATGTTGTTTTTTACAACAACACAGCAGAAATAAATGAATACAATACAACACATGATGAAATGAAACTCTTAAATCTAGTGACATTCCCTAAAGCGACTTCAAGAAATTTTAAGAACCAACATGTGAACTACAAACATATGCGTTGCACGTATCAATACAAAATAAATTTGAGAGAACGAAAAGCAGTCAAAATACAAAATATGTAGAACATGTATATTAATAATGTTACGGATATTTCACGTAATGGTAAAACATACATAATCGACACGTGTATTGAAAGCGCGTGCAGTACACGTCAAACATAAAGGTTAAAATCAACTCAAATAGGATAAAAAATAAATTTTGAGAGAACAGAAAACGTATAAATATTCGATATACAAAATCTGTAGGATATGTATATTAAAATACCCTAAGGATATTACCCATAACAGTACAAAATATACGTGCATAACACACGATGGGCAAAATTGTCATAACTCAATTTTGCGGGGTGTTACGTTCTCCCCCTTGTATAGTTCTGTCCTTAGAACTTACGAGGGTAAAAGTTGTATTTTGTACATACCAAAGAAAAATCATTATTGTATATAGAAAAACTGTCAATACCAAGAAAAGAAATGTAGTATGTAATGTGGAAAACAAAGTAAACTTATATAAGAAAACTATGAGTTTCAAAATTAATAAGAACGAAACAAGAAAACGAGAAAAAAGTAGAAAAGAAATGTGACCATAAAAGAAAGTATAGACTAAAAGAAATTTTCATACAAAAATAATATTAGATAAAGTATTAGATAAAAGGAAAATATAAATTAAGTCATTAATCGTGAAAGAATTTGGAAAACAAAATAATTAGCAAGAAATAAGGAAATCATAGAAAAAAATGCTTTAAAACAAGTATATTAAACAAAAGAAATTAGTAAGAAGTAGTACGAAAAAAGTGTAAAACAAAAATAGAAGTATAGAAATAAATAAGAAGGAAAAGAAATGTAAGTGCACAGAATAAAAGCGTTGAAATAGTATAGACAAATTATAATGCAGTAGATTTTTTTTTAAAATAGACAAAAAAACATAAATAATCATTAAGTAGCTCAAAAGTTTACTGAGATAAAAATGATATTTTTTATGACAAAGAAAATAATAGTAAAAATGAAATAAGGGAAAGTATAAAAATATAAAACAAACTGTTAAATAATTGGAAGAGCATAATAATTGAAAAATAGTTAGCACTGACTAATGAAATTTCGAAAATTTTAAGGAAAGAGAAATTAACTAAAAGGAAATGAGAAAAATGATTGATTAAAATGGTAAACAAAGAATATATGTTAATAGATAAAAGAATGTAGCAATTTAAGAGAATACTGTCTTATGAAAAGTAAGAAAATGTATGAGGGTTAAATTTTAGCTAAATGTACAAACAATATAAGATAGATATAATTATGCATATCAAATTAATATCACGAAAAAAAATATTCTGTATGGTAAATATAATAACTATATATACGATTCAAAATTAAATGCATAGAATAGTGATTAATATTTATTAAATATCTATAAGCTGTCAAATATAGCAAGAAAACCAATATACAAGAGTATATATGTACATAAGCGTAAAAATATATAATGAAACAAACAATACTATAATACGAATGTTATCAGCAATTGGAGAAACAAAATAAAATAATAGTAAAATCAGGAATGTATAATAAAAATAATATATAATATTAAATGAGGATAGAAATAAAATGTAGATAACAAACGAAAGTATAAATAATAAAAATCATATTATATGAGTAGCAAACATATCAAAGATATGTTAGCAATAAAATATAAAAATGGAATGTTATAAAAAAATACAAAGTAATAAAATAATTAATAGTAACCAGTAATATAGATCAAAAATAAATAAAATAATAATAACACATATATGATAGATGTAGAAGCAAATATAAATAGTATGGTAATTAATTAAATGCGTATATAAGTATATCTGTTTTATAAATAATAAATTTGAAGTAGTATAAGCTAAGTTGTAAAACATTATAAAATGGTATAAACTAGTACAAAATAAAATAGGGTAAGTAATATATATAGAAATAAAAGTGGGGGTTATTAAAGTAGAAAAATCTCTTTTATTGTGGGTTCACCTCGTTGGTATCCAACTGCAGGCTTGCCTCCTTGACCTCAAGTTGCAGTTTTGCTTCCACGACATCCGACTGTAGTTTGCCTTCTGGACATTCGGTTGCAGATTTTGCCTCTCCGACATCCAGTTGCAGTTTGCCTCCATTGATGTGTAGTTGCAGATTTGCCCTCTCGACATCAGGTTGCACCAAAACGGGAATGGAATGATGTAATCTTCCATACGTACTTGGATATTGGGTGTTTAGTAGAGTATGATGTTACGTTTTGAAATTTGTGATATAAAACTTGAGTAAAAGTAGGGAATGAAGTAGGAAATTACAACGGTAAAATATTAAAATAGAAGTATAGATTTTAAATATCAAATATATAAAATTAGTAGTAATGAAAATGATTTATAACATTAAGACGAAAATAGTATAAAATATATACATGAGCTTAAATACAGATGTGAATGAGTAGATTAGGATAATAAACATAAATAATTATATATAAAAACATATATAGTAATGTAGTAATTGGATAGGGGAAAATGATATGTATAGTAAGTATGTTGAAATACATGATATATATATATATATATATATATATATATATATATATATATATATATATACATATCAGTGGAAAGTATATATAGTAACCAAGAATGTAAAAATAATAAAAATTAAAATAAAGTAAAAAATATAAGTAGTGAGTGTATATAGTATGTTGGAGAAGTATAAAGCAATTTTTTTTAATAAGTAGCTATTAATAGTGGAAAGTAAATATAGCAAGACAATTAGCAAAGAATATGTAGTAACAATAGTATAGAATATATGCTATAAAAAAAATAGTAGGAAAAGAAGATTTATAATGTGTAGAAGTATGTCATATTTATATAAGTAAAATATTACGATCTTGTTAAAAATATACTGAAATGAATATTACAATATAAAATAATGGGAAAATATAGTATCGTAAAATCATACCATATATAAAATGAATGTAAATATGCAAAAATAAAAAATTTAAAATATAATAATAAATAATAAATAAATAAAATAATAATTTAATAAGTTGTAATTTAAAAGTTAATAAAATACGTAAAAAGTAATAGCAAATGTAAACGAGTAAACATAAAAGCACATGAAAATATGGAGGACAAAATTTTAAAACTGAAAAACAAGTAAAGTTAAAAGATTAAGACTAAGGATTGTAGATAGAATAATAACATCAAAGTGAATTAATAGTATAAGAAAATAATTATTTGAAAGAAAGAAAAAAATATTAAAGGTTAAAGATGAAAAGTACAACAAAGGAAAATCCACGTAGAAAAATTAAAGAGGAAAGTTAGTCTACGTATAAGGTATCATGAATGTAGGTTCAAACCAACCATACCATTCGTGATACCAAGAGAAAACATGCTCGATACAACATCACATCAATGTATACGAGGAGAGTATCATGAATGCAAGTTCAATAACTTCATCATTCATGACTCCAAGTTGACACTCACACTCTAATGTCCACCCTAATTGTGTTTTCCTTGTAATTTTGTATTACTCATTGAAGTCAGCTCTGATACCACTCTGTAATGCCCTGAATTCCAAACACAAGTAACTCGTAGCAAATACAGGATCTTTTACTTCAATTCGTATATATTTACAAGGAATTCAAAACTTTTAATCATAACAATATTCTTTACAACAACACAACGGAAATAAATGAATACAATACAACACATGATGAAATGAAACTCTTCAATCTTGTGACATTCCCCATAGTGACTTCAAGAAAATTTTAAGAACCAACATGTGCACTACAAACACGTGCGTTGCACGTATCAATACAAAATAAATTTGAGAAAACGAAATCAGTCAAAATACAAAATACGTATAACATGTACATTAATAATGTTACTGATATTTCACGTAACGGTAAAACATACGTAATCGACACGTATAATGAAAGAACGTGCAGTACATGTAAAACACAAAGATTAAAATTAATATTTGAGTTGGCTCAAATAGGAAAAAAAGTAAATTTTGAGAGAACAGAAAACATATAAATATTCGATATATAAACTATGTAGGACATGTATATTAAAATATGCTACGAATATTACACGTAATAGTACAAAATCTACGTCGTAATACACGAGTAGGGTTGGCAAACGGGTCTGGCAGGCCGGGTGGGGTCGAACCCGCCCGGGTTTGCACCCAACTTGGGCGGGTTCGGGTCGGGTCGAAGAGTTAAACGGGCCGGGCCGAGCCGGGTCGAAGAGGTGAATTCGCGATCTGCCTAACCCGTGAACCTTATCGGGTCTAACCCGGGTCGGGTTGGATCGGGTCGCGGGTTGGCCCGGCTAGAGTTAACTTTTTTTTTTAACTTAAAAAAATGTAATTTTAATAATAAACATAAAAAAATCGTAATAATAATAATAATAAGATTGAAAGAGTGAAATTGCCAAAAAAAATGATATATTATTCATATGATTTCAAGTTATACAAGTTTCACAATTTGTAATATGAAATAAAGATTTTCTCCAAATTTGTTTTATACAATAACAAATTTCTTATATACAATTTCAATTTACTTCAATTTTCCTAATTTTAAATGACAAGCAAAGATTTAATACAATTTTTTATCTATTTACAATTGTCTTCAATTTGTTGGCCTTCAATTTGTTGTTGTTGGTCTTGAATTGTTCATTTTGGTTGCTACTGTTTTTGTTGTTGTTGTTCTTCCGGCGAGGTGCTCCCACTTGTGGACGTCGATAATGCTTTTCCTTAGGTCCTATCTTCAGCCTTCAGCCAGTCTTCTATGCAGACGAGCATCTCTAACGATTGGGGCTTCAAGTGATTCTTGTAATCAGTTAGAAGCCTGCCACTTGAAGAAAATGCACTTTCAAAAGCAACTGTAGAGATAGGAGGAGTTAATAGATCTTTAGCCATATATTTAAGAATACTATAAGTGTGTTCATGGTCTTTCCACCATTGTAAAATACCTAGTGAAGAACTAAAAGACTCAGAATCTTGTTGATTATACCAGTTTAATTCATTTGGTTGATTAGTCCTAGATTGTTTTGATTGAATTTGTGCAAGTAAATTAAATGTTCTATTATCAAATTTACTCTTACCTTTACCTTTAGAAGTAGCAAAAGAAGAACTAACTAAAGAAGTTGTACTACTAGAAGCAAAACATCTATTATAATAATCATACAAGTTATTTAATGTCGATTCAAATTTAACTAAAATAGAAGTGCAATCAATTTCTTTATCATCCTCCCCAAGTAAATTAAAAAACATTTCAATTAAACTCTTCGTACCTTCTAATTTGATACGAGGATCCATCACAGTAGCAACACAATACAACATAGGAGGAGGGTTAAAATACTTCAAAAATTTTGTGTATGCAGGTTTTACAATATCACCAACAAAAGCATCATTGATCATTTCTTTAAAAGTTTGCATTATAGTAATTATTGAAATAAAAATGCTACTAGAAGTAGATTCATAAGATTTTGAAAACTTGACTGTTGCGGTTTTAAAAGGTTCTAAAAATTTCAACAAAGATTCGGCATAATACCAATCGACGGGAGTCATTTCAAAATTGTGCATATTTTTTGCAATACAAAAATCATTTACACATTCTTTATATTCAGTAACAACATGTAGCAAATCAAAAGTAGAGTTCCATCGGTGTTTAACATCCTTTGGAAATTTTCTAAAAGGCACATTTTAAAGCCTACACAAAGCTTTCCATTCTTGAAATATGGTTCCACTTAATGCAATAAAATGTACACAATTTCTAATTTTAAGTATATATGGTTCACCTATTTTTAATGTATTTTGAACACATAAATTTAAAATATGACATGCACATCTAACATAAAAAATATTGTCAGATGGAGGGTTTAATGCGGTTTTTAAAAATACTAATTAATGGATTGTTGTTAGATGCATTATCAAAACTTATACACATAATTTTATCATGAATATGAAAAACATCACAAATTTCTAAAATACGGTTTGCAATTTCATTGCCACTGTGGAGACAGGGCAACGCAACAAGTGATATGATTCTTTTTTGAAGAATCCAATCACTGTTGATCCAATGATAGGTTATTCCCATCATTGGAATATTTTTGCAACCCGTCCAACAATCGGAAGTTAAACTAACTCTACAAGTTAAACTCCATAAAATTGCAATCAAAGTTTTCCTCATTTCATTGTACATTTTAAAACAATCCGATTTGCAAGTATTCCTAGGGATTCTTCTAAAATGAGGGTTTAAGGCGGTTTGATTAAAATTTTCCAAGTCCTTACTCTCGGGATAGGAATATGGTAACTCTTCCTTGATTACTAATCGGGCCATTTCTTGACGAACAAGTTAGGAATCATAAGGGTGGCTATCAACTAGACCAGTCCTAGGGTGAATTTTTTGTTGGCCGGGTAGGTCAACAAGAAGTTCTTTATGCTTATTTAGGATGTGTTGCTTAATTGTACCCGTTCCCTCACCCCTCTTCCATTTGTATGCTTTCGAACATGTTTTACACACTTTTAAACCTACACCCTGTATATTTTCGTCCGGAATATAATCATAAAATTTGTGTCAATCACTACTTTTCCCTCTAGTTTTCCGACTAGTAGCGTGTTGTGTTGTTTTGGTGGCTTGTTGTTGTGGTTCTTCTTCTAATTCTATGTCTCCTACAAACTCATCGTGTGTACCCCATTGTTGGGGAGGAGGATTAGGGTAGTCTTCGGCGGGGTCATTTTGTGGGACAATTGAAGGCCTACGGGAAGTACCGGTGGAATCTTGTCCACTTTGGCTACGGCCGCTACCGCGTGATCTAGACATGTTGATATGTAGTAGTGTATGTAAAAAAATTAAACACAATGTAGACGCGATAAGTTACAAAAAAAAATCTAGAAAACAAGAAGGTTGTGAGAGAGAAGATAAAAAAACCAACAAACAAATATGATACAAAAATTATAACAACAAAAGAAATAAAAATAGAAGAAGAGGGATATGAAATTTTGATACCGCTCACCGTGGATACTCATATATAAAAAAAACCTGTAAAAATAAGAATAGAAGTAGAAGTAGAAGTCCGGAATTGAAGACTTGAAGAGAGCTTGGAGGAGAGTTGAAGACTTGAAGAGAGCTTGGAGGAGAGTTGAAGACTTGAAGACGATCGGACTTTTTTTGAGTTTGATACGATCGGAATTTTTCGTTTGATCGTGTATATGTCTTGCTACCTTATTTGTTGAATTGTTAACAAATTGAAATGAATTGAGTAATAATAGTAGAGAGAATAAGAGAGTAAGGTGTGAATTTTTTATTTGGGTTTAAAGGTATTTATTGGGGGAAAAAACCAAAAAAACAAAAAAAATGGCTAAAAGAGCCGTTAAAGGCTCTCGGTTTGGGGGATCAGCCCGTTGGACCCGCGGGTCGAACGGTCGACCCGTACGGGTCAAACGGTTCGCAACCCGCGGGTCGAACCGCGGGTTCGTGGGCGGGTCAAGTACTGTGCATACGGGTTAACGGGTCGGGTTTATCGGGTTAAATTTGCTATTTTACGACCCGGGTCAACCCGTTACTATTAACGGGTTCGACCTGAACCCGAACCAGAATTTCACAGGCCGGGTTAAACGAGCGGGTCACGGGCGGGTCGCGGGTCGACCCGGCCCATTTTCCATCTCTACACACGAGGGAAAAAATTGTCATAACTCAATTATGCGGGGTGTTACAGCATTAGTGTGTATTGTGTGCATTTTTCGCTTTCCTGAATACTTGTTCTATGTCTTTGTTATTTTGATTTCTCTTTCAGGGCATACACTAATACACTTAGATTAGATTCACTTTCTATTTTTATTACCTTTGTCATTATTTCTTTTGTTTGTGCATCAAGTTTGTGATTGTTAAAGTTGAGGATCGCTGTGTTATAACATTGCGTTAGTTGCATTCAACTGATGTGTCCGCAGTTCTCAAGTTTTGTAGGACTTGGATTAGCAAGCGACGTGGGCATGAGTTAATTTGATGTCGATGGATGTTGCAAGATTGAAGATTTTGATGATATTAGTTATATTTTATATGTAATTTCCGCTGTGTATTGTAAAAAATAACATTATAATGAAAAGATTTTAAATTCTTTGTATTTTTATACGAGATTGAAGTAAAGATCATGTAACCCCTATGTCCATTGTGCCGTATTGTATTGTTGTAATTTCTTCTTTCTCTTATTATATTACTGGATTCTGATTTTCTATTATTTAGTCATTCTTGAACACCAAATTGTATCTCTCTTTCAACTATTATTTTAAACTCATATTCCAGCTATTCTTTTTCCCTATTATTGTGATCTGTGTCTGGAATTAGGCCAAAATTCTTTCCAAGCCAAATCCTTTTTTTAATCTCAAATTATTTTATTGAAATCACAATCTGAGCCCAACCCAAACCCATTTCCTATTGGATCCTAACCCAAACCCAAACCCATCTCTTATTGAATCCTAGCCCAAACCCAACCCAAACCCAGACCCAAAACCACCTACCCTAACTCCCACTAGCAGCCAATCCCAAAATATCTCCATGCTTACATCCCCCACTAATCTCCTGATAATCAGAAACTAATCCCCATTATCTACCCCACCTCTCTAACTAATCACCCTTATTTCCCTATTAATCAATCCCCAATCATCTTCCCCGTTCAAACCCCAACCCCAATACTATGCAACCCTGACCTTTCCTCTTCCTCAGTTTTGTGCCAACTCATCGTCAGCCGCTGTTCGCGAGCCCCTCCGCTGCTCCTCTCCTCCTTCGTCATCCTCACCATCGACCTCCATCTAAGAACCCATCCCATTGCCTTCGCCGTCACCCTCGTCATCCTCATCGTTGCTGCATTCGTCGTCCTAACCCATCAAAGCACCCCGTCAACCGTCCCCACCTCGTCTTCATCACCCTTTCTCCTCGACCACCACTCGAGCCACCATCGACCTTCTCCCTGCCGCTCACAGCCTCGCCTGCACCACATCACCACCGCCATTACCCTCCCACCATTGTTGCCATCAATCGAAACCCAACATCTCCATCAAAATCTAGTCTCCACCCCCGTCGACTGCCGCCGTCCTCTCGCCGAGCACCACCATGGAAGTCGACCATGACCCCCGACCTGCGCCACTGTCCCCACTGCTCTCTCTCTCCTCCCATGCACAGCACCCCGTTGCTGTTTGCTGGTGTTGATCTTGCTGTTTGTTGGTGTTGATCTTGTTGTTCGCTGTGTTGGCAAACCTTGTTGTTTGCTACTCTAGCGGTTGTTGCACGTGTGTTGCTTGTACGTGTTTTGCACGTGTTGCTGCTTTTCCGTTATTTGCACGTGCATCCTTGCCGTCGGGATCCTAATCCCATTATTCTCTCATTCAGATTAATCTTCATTTAAGGCAAATCTTCTTCAACACCGTTGTTATTCTAGTTCAAGATTGTTTGATCCCCACAAGTAGTTCATATTTTAATTCTCCAATTTATTTGTTAGATATTTGTCAAAGAGGTTATTACGGATTCATCGACAAAACCAAGTGATAACTCTCTATGCGTGCCATTATCTTTGACTCAAACCCAAACTTGATCACCTATAGTCATATGCATACTTCATGAACACAATTAGAACCATGTTAATTATAGGGTAGAATGGTGAATTGAATGTTTTGATTGAATGAAATTTTATTCGTGAATTGAATGCCATGATCATAGAAATCTTGCCTTGTTAATGTTACAATGTCATCATGATAAATAAGTTAAATTTCTGTTGATTTATTGCCATGAATTCAAATGCTTGCGTGTTTGAATTATAGCCAATTTATATTAATTAACTTGCTGGCCTGCTGTCGACTCAATATTGCATTAAACTTTTGAACCAGTTGTTGTAAGAATTTAATAGAACCTTTTAAATAACAATTGTAGCCCAGTGAATCTACTTTTCAGAATATTTGATGGATCTAAATTTCGATATATAACCTGCAAGTTATCAGTCTTTTAATGCTGCTAAGTCTAGACTTCTAGATTTGCTGTTTACATGCGTATCGTTGTGAATTAGTAATTGAAAGGAAATGTTAACAATGGAATTAAAATTTGAAATTAATCTGGCTGCAACTAGACATGATTATGAGTCACCCTGAATTTCTATGGAATTATTTGATGAATATGCAGATCCGATATGTACATGTAAAGATGACTCTAAGTTTCTGCATGAACATAAAAGCAGTAGAGAATAAGATTTTACACCCAGTTTTTGTAGTTATCATATGTCATGTGTATATGTGTCGAAACCGGCAGCGAGTCTAGTTTCTAGAACTCCTGATGGATCCTGATTTTCTTGCATGTAGCAACGGAAATCTATATTTTGGTATAACAACGTCTTGCTGTCCAAAATGTTGCTCAAAATTCCGTAGCTCACAAAATACACAATAATTTCATGGGCTCCCCAGGCCAAAATGAGCAGAAACATACAGGCAATAATATATAATGCTCTGGGGGCCAAACTCATAACGAATTATCAAATATCAAATAAAAACCATAAATTTCTTTGAAAACGAGGTAAAATTTTTAGAAAAACCTTTGCAAAACCTACCACAGAGCCCGGTACACCACAACGAGGTGGGTACGGGTCACAAACATACCATACCACATCGTACTATACTTACCATCATCATATACGTGCTTATACATCCATAATACAATTTAAACTATAGATTCTACTATTCACATTACTACACTTATACATCAAATTTAACATAAAAGACTTTACTCAACAAAATCTGTGCCTCACCTCTGCTCTGCTGAGGACCTGTAACGGTAGGGGATTTAGGGTAGTCTAGGGACTCCCTAACCCCCCAAATACTAAGGGGTTAGCCATTTCTGGTGTGAGTATAATTTTAAAAAAATCTAACAAATAACTTAAATTATATAACGAAAATAAATTTAAACTTACAAACATCGAGTAAGAAGATACATCTTGAACCTCTGAACTTTAAAACATCATAAATACAGCTTTATATTCAATTACTCTTCAAATCTGTATCAAATTATAAAATTACCCATACTCACACATTCCACTATATATTTCACATCAACCTCATATCTATCCTTACTTTATATTATCAAAATACGAATTTCCATTTAATCCGTTCCTTTTCAATTTGAATCCCCTACGCAAATATTTATCACTTCATAATTCCTACCACCTCATCGTTTCTTTATTTCCATACATACTCACATAAAGTCCCTAAATCTTTTCTTTCTCAATTTCATATTTCATAACACCCGCGTTCATTTATTTCTTATAACCCATATCATCACGTATGCATATATCCACCTAATACCACATTAATTCCTTTCTTATGACAAAACATAACACTTCATTACCTATTGCAATTCACTCACATTTCATCACATCGTGCACATATCCCTTATTAAATACTCATTCTTATCACATCAAAATATATTTATAACTCATTCTCATCCCGTTATATCATTTAGCTATTAATCAAGCTAATTAATGACCAACTTACTTTCATCTTCACTAAATTTAACTCTTCATTTCCATTAATCATTACCACAATCATACCAACTTACCCTGCGAATTATGCCAAGGCAGGTAGTTCCCACCATTTCCACAGAAACAGCGGGCAGGTAGTTCCTTGACACAATTCCAAGGTGCAACCACTCGTATCATACTGTATTTTACTTAAATCTCCATTCATAACTCATAATACCGCTTACTTTAACTTTTCATTCTCATATTATATCTCACCTTACCTTTCATTCATGATTGCATAACTCCTCTTCTTTATTTCTAACATTCGTTCACATACATACTCTATATACTATTCATTTCTTTTTCTTTACTTTCTCACTCTCCTCTACTCATGTTCATTCATTTGCCAATATCGCATCATAAGTATAGCCATATGCCAATATATACCCACACACACACACATATATATCTCTCCCGTAGTATATTCATATCTCCCATAATATAAGTAATCTCCGTAAGATATCATATCATCCGTATCTTTACATATACATATATTCTTTCAATACACATACACCTTTATATTTTCTCCTTTTCAGTGCCCACACAACTGACCTCCTCGTACAACACAGGGATCTCTGTGCCTCCCATCCCGTACATTTCAATCCCGCTAACCCACCACATCACCCAGATCCAGGTGTCCTAAGCATCTACCATTTGTGGGCTGGATTGAAAGTACGGTTGCGCGCTTGTCCAACCAAGACTAAAGCCAAAAAGGCTAGTCAAAAGTAAAATATAACACGCGGATCGATGCTCACACAGAGTCTTACACGTCCGAGGCTACGTCTTCCTCCTGGCCCTATACCAGCGAGGGAAACTCCTGATCCCCAAACATAGTTTGGGGCAATATATAACTCCTGATCCCCAAATATAACATTTGGGGCAATATAAATATAACTCCTGTTCTCGGGTGTATCCCGGGCCTGTGGGGTCTAGCCCAAACCCCGGGAGATTGTGCGGCACTGCAATATTTAATTCTCCTTTATATACACATACATATCTCTTTTATTATATACTCCTTCACAATATAACTCCTGTTCCCCAAATATTAAATTTGGGGCAATATAAACATATATACAACTCCTGTTCCCCAAATATAATTTTGGGCAATATATAACTCCTTTTAATATAACATCTTTATAAATAACTCCTTTAGTATAACACCTTGATAAAATAACTCCTTTAGTAGAACTCTTTTATAATATAACTCCGTATTTCTCCTTTATTATATACTCCTTTATAACAACTCCTTTATAAAATATCTCCATATATATTCATTTATAATATATCTCCTTTATAATAAAACTCCATATACACATGTCTCCCCTTTATAATATAACTCCATATATAAATATATCTCCTATATATCATAACTCCTTTATAATATATAACTGTATATCTCTTTTACAGTATAGCTCCTTTATAAAATAACTCATTTACAATATAACTCATTTATACTCTAATTTCACCAATATAACATAACAGAAAAGCATATAAACTCCATGAAATTCATAAACATACACAAGCCATTAATCTCACTGATATCATACAAAATTTTCATTTCCCACTCACCCGTCACACACACACCATGTTCATTTCACATCACAATATCACATAAAATTCCCAATTTATCACCCGCATATCACACATACACCATATGACTCATATCCTATACGCCATGCGTTCCACCTCATCACATCAGTCATGAGATCACACATCACACATCCCATACATTCACATACACAAATCTACTCATTACAACCCCAAAGCATATAAATATTTATCTACAAGCAACAACACACTCCCATACATATATATATACTAATTTCTTATATCTCATAATTTACTCTGTATTCTACTTGTGAACTTTTTCATACTCATTACACTTTACATATCACACACCAAACCATATTTTAAAATTTTCATAGCACATTTTGCATATAGAATAAAAAGATCATACTCACATAGCATCCCGCGAAGACTCGAAGCACCCTGCTACGCATCCGAAATCGCTAACATCACCTATTATCAAATTTCCACACAATTAAGGCTCAATTCATCCAAATCAACCACAGAAAAATAATAACACTAATCTTAATATCACACAGACGTTTTATTGAACGTCTGGGATACGCACGTGCAATGCACGTATAAGACAAATTCCTACAGGGGTTTTTATCCTCTAAACAATTACTCGAACCACTCCCAAATTATTCTAATGGCACAACTATATTTTTCACTATCCTACGAGAATTAATTCTTACATATATAATTCTCTTTTACAAACCCAAAACCCTAATTTATCAACAACTTACAATTTCCCTAATAATCTACTAATTCCTCAAATCTACCACTTCCAACATCTCTAAATCTCTCTACCATAATATTCCTATTCAAAATAAATTAACCACACTCAATTTTATACAATAAAATAAATTAGGGCATACCTTCTCGAAATCCTTTTGAAAAACGAACACTACCACGATGTAGAGAACCCTTCAATTAGTCATCCCCTCAAATTAATTGAAAAGTTATGGCGTATTTCGATGGATTGGGCGGAGAGAGAGATAGCCGAAGGTGGGTTTCGGGTGGTGTTTGGTCGGGATTGAAACCAGGAAAAAGGAGGAGAAGAATGGGAAAGAATGGGAATAGTTAAAGAATTTAATTAAGTAAAAATTACATATAGGTCCCCCATTCAACAAAGTATTACACTTAAACCCTAGATTCCACACTTTATTAATACCACTAATATAAAATACATCAAATTATCTCGTATTAATCCTCAAAAATTAAAAAGTAAAAATAAACAATATTTCTCCACATAAAACTCAACTCATAACTTCATTATATCAATAATACAAATTCAACACAAATATCAATAGTACCAATCTTCCACAAATATCCATACCAATATCAATATTTAAATAAAATATATCAAAAATAATTTTTACAACTCCAAATATATAAAAATAAATATTTTCGGTATTTTACAAATTCGAGGTGTTACAGTTATGGAAGGTGGAGTAACACTTGTTATCTTGTTATCTTGTTATCCGAGTACACGATCTGTTGAGTTCACCATCACAGTCTAAATGATCACTGCTTGCATGCACCAAACCTGTGGTATGTGACACAGTATTACGTGCATTAGATAGGTTAATAAAAGACCAATAAACCTAGATTGTCACTTGCATGCTTGATCCTGAATATTGTCATCGATCTTGATCATTGATTGTAACCATTGATTCTTGCATGATTAATTATAGACCCTTGATCACATTATCGACATTTGTTATTGCTTCTTGACTTGATCTAGTTCATATTCTTGATATACCATGTTTTTCTTGCTATCTGCTTTCACTACTTGCAGTCCGAAACATGCTCTGACGGATAATATTTTCTACTTTAGATCACGAGGTTGTAGATACACACGGAATAATACCCGAAGGACTTGGTGAGCAACACTTCTAAAAATGGAGCTCAAGAGTAGACTGCTTGATTATCTATTTACGCTATTTCCTTTTGAACATTGTTATCAATACTGTATTTCGTTTTGGGCTTTTATGACCCAAACTTGTTTATCTCCCAGACGTTGGACATTACTGTATGAGTTTATTTCATGAATCTTTTGAAGTTCATTCATTGTTCATATGGTTATTGTTTCTAGCGTGGTTGTGAATACTATTCATATTGTTGAGTTAGACTGATACAGCTTATGGATGGTGTTTACATCATTTGCTGGGTCTTTGTTACGTACTCGTATTCTCGTATTTTGGGAAGTGGGTTGTGCTACGAATTACCTGTATTTGGAATTCAGAGCGTTACACGAAGTACTCGCAAAAAGACTGGATTTAATCCAGAAAATCCATCTAAGGCCAAAACCTTGATGTAAAAGAATATCGAAAAAAAATCAACCAACTTTATCGTAGGCTTTCTCGAAGTTTAAATTCAAAAGAATTCCTTCAGACTGGGATTGATGACAACCCGATATAAATTCTTGTGAGCAAGTAACACGATCTAATATGAATATATCCTTGATGAACCCCGATTGAGCCGAGTCAGTCAAAGGTGAGATAACCAAATTGAGACTGTTAGCAAGAACTTTCATAATGATTTTAAATAGGGCATTGAGAAGACTAATGGGTCTAAAAGCAGAGACCTTGTTAGTGCCAATAATTTTGGGAACTAACACAATGTGCACATAGTTGATCCTATCAAAGGATAGATGACCGTGGAAGAGATCAGACTACATCTCAAATTGATCATCCTTAAGAAGGTCCCAGAATTTTTGAAAGAACAATGATAGGAAGCCATCTGGACCTAGTGCAGAGCCACTGCGCACAGCGAAGACAGCTGATTTAATCTCCTCTAGACTGAAGGGAGCTTCAATAGCTGATAAATCATGTTGCTCAGCTCCATAAAGGCTATCCCACTCAAGATGGATATATCTCAATGAAGAAGAGCGCATAAGGATTTTAAAGAACGAAGAAATGTCGAATGAAATTCGTCATTAGAATGTAATTCAACGTTCTCCTCAACAATGGAAAAGATCTAATTACATCTTTTCCGATGAGAAGCAAAATGATGAAAGAAAACGGTGTTACAATCACTAGCCTGAAGCCACTTGATCTTAGCACGTTGAACTCATTTAATATGATCAAGATGAATAAGAGACTTAAATTAATTTTTACAATCACTTCTTTTCTTGCGATTACAATAAGAAACATGACCTAATTATTCCAAGTGATCAATAGAGTCAATTGAAAAGAGTAAAAAATTCTTTAATGCTTGAGAATTCTCAAATGTTCTTTTACGCCAAATTTTGCAACCATGTTTGACCGCATGGAGTTTCAGGAAAATACAGCCAAGACCATGGGACCCAACAATAGAGGACACGCAAATGATAATTAGATTAAAAAAGATTTGATCATCCAACCAAAATTTCTGAAAATGAAATTTGAATGGTTTGGAGAAGTTAAACTTAGTATGAAGGCCAATAGGAACGTGGTCAGAGCATGGATTCGGGAAAGCTTGAACAAAAGAGTTATGGAAAAAGGATACCCAGTCTTGAGAGACCAGACAACGCTCTAATTTAGCCATGGAAGGAAGAAGACGCATGTTAGACCAAGCGAAAGATCTCTCATTAATAAGAAGGTCAATTAAATCAAGAGAACGAATACAATCATTGAAGTTCTGAGAGTCTTAAGTGCGATGAGTTCTCAAGTCTATCATGGCAAAATCTAGTAACATTAAAGTCACCACAAAAAATCGATAATCTATGAATAGACCTAGCAAAGGAATAGAATTCATTCCAAAATTCCTAATGACGGTCAGAGGTGGAGGGACCATATACAAAAACTACGGTTAGGATGATTCTAACCAATCGAGACAAACTATTAGAAAGAACTTGAGACGGCGAACATAAACTAACTTGAAAAGAGAATCTTAAAATCCTAGCAGGATGCCCCTACAGGAATTGATAGTGTTAAGGTTAACCCATTGGGTAATGAGGTTACCACCAATAGAACGAGCAATAGAAGGGTAAAAAGAGTCAAGTTTAGATTCCTGAATCGCAATGAGGTCACAACGAGTAGAGGAAATGAGATGACAAATAGCTTATTATTTATGGGTGCTACCTAACCTACGAATATTCCAAGAAACGTTAATCATAATAAGAGTATGTCACACCAGCTCTAGAAATTTTGGAATTACGAATAAAATCTAAAGATAAGGATTGGCGGGGTCAATTAGAAAACCCATACAAGAGGCACGGTCCAACATATCGTGGTTAGAAAGAGAATCAAAATGGATTTGATACAATGAGCCAAGAGGATCAATGGGGTGGAGATTATTAGGGATATGTGGAATCTCGAGATTTCTATTTTGCGCTGCTATAGCGGCCTCAGAAGAAGAGGGTAAGTTAGTTTCATTTTTTGCACGAATATGAGCGCTAGCTCAAATGAGGGAAGGTCTACAGATCTTCTTGGAATATTTTTCTTTTAGAGATAGAGGAAGTTTTCACTGGAGGGGAATAAGAATAAATGACTGAGCAGTTCACAAAGATAGAAAAACTCCTTAGAATTATCAACCAAAGAAGTTGAATGAGGGAGGGGTGCGAGAGAGGCTGCAGATAACTGGGATGGGTTATCATTTAGAAGGAGAGAAGATGAAGAAGGACAAGAAACTACCTTCATAAAAGATAACAACTTAAAAGTAGCATCACCTACTTGAACTATAGGATGAATAGAAGATTCAGAATAGTAATGCATCGAATAAATCTGCAAAAAACTAGAAATAGAGAATTGTAATATTGAAATGGTGGGATAGTAAAAGATTATAGAGTATACATTAGTATTCTCAATAAAAGAATAAACATAGTAGGAAAGTGAATGGGAAAAGACTAGTACCTTGCACCTGCCAGAGTGTTCAGCACGATCCTTTTCTTCATAAAAAAGAAGGCTATCGGAGTCCACCCAATCAGCAGTGAGGCGATAATCTTTAGAAACGGGCTCACTCTTGGCAGGCAAGGGCTCATCCACTAATTTGGGGGTCAACGAGACATGCATAACAAGTTTGTAATTATCCCATTCAGAAGAGAAGTGACAATTAACAGACCAGGCCGACCAGGAGGTTGCAATGGAAGAAGAGGTTGTAGTGGACTCCTCTTGAGCTGCACTGACCGGGACAGTTAACGGAGGAGAAGATACAATAGTAGCTGGCTTGCTAGTCAGTGGAGCGGACTCGGAGACAGCTTGAACAATACCAGATGAAGTAGAAGAGTGCAAAGGTCGTTTCGGGCTAGGTTGGGTGGAAAGTGAAGGGTTTATCCAAACAAGATTGGGAGGCTTCGAAGGTGATAACGCGGAACCCCAACCGCAGCCCTCGACTTCCTATTAAGAGAGTAGTTAAAATTCCCCCGAGGCCCTCCACAACCACTGCCTTTGTGAGAAGATGGCAGCTTAGCAGACACAGCGACCCCAACGGGTTTTCAATCAGTTATTTGGCTTGGTAACCTTCTTTTTGAAATTATTTAGTCCAATGCCCTTGTTTTGGAAATAATTAGTGAAATACCCTAGTTCTTAATTAGATTTCTATAGTATTCTTCCTATAATAATTTTTATAGGATGTGTGACCTTTCTACAAAAACTAAAAGTTTTTGGGTTTTAGGATAATTTTTATTTTTATTCTTAGATTTTAGTTTTTCTGCTTTCTACCTTATAAATTATTAATAAATATACTGAAAATTTTAAAATTAAATTAAATTTACTTACTTTGTACTGGCTCTGATACCACTTTGGTGGGTGCGTGAAATCTCTTAACTTGTAGGTGTGAGTAGCGCGTAATCTTCTGGAGACCTGAAAATTAAAAGGACAAGAGTATCAAAAACTCTAAAAATCTAAAGAGTAAAGTCTAAATGGTTGAAATAAAGATCAAAGTTTGAAAAATAATATTCTTCGAAATAATGGATATTGTCAATTCTGAAAAAGTAATCAGGAATGATGGGAATTTCGTCGTCATTGTCGTCAAATTCTCTTATATATTCTGATTCTGTCTCATATTCTTCACTGTCATATGGAGGTTCTTCGAGTTCTTCTGTATGTCTATGTTCTCCTTCATTCTGTTCATGTTCTTCTAGAAATTGTCTGTATGCAGTCGTAGGACTCCAAACGTAACTACTAAATATACCATTTTCATAAAATAACAAAGATCTTTCGTGATAAGTTAGATCGTCAATTATTTCAACATTTATATTACTAGTTTCTCCAGGAATTATTTGGTTTATTGTTATAATTATTACTCGTTGGATGCTAAAAAAGAATAATTTAAATTCGTAGCAATCATCCATGCTTGTTTGTCTGTGAGGATAATAAACATCAAAAACTAGCATTCTGTCACTTCCTTGGTAATTAACCATTAATTCAAAAATTGGTGAGGCAATACCGAAATTACTATCCATTAATTCTTTCGAATAATAAGCAATTATAAAATAAAGAGCAGAGAGAGATTTCTAAGGATACCTAAAAATCAAAACAAAACGGTCCATCATGCTTCCGACCTAGTCAAACTTTTTTGATCTGTTTTGTACCAGTTGCTACCAGTGGATAAAATACCCCCCGGTATGCACCCCGATTTCTGTGCTCCTTTTACGTTCTTCCCATCTCAAGATTACTATGCCCTCAATAGAGCTTCATTCAAGAGATACGTCTAGAACAACTAGTAGCACTTTGGTACAGAAAACCACAAAAGTTTAACTATAGAAGGTAGCAAATGAGTCTTCTTGCAAGATTATTTAGGCAGCCTTACAAAACTCTCTCTAGGGGAAAGTAATTTAGTTGTTCATACCTTATTTTCTACGGAGGCTGATAGATGAACTCATAAAGGACATTTTATTTTCTTCAAGCTTGTTACAAACAGACTTACAAGGATTATGAGGAATTTTTTCTTTCCAAGATAGTCTGCCCCTCTCCCTTACCCTGCCTTCCCTTTTATAGGCTAAGGGATGGCTTCACACCAGATACAATTATTACCCTCCTTACATCATTGCTTACATCACAGATACAATTATTGCTTTTCTTACATCAGTGCTTACATCATAGCTAAATAATTGAGATATTTGCTGCTTATGTAGGGAACATCTTCACGTGCTTTCACATCAGGAACAGTTCTTTTTCAGTCTGCTCTTGTCCTTTTCTGCAATAGTCACATGAATGCTGTGGTTCCATCCTCATCAGTCTACAGTAGTGGACAGCTGTTTCTTCCGTCATTGTCATATCTCGTTTATGCAAGATTCTGTACCAGCTGTCAAAGACTTCTTTCTTTGACTGGGGTTGTTTAATTTTTGCTGCTGTAGATCATTAATTTTTGTGGGTCAGGGCTGTCATAGATCCATATGTTACCTTCTCTGCTTTGTATGTCCTTTAGTTCACAATACATTGTTCTAAATCCCGTAGCTCTTCTTTCGGGAATCAGTTTTTCAAATTCTTCGGCTTTATATGGTATTATACCGGTTGCTCCAAACAAGATTTGAGTAGTCATCCCTATTTTTATAATATGTTCAGCTGGTAGTTCTTCATTATCTTCAAGGAATTCTGGAATTGCTGAAAATATTCGAACATATATCTTGGATGCCTTCGTAAGACCAAAATAGCTTTTAGCAGCTTTATATACTTCCTTTGGCAACTGGCTAAGTTCTTCACATTCTCGAGATGGATAAATGCAGTGGATAAGTCCTCTTTCGAACAATACTCTTATGGTTTTTGGATTAGCTCCTGGTAGTATGATTGTTTTGTCATATGTTGCTGAGAAATAGTTTTGATAAATTGGTTGACCTGAGTGGTCTGGCATAATTTCTCAATATATTGTAAAAATAAATCCTTCTTGGAGTATTTTGGAGGATCTGAGAGTAAACTCTCTTTGTAGGTAGTGGGCTGTATGGATGTGGAGTTTTCTTCTTGTGTGGCTATTTTTGTGATCCCACTTGTATTTTGTGGGTTAGTAGGTTCACTCCCTTCGCTCATTTTTTCAATACGATCAGAACTTATATGTTGGTAAAATATACTTTGAAGACCACATATTTGCAGCTGTATTTGGTTAAATGCTCCTTTTAATTGCTCCACTGTCTCCTTTAGGTAGACTATATCGTGTTCTATTTGCCGAACTCTGGCTTCCATTCTACAACAAGCGAAATAGTTAATTTCTTGATAAAAAATCGGCTAAAATATTAAGTTTTCCTTTTATGTTTTCTATCACAAAATCGTAATGTGCTAACTCCATCTGCCATCTTATCAATCTTTTATTTGCTATGGTTGGGTCTATTATTTTATTGATCCAACTTTTTGCTTGGGTATTATCTGTTCTTACCGTAAATTTTGTATGTATTATGAATAGTTCAAACTTTTTTATAGCTTTTAAGATTGCCAGTAGTTCTTTCTCGTTTATGTGGTAATTTTGTTGGGTTTGTGTGAAAGAACCACTAGTATATCTAGCTAATTTTTCTTCACTTTCTCCTATTTCAATAAATTTTAATACTGCTCCCCAATTAGTTTCACATGCATCAGTTTCTATTATCCAAGAACATTCTTTAACCGGTAGTCTTAGTTTTGGTAACTCTGAAGTTTGTTGTTTTAATATTTTAAGTTTTTCTTCATCCTCCGGGGTCCATTCCCATTTTTAAAACTTTTTAAGTTTTTGTTGTAACCAATTGGTTTTTGCTGATAAATTTGGTATATAACCTCTTGTTTGATTTAGTAATCCTATTATAGCTTGCACTTCTCTTTTTTCTTTTAGGACATTAGGAAAAGTCTTTATTTTCTCTGCTATATGTGATTGTAATTCTATTCCTTCATGTGATAGTTTTGTTCCTAAGAATTCTATCTCGGTTTTGAATAATTCCATTTTCTTTTTTGATAGTATAATGCCTGCATTTTTCACTATTTCTATGAATTTTAGTAGATGTTCTTTATGTTGTTCCTCATTTTCTGATCCTATTAGAATATCATCTACATATACTAATATGAAATTGTTGTATTTTTCAAAAATTTTATCCATATATTCTTGAAATATCCCTGGGCTATTTTTGTAACCGAATGGTAATACATTCCATTCATAAAATCCTTGAGGTGTGCTAAATGCCGTTAAAGGTTTTGAATCTTCTATTAGTTTTACATGATAAAATCCTGATTTGCAGTCAAATTTCGAATATATTTTTATTGTTCTTACTGTGTTAAGTAGTATTTGCATGTCTGGTAGTGGATCTCCAAATCTCTTAGTATTTTTATTTAATTCCTTATAATTTACCACCATTCGAGATTTACCTCTTTTTTCTTCTGAGTGTTTTTTAACTATGAATGCTGGTGATGAATGTGGACTTTGTGATTTTCTTATATAATTATTTTCCACCAATTCTTTTATGTGTATTTTGAATTCTTCTAGGTCTGTTGGAGTATGTCTTATTGGTCTAATTTTAATTATTTTGTTCTTATCTATTAACTCTATATGTGCCGTGGGTTCACTTAAGTTCCATTTTGCCAAGGGGTCTTCTCCGCACAGATCTTCTAATTGTTTTTGTAAAATTTCTTTTGCGGTTGTTACTTGAACTTGTTGTATTCTAGTTTTATTTGGTAAGTATTGGTATTCACCACGCTGGGTTGAAGAAACTCTGATGTGTGGTAGGTCAGTTCTGGAATACGGTTGGGTTATTCTAATTGCTATTGCTTGGTGTCTGCAAGGTGTTGTAAATACAACTGATTTATGTGATATAGTTATGGGATAGTATTGTTGGAAAAAATCATTTCCTAAGAGTACGTCATTATTCATATCGTCAAATTGGTATACTATAGGTATTTTTAGTATGTAACTTCCTATTTGTACATTAACATTTTGTTGATATTTGTCTAGTATGATGGTTTGTCCAGTTAATCCAGTTATGGCTTTTTTATTAAAGCCATCTTGTTTCCATTTTGGTAGTATATTTTCGCGGCATAAACTAGTACCTGCCCCGGTGTCTATTAGACTGTGATAGTTTCTTGATTTGTATCCTTCGTAAACAAATTCTGTTAGGATGTATAACGTGTTTTTTGTTGCCCTTAATGGATTCATCTGTCTAATATCCTATTTATTACCATGCTTTCATTGTTTATTGTGATTGTAATTTTTTCTTGTTGAATTGAGTAAGGTTGTACTGATGTAAGGAAGTCAGTTCCTAATAACATATCATTAACATGTTGTTCTGGGTCTACATGTAAGTGTAACAACATTTCCTTTCTACCATTTATCCTTAGTGGTAGTATGATCTTATGTACAATTGGGTGTCTATTATTGTAATAATCTAGGTAATAATATGGGTTATCTAATGTTATCAATTCAGTGGTTTTTATATTTGTTTGCTTAATATGTGAATTGGTAGCTCCTGTGTCAACTAAAGCTATTTGTTTATTCCATTTTCTGTTGTCATAATATTCTATTTCTATTTTAAATTGGTTATTGTTTTGGTGTTCTAATGTATTTATTATTGGTATTAATTCCATTGCTTGTTGTTTATTTCTTATTGATAGTGATCTCTTTCCGAACATTATTTGTGGTGCTTTACCTTTTTCGGTTTCTTTTGCTTTATTAAAGTCGAATTCGATATAATTTGGTATAGTCATTTCAGGGTTTTCTCTACCTGGTTTGTACCTTATGATTTCGCTGAATAGTGGCTCTATTTTAAAATTGTCTGTATTTCTATTCTTTACTTCGTGCTTACTAGTGAAAGCGTAGATATTTCTAATTTGTATGCTCATAACTTTGCTTTTTTCTATCATTTCTATACATGACTAGACTTTTATCTTTATTTGCTTCTGTCATGCTTATAGAAAAATTCGGTTTTATTGTGAGCTTTATCTTTTGGTACATTAGGTTCCCTTGCACTACTCCTATTAAGGCGTCTTGTGTACTTGATATTATCCTATCATCCATTAGATATATTTGGAGGGGTGTATTTATTCCTTCCTTAAAATAGGCTTTTATTATTATTTGTACAGCTCCTAAATGTATGTGTCTTAATGTTTTTCTGGTTTTTTCGTTTATCTTTTCCATCTCTTGTCTTATTATTCTTTCTGTTATTAATGGGATTATGGTTTTGCCTTGTGCTTGTTCAATGTCTATAGGTTGTTCATTATTCCTAGCTATTACTATGGTGCTTTTCTTTCTTTCAAATATTGGTAATTTAAAGATTTCTTTTGGATTTATATCTAATTTGGTTTCTCTTATTTTATCGTACTTTTGTATGTCAAAGCACATTCTTTCTCTTAATTCTTCATTGTTTTCTTCTCTTTCTGAGGGTTCTCCTATTTCTGTCAGATCAGTCAATATGTATATTTCACATTCTTCTGTTTCACCTTCACTACTTCCACTATCCTCTTCCATTACCATTATTTCTTCATCTTCACTTATTTCTGACCATTCTTCATCATATTCTATGGGTTCGTAATTTATGTTATTCATTTCTTTAATTTCTTCTACGTATTTTACATTTTCTTTTTTCATTCTTTTAGGACAATTTGGTGATATATGTCCTACCTCCCCACATATGTAACAATTACATTTTTTTGGATTTTTCGTATATTGTCTATTTTTATTTTTATTCATTTTTCTAAAGTATTTTTTAAAAGGTTTTCTATATTTCTTAAAAGTTTTCCTATATTTTGGTTGATATTTTGGGAATTTGTGATTATTCTTCTTTGTGTATTTATAGTTATTGTATCTATAGTTATTATTGCATCCCCAATGGTTCGGTCTTGCATCTTCACAGCAAATTCTTTGTTTATATGTTCTGTAATATTTCATTGTTGCTCTGGCCTCTTGGCATACTTTGTCCTTATAATCTTTTACAAATTGCGTTCTATGTCTTAAAGTGTCTACTTCAGGTTTTACTTTCCCATTTATGTATGCACTATATATGTTTATGCTCCATGGAACAGGTAATTTTAGGAAGAATGAGTCTAAAATCGGGCTCTGTTCTTCTTTTGTATAATAACTATCTTGATAATATTCTCGGAATTCACAAGCATAGTTGTCAAAATGGCACATGTCGCATATTTCTAAGTTACTTAGTCTCCATCTTGCTTGATTCTTTTTATATATAGTGTGTTTTTCTCCTTTATCGTATACACTGAATTCGGTTCTTATTTCTTTTTCGTAATTTGTAATTATTTATTTTAAACCTAACGTCCGTTGAGCTGAGCTTTCTTCAGTTCCTCTATCATCAATTGGTCTTGATTTTCTTATAGTGTTTCTCTCTTCTTCCTCTAGCCCATTCCACCATTTTGCTACTACACCCATAAAGGTGGCTTCTATAAATTTCTCAAATGCATTTCCATTAAGGTTTTTCCTAAATCCTACTATTAGTGACGCTTTTACCCATTCTTCAATTGTCCTATCTACGTCTTTTACACAATCTAGGTCTAACCATTCTCCATTTCCTGCTATTCCTTTTTCGAAGTGTTCTGTTGGTTCATATTTTTGGGTTTCTTTTTCTTTGTCTTTTCCTAGTTGCATCCTTCTTTTTGTATTTTGCCATTTCCATGGTAATTGGTATGGTTTTTTGTGAGGTGGTGGTCTTAAGATTTCATACATATTACTTGGAATTTCTGAAGGTTTTTCAATAATCTTATCTTGGTCCATTTTTATTTCTTCGTTTGCTATATCTAGATTTTTCAAGGCTTCTTGTACTTCTTCTGAATTAGGATTTGCCATTAAATCTTCTATTTCCAAAATATTTATATTAAGCTTTGTTATGGCTTCTAGTTCTTTCATACCTTCTTCTGTTATGCCTAATTCTTCTTCTGGGTAGTCTGTCATATATCTTCCTAATTCTTTTATATTTTTATTTATGATTCTTAAATCTTTTCTTACATCATTGAACATTTCAGGACCGTTGTAATCTTCTTCCAAGTCTTATATGTTTAAATAATTTTTTGGCTCCATGTCCTACTATTTTGTTTGCTAGTAGGTGTTGGTAATACCAGCTTGCTTCTTCGTTTCTGTAATCTAATACTTTGTATGCTATTTGCCTCTGTATCTCTTTAGGTAGTTGATTAGTTACTTTTATTGTTAGTAATAGGTATTCTGATATTTCTTTACTGGCAATATGCTTACTTTCTACTAATCTTTTATCAACGTATCTAATCTTGAATTTTGAAAGATTTTTTAATTTAAGTTTCTCTATTTTCTGTGAATTATCCAGCTTTTCTAAGGTTAAGGTGTATTATAGTTTATAATTTCTAGAGTGGGGTCATATATAAAATTTTGCTTTTTGGTTATTTAATTAAAAGGGGTAGTTGGCTAAATATTTTTGGAAGAAGGGTATTTGGCTAAATATTTTTGAAAAGTGGGGTATTTACCCACTGTGCTCGTTTTCAATCCGCATATAACCCCACTGGGTTTACAAGTCAATGCAAAAAATTCCCTGGGTTTACAAGTCAACAGAGAAAACACTTTGGTTTATGGTCAACGCAGAAAAACCTAATGAGTTTTGTTTGGATTTGCTTTCCTGTTTTATTCAATCCCAAAACGTGCTTTACATGTACTCTTTTTGGACACTTTCCCCCTTCATCTTTCCTCCCATGCAATCTGAAATCCCTCCCAAACTCATTTCTAGGTCACTCAAACCCATAATTCGGAGCTCTTTCTCATTGAAAGAAGAACATCTTCCTAATAGAATTCCTAGATTGATTAGATATAATCTTCTCCACCTACAATGAGATCACCTATGAATTCAGATAATATGACAGGCTATTTTGTTTGAATTTGCAGCTCATTTTTGCTTGTATTTTGTGTAAATTTTACTTGGAAATCCGGTTATTGTTGTGTAGTTAAGTCTTCCAAATGCTTTGCTAATGACACATCAATTGGTGGTCCACTTCTATGCAATCATCAAGTTCCTGCAATTATTTAGTTAGCAAAAACTTAAAAGAACAAGGGAAGGTACTTTGTAGGATGTTCAAATTGGAAGGTTGGCAACTGTTCTTCAAATTTGCCGATCAACTTAATGTTCTAGTTGCAGAGGAGGTAGCGAGAATTGCTTAAATTGATCATTTTAAAGCCAAAATTTCTAGTCGAAGCTAGAATTAAAGAGGGTAAACAAGCTAGGACTTAAATGGAGGAGGTGGTTAAACTACTTAGGAGCCAAGTTGATGGGGACAAAATTGGTTGTTGTGAAGGGAATCTGCATTGTGAGTTGTTCATTATCTTAGCTTCTGTTTTGCTCAGCATATAGTGTTGTGAACTCATGAATCTATATAATGTTGTAATGAATCTGATTCATGCTCCTTAACTATCTATGTTTTCACAAAATAATGATTGTAATCATTCATGTAAGATGTTTGGTTTTAGTCAAATATTAAGTTCTCTTAGCTTCAATTTTGCTTTTTACCCTAAACAAATTGGACCTGGTTTGGCCGAGAAAGTGATGATGTTGGTTAGAAGTGCATGTTTTGAATGTTTCAACTTTTGTGAGGGGGATTGTGATGAGGACATCTTTCCAGTTTAGGATTTTTATTTTATTACCATTTTTTATTTCTGGCAATTATAGCCATATGTAATCTTTTTGTAATTTTTTAAATTTTGAGAATATTTTGGAGATGTGTTTCAAGATGTAATTGAGCCTATTTAAAGGCCTTGAGATTAATGAGAAAAGCATGCCATTATTGATCAAAAAAATATGTGTTGAGTTTTGCTCTTCATTTTCTCTCCTTTGTGTGATACAATTGAGATCAAATTAGGGTTTGTGATAAATCCTAATCCAATTTTAGAATTAGTGATTAATTCTAAAATTTATCCCCAATTAAAAAAATCCCAAATACAATCTCCCCTAATCCCAATTTCACAAAACCCTAAATCAAACCCTAATCCCCTCATTAGCCGCCGCCTCTTCACCTTCTACTTCTTCTTCTTCCCTACCCCGACCCCCACCAAACCAACCTCACCGTCGTCTTCTTCTTCTCCAATCCCGGCCCACCGTCCGCCATCACCTCCTCCCTCTCTCGCTACCACACCCGAAACCCCAAATCCATCATCGACCCATCCCCAGTTCTCGTCGCCACCCACTCCCGCAACCCCAACTCCGGCGACCCATCACCACCTCTACCAAACCGTCTCCCCCATCCCTTCCTCTTCCTCGGCTTTACCAACAAACCCAACTCCTTCTCCTTCCCCTCCACTCCCGATCAAAACCTGCACCCTAAAAGCAACTCCGACTGCCCTCCCAACGTCGACCACCCCGTCGCACCTCGCCGACGCCGCCACCAACCCGCCGGCGACTTGATCTACCGGCCCTTGCTGTTGTTGCTGTCGCCCTTCTATTGTTGCTGCGTTGCTGTGTTCTTGGTTACTGTCCGCTTCGAGATCGACGCTGGTTGTCTACGTATTCGGTATACTCTTTCCACTATTAATATTTGTGTTTTACTGCCTTATCATCTAGTATATTATCTGATTTGACTGTCAACCACAAAATACTGAGATTGAGTGATCCACATGCTAGATTAGAGTACGAATTGGTATTGCACTTTTTACTTGCTAAAACACGTAGGGATTTACTTATTGATTAAGATTGAATTATTAATTGGGATTGTTAGCATTTGGTTCAATTCTTGAAAACCCATCAGACCTGTTAACTGTTAAAATATCCAATCTAAATCCGCACTTTCATGTTGGTAAAATTAACCCATTAAAATTCTTGGAAAATTCTCTATTTTAGGGTTGGTTTTACATCATTTTGGTATCAAAGCCAGGTTCTTAAAACCTTAGTTCTTGCATCGTAGGCATCATTTTTGCATTCATTTAGGATTGTGTAGTTTTTATCTTTTTTTTCTTCTTTTATTTTAGTTTATTTCAGATTCATTAAAAAAAGAAAAAAAAAAAATTAGGACACACTATATTTCACACTTTTGGTGAATGCGTCTTCGCAGCGCCATCACAGACCCTGAAGAACCTTTTCTATCCCTTCCCAATCACCCAATTAGGAACCCTAGACTTCCCAGACCTGAAATGGACAATCCTGATATCTCCGCTACCCTAGCTGCCATCCAAGCAACTCTTGCCAATATCAATCAGAGGCTTGAGAAAGTGGAGCTAAATCAAACAATTGTCCCTGAGCTTCATGGCCATCGTCAGATCCCTCAAGGGAATGTTCATGACGATTGATGTCAAGAACGTGACCCTGACGAACAATATAAAAAGAACGTTAAGGCTGACGTTCCCCAATTTGAAGGCCACATGGAACCCCAAGCTTACCTTGATTGGGTCCGTGCCATGGACCACTACTTTGTGTGGTTCCACATGAGCGAAGCCCTTAAAGTTAAATTTGCCACTATGAAATTAACGGGTAAAGCTCAACAACATTGGACCAATCTTAAACATGCTCGCAGAGGCCGAGGTCTGGCACCCATAGCCACTTGGGAGGCCATAAAAGAGAAGCTCACTGAGAGGTATGTACAGTTATCGTTCCACACCCGATTGCTAGATTCGTGGAACCAATTGTACCAAGGAAGTAAATCCACACAAGAATATGTTGATAAATTCGATGACTTCCTTATTCGGTGCACTGCGCTAGGTAAAGAGAGTGAAGAACAAACTCTCTCTAGGTTCAGAGCTGGACTACGAGCTGACCTTAGGAACGAGCTAATCTATAGAAACGTGGACTCAATAGCAGCAGCCTACGCCCTAGTCCTCGACATGGATTTCCTTAAAGCTAGTTCTGATTCTAGGTCCAGCGACTCGAGAGATCATTCATCTAGAATGACCTCTACTGACCCACCTAGACCTCAACCTCCCTCTCAGCACCCCAACAAATCTTACCCCAATAAATCTAATTCAAATTTTAATTCACATAGAGATGAACATAAGGGTAAGAACACCGAAAGAGATTACAGTAAGATTGACCCTCTCACTAAGTGCTATAAATGTAAGGGATACGGTCATGTTGCTGGCAACTGTCCTAGTCCAAATAGGATTAATATAGTAGTGGGTACCGCAGTCATCGCTGATAAGCCCGTCAATGAGTTTACCTATGAACCTAATATAAGTGATGACTTTGATGAAAAAGAGGATGACCCGTCTCTCAATTGTATTCAGCCTATCCAGTTACCTCTATTGAGTATACCCGAGACACCCAGTCCTTCCCAAGTCACTTGGCAACCCATAGATTTTACTCATGTATTAGAACATCACAAAGTCACAGAGTCTGCACCCACATTTGCATATAACATTCATGATTTGCATAGAGAAATTTCCAAGGAACTTAATGAGAATAATTTTAACTACAAGTTAATAGCTGATACTAGACGGAAATTTATAACTTTTGATATTGGTGACGAAGTGATGGTTCGGATTCATCCGGAACGGTTTCCTGTTGGACCCGTTAAGAACTTGAACATACGTGTTGCAGGCCCATTTAAGATTCTACATGCAATCAATAATAGTACCTATGTCGTTGACCTTCCTGAAGGTTTTGGCATAAGTAAAATTTTCAATATTGAGGATCTAGTACTTTATGAAGGCTCAAAATTCAACCCTAGAAATTTTCTTATAGATGAGCCTACCCTGCAGCCTAATGGTGAGATTCCCCCATTATCTCCACTACCAGATACTACTTACCCATCGACAGAAGAGTTAGATAATATTTTAGATGATCAGATAATCTCCACAAGAGATGGTGGTATGCACAAGTATTTGGTGAGGTGGAAAAACAAACCGAAGTCGGATGATACTTGCAGTGATCGTAAGGAGCTCCCGCAACTGGATCCAGATCTTTTGGAGTACCATGGCAGGATCACTGGTTTTGACTCGACTGGGTCGAGCTCTCTCCCACCCGGAGAGAATGATGAGGACATCTTTCCAGTTTAGGATTTTTATTTTATTACCATTTTTTATTTCTGGCAATTATAGCCATATGTAATCTTTTTGTAATTTTTTAGATTTTGAGAATATTTTGGAGATGTGTTTCAAGATGTAATTGAGCCTATTTAAAGGCCTTGAGATTAATGAGAAAAGCATGCCATTATTGATCAAAAAAATCTGTGTTGAGTTTTGCTCTTCATTTTCTCTCCTTTGTGTGATACAATTGAGATCAAATTAGGGTTTGTGATAAATCCTAATCCAATTTTAGAATTAGTGATTAATTCTAAAATTTATCCCCAATTAAAAAAATCCCAAATACAATCTCCCCTAATCCCAATTTCACAAAACCCTAAATCAAACCCTAATCCCCTCATTAGCCGCCGCCTCTTCACCTTCTACTTCTTCTTCTTCCCTACCCCGACCCCCACCAAACCAACCTCACCGTCGTCTTCTTCTTCTCCAATCCCGGCCCACCGTCCGCCATCACCTCCTCCCTCTCTCGCTACCACACCCGAAGCCCCAAATCCATCATCGACCCATCCCCAGTTCTCGTCGCCACCCACTCCCGCAACCCCAACTCCGGCGACCCATCACCACCTCTACCAAACCGTCTCCCCCATCCCTTCCTCTTCCTCGGCTTTACCAACAAACCCAACTCCTTCTCCTTCCCCTCCACTCCCGATCAAAACCTGCACCCTAAAAGCAACCCCGACTGCCCTCCCAACTCGACCACCCCGTCGCACCTCGCCGACGCCGCCACCAACCCGCCGGCGACTTGATCTACCGGCCCTTGCTGTTGTTGCTGTAGCCCTTCTATTGTTGCTGCGTTGCTGTGTTCTTGGTTACTGTCCGCTTCGAGATCGATGCTGGTTGTCTACGTATTCGGTATACTCTTTCCACTATTAATATTTGTGTTTTACTGCCTTATCATCTAGTATATTATCTGATTTGACTGTCGACCACAAAATACTGAGATTGAGTGATCCACATGCTAGATTAGAGTACGAATTGGTATTGCACTTTTTACTTGCTAAAACACGTAGGGATTTACTTATTGATTAAGATTGAATTATTAATTGGGATTGTTAGCATTTGGTTCAATTCTTGAAAACCCATCGGACCTGTTAACTGTTAAAATATCCAATCTAAATCCGCACTTTCATGTTGGTAAAATTAACCCATTAAAATTCTTGGAAAATTCTCTATTTTAGGGTTGGTTTTACATCAGATTGGCTTGTGTATCTGGTTTGGAATGTGTTGTTGTTCTGGAGTTTTGAAATGTCTGCACCATTGATGAATTTAATATATATCAGACCTGTATCTCAATGATTGTATGCACAAAATGTAATAGGCATATAAAGAGGTACTATGTAGCTCTTATCCTCCATGATATAGCAGCAGAAAATTTACATATCTGGACTATAAAGAGGCACACAAGTTCATAAACTTCATAACAAATTGAAATATTGAGTAATCTATTTGGAGACACTGCACAACAGTTGAAATAAGAGAAACATACAATACAGTTGGCCAAAAAATTGCACATACATATATAAATAGATTGTGATAATGAAGATTTGCATTTAGCTATGTGACCAACTAGTTCAACATATACCATTCAAGATAAGAGAAATAGACTGACTTTTACCCCCCCAAAAAATTTCATTTATAAGTTGTAAAACTTGCAATGTATCATACTGGCTCTTATGTTCATGTTTCCAGTATCATAAAAAAATTACATTTTGAGACAGCTATGTAGACTTGTCATGTTGAGTCTGTCACCAAAACAACTACATCGTTTAATGTAAGTTTTACATATCTCAACAAACTTTGAATTAAGCTTTTTTAACAAAATTACAGCAAGTATCTTCACAAAATTACTCGAAGATCATATCTCTTATCACCTTTTCCTGCATCTTCTCATCCCTTTCTTGGGCCATGATTAGCAGATTGAGTGCTTGCCTGTATCTTTATGAATGGCTTCATTACATTCAGCAGCAACTATTGATGAACTGTGCAGGACAATGAAGTATCAGTAACTGTATGAGGTTGAGTTGTGTATGAACATGATGTTTAATTTACATGGTGGTTGAGTTAGTTACCAAAAAAATGCAAGCAGGGATGGCTGCGAAGCCTGCATTGGGAAGAAGAAGCCACTTCCCCTCCCTATCAAAAGAGGATTACCCCTCCCTCCATTTCCATATGCTCCTCTGGCTCTCCCTCAAGTGCCTGCACTCTCCCACTCCTTCTAGTTCCAGATGGAATCCATGGTGGTCTATTACTTTCCTCCTCCATCTATATAGTAATTTGCATATATTAGTAGTTAACACATAGGATTTCAATTCAGTTATAGATCAAAGAAGATCAATTGGATTGTTCTCTTATATATTGAACATACTTGCCTATAAATTTCCATAACTTGTTGTCCATTTTATAGGTCCTTGTGCTTCTAGCACCCCTCCTTAGAATCTCAGGCTTCTTCCTCCCTCTGCATTGGACTCCAGCATCTAATTGAGCTACATTTTCACTTTTGCCCTTGCATTGATTCATTTGTAAACGTGATACCAAAAGACATAAGTTTCAGGAAGGCAGACTATAGAGAAGAACTTAAACACAACATGGGTGTGTAGACCAGGTACAACATTAAAAAAAATGGATCCGAGAAGTTCCTTTTTTGCATTTATTGCAATTCTTTCTTCGCGAATATCATAATTGGAATAATCTTCTTATTACTCAGAAGAAATCTATTTATGTTTTTTTCAAAAGAAAATAAAAGATTATTTCAGTTACTATATGATTCTTATGTATTTGAATGCGAACTTTTATTCATTTTTATTCGTAAACAATCTTAGTTTACATTGCTTATGCTTATGTTTGAATTCTTGTACATAGGGAATGAGATTTGATCTTCTTACTGCAAATTTGGAAACAATTTGATTTTACTCATATAACTATCTAGTTTAACTCATCGATCCGAGTATATCTTTTAACGGGTAAAAAAAAATTCCATGCCCCTAAATTCAATATTAAATAATGGTAGACTGTGTTGAGTTTTTCAATTTTTCCTGTTAAATGATTAGCTACAGGATTGAGGTTTGTGCATTGAGTAACACAATAACCATTCCCAACCTGTCACATTGTCCTAACATGTTTAAGAGTCTACTGCATTGTGTCTCATAACCACCACTCCTAACTTATATTTGTAACAACCACTTGCATTGAGACAAATCCACACTACATAGACTTGGTACATAGTGAACAAGAAAACAAACATGCTGCATTTTTTTTTTATCTTCCACCCTTCCTGAAACTGTATACATTCATTGAATTGTCTACATCTCCTTAATTTTCTGCACTCCCTAAGAGCTTCTATGATACTTAAATTCCAACTCCCAACCACCCTAACTTTGGCTATATATATATATATATATATATATATATATATATATATATATATATATATATATATATATACCCCATATGCTATACACTCATCCAGTACCACCATTACAATCTTACCAGGTGTTTAGAGATGTTGTATGTAGTTCTAAATGATGAAGAAGGAAAGGAAAGAAACTTTAGATCCTAACAGTGTAGATGGTGCAAAAGAAGATAGCAAAGAAATACTGTTTTTAGTTGTTGATTATCTAGTATATGGAATATGAGGTATTGGAAATGTTTATATATCGAATGGGAGGTAATTGAAAATGTGTTTCCTGAATCTCTTATCCCCCAATTCAAGGTCCTGAGTACAAAATGGTAGTAGAAAACCACCCTATACTCCTGATAGCCTCTCTCAAGCAACTTGACACCACCACCAATGCTACCCAGCCTACTGCAGGTAGCCCTAAAAGTCATGGATCTATGGAGAAGTATTGTGTCTAACTTAGGTTATTTTCAACTTCTTCAAATGGAGACCTCGAAGTCATATATTACTTGTAAAACGTGATTGTACTGTGAATAAAGATTCTTGATATTTCAGCTTGTTCAAAAATATTGTTGATGTTTAATCTTACATATTTTCATTTCCATGTGCATGTCCATGTGACTGTGCATGAATCAGTTAGCTTAATGGGTTGTACGTGAGTATTAGAACAAATAGGAACAAATTCAGATGGTGCATGTTCATGTGATTGTGCATGTATCAGAATCAAATTCGATGAGCAACATACATGATGCAAGCTCCTATTGCTATAATGACACATGTTGAATAATTCTACATTAAAAACAACAAACAATCAATCCTCACCCAGTCTCCAGAGTGCTGGATAATGGAGGTGGATTAGCAAATGAATGCCTATCCAAGCCAGAGTTGTGGGTCATATCTGCTACACTGTGTGTTGCTCCCCTGGCTTACTAATAAGCTATTCTCCCCATCCCAAGCCTTGATCTTGGTCTGCCACTTCCGCTGCAAACAAAATCAAATGAAATTGGATTGAGCTAGTTGCTTTGAGAATCAAAGTTTTTAATTCAACTACTTAAGAAAATAATCCATTAATTCTACAAATACTAATCAGGTTATTAAGAACCTATAGCTACTATAATAATCCTGAGATTAATGTGAGTCTCACAACTATAGCTACTATGATGTATTTATTAAGAACCTATTGCATTGGGTTACAAAACCTTACAACATAGATCTGTGAAGTAGTGAATAAGAAGACAAACATGCTACATTTGTTGACTGCCCCTGACTTTTTTGAGAATTGAATCAAACTTCGCCAGTCCATTGATACATCATTTGCTAATGTAGTCAATTGAAACATCAATTGACTGCCCTTCCAACACCCAACCCTTATATTTGGCTATACCCCATCCCCCCCTCCCCCCCCCCCCCCCCCCCCCACACACACACACACACGAATTGTAAAGTAGTGCAATATGAGAAAGAAGAAAAAAGAAAAAGTGTTCATATTTACTATGGTTTTGGTCTAAAGAAGATCAGGAAGAAAAGTTTACTATAGGTTTTCTTAGTTATCAACCTAAGCTATGGAATGAGACGTATGTGTGAAGTAGGAGATGTTCTCCTATCTCCCAACTAACTTTGTGTGCGTTCAGGATGATAGACAGGTACATGCCTGAGTATAAGTAGAAGGGCAGGAAGAGTGTGATTCTGGGATGGGCTTAGTAATAACTCTAGCAGTTTCCCCCCTGCATATCTTCAATATTGGTTGACACCACCACTATTGCTGCCCACCCTTGTGCAGGATGACAGATGTAGGGGGGAGTGGTGGGTGTCACAAAACATTTTTCAACTTCTTGGCATGGCACCCCTCCAAGTTATGGCTTATTTTCCCACTTTGAAGTGTATTTGTAAAATGAGAGTTTAATATCCTAAATTTGAAGTGCATTAATAAAATGTGAAGTTTATCAGTAAAATATTTGTAGATTATCAAATGTACTTTTTGAAGTGATTTATGTACCTGAAATGCACATCCTGAGTTGAATCAACTCCTAAGTTAGTGGTATGAGACATATCTGCTATATTGAAGTCCTCATGCCATGCACTGGGCCTCTCATGAGGTGATGCTTCCCTCTTTATGTCTGCATTAAGCATGGTTTCACCTTCAGAAATTGTAAGGTTTGCCTCCCTCCTCCTAGCCTGTTGATAAGCTCATCTCTCTTCATCTTAGAATTGGTGCAACAGCTTCATACGTACACCCAATCTTGTTATGACACAATCTTTGGTATTTGTTACACCTCTTCTTTTTATATTGCCTTGTCATCCTAGTCCCGAACCCATCCTCATCTTTTGGTTTCCTCTTGTGTAACTCTCATTCCCGATAATTAGTATTTTTCGTGTATTTTCTATAATTTATTTTTTATAAATTTATATTGTGGTGAGTTCTTTTCTAATAATGTATTAAAGTGTATTTGAACTTATTTTCTATCCCTAATTGATCGACTATTTATTTTATTAATTTTGGATTTTAATGAATTTGTTAAACTCGAATCCTACTTTGATGAACATTATTATTATTATTATTATTATTATTATCATCATCATCATCATCATTATTATTATTACTTTTATTATTATTATTATTGCTATCATTATTGATTTTCTTACTGTTATTAGTATAAATATTTGTTATTATTATTATCATTATTTTTATTAGTATTTATATTTTTATCGTTATTGTTGTTGTTATTATTATTATTATTATTATTATTATTATTTTGTTTTAAGTCCGAATAGGTTCGATTTTATATGCAGTCTACTATTTGATTTAATGCATATATGTATATATGAATTTTTTTTTTTGATGAAACGGATAGGGTCTTACGACCCCAGCCATCAAAAAATATATATTGAAAGAATATACAGTAATTTTACAAGCCGTAAAATTATTCGCAACGAGAATACAAGTCGAGAGTCATACAATAGTTAACAGGACAAACAGAATAGAAATACAACTGAAATGAAAGCAGATCGATGCAAATATCGCAGTTAGCCATGGCGGGGACGAACGCCAGGGAGCCGCGCTCAAAGTGAATGAGGATCCTGATGAACTGGAGACAACAGGGGAAAACAATCACTTGGAAACTGCACTGAGCAACTGCACTCCGAGCCTATCACAATGCAAGCACCTGGAAACGAAGAAGAGCCAGCCAACCGCAAACAACCAAATAACCAATTACCTGCAACTAGGCAGTAAAGGATCCAAACCAAAATTTGAAATAACAGGTCAAGATGGAGTTGGTAAGTCCACACAAATACAGGGAGCAATTGGACATGCTAATTCCCAAAAGGCACAGAACAAAACGCTATAAAACCCCGCTGATCGCACAAAAGAATGCGAAAGCGGCTCAGCTAAAAGAATGCACAGAGCAAACTAACATAGATCAGTCATTAGCATAAAAGAGGATAACATAAAGTCCTGGAATTAACAGCTAAAAAGGCACTAAGCTGAAAGTTAAACTCTCCCTGTAAAGGGGAAATAGCATAGGAGCTAATAGATAGTAGCCAACAAAAGCATCATAAACAGTCCACAGTCAAAAACCATCAGTCACCCTGATCAAAAGAGGAGGAAACAAAATAACCAGGGAAAGCAACTAAATAGTAAATACCGCTCTGATAAAGACCAGAGCACAGATCACTGGGGGTCAGGACTAGTAGATGCCTCTGGTGCTGAATCCTTGACCTGCAAGAGATAAGAAAGACAAAGAGGTTGGTTACGACTAAAATCAAAAGCTGACAAAAATAATGGATAATTAAATAGCGTGAAGGGAACGGAGGCAAGTGTAGGCATTATGATAAAGCTGAAGCGCAGAGGTGGAGACGTGCTTGGAGTCTAGAACTGAGGACCAAAGATTGAAAAGATAAAAGAACTCATCGATTAACGCATGAATAGACGATCTGCGGAGTTTGAAAATCCTACTATTCCTTTCTTTCCAAATAATCCAGATAATGATATGAGTAGATAAGATCCATGCATGCCTGAGTAAGGGATTCAAAGGCTTAGTGAAGCAAGCCGAGGCTAGATCCGGAGGAGTAGAATCTAGACTCGAAGCCAAAGCGCAAATCTTCCATAACGCAATAGTATTGGGACATTGGATGAACAAATGATTCACATCTTCCGCGTGATTATCACAGGAAACACAGAATTGTCCCCAAGCTAGGTTCCTCTTGTTCAGCACAGCCACTGTTAGAAGCTTATTGTTAAAAGCTAGCCAAGAATTGATTTTAACCTTAAGAGGGATCTTAGGCTTCCAGATAAAATTGGCGATAGGAGATTTCACTCCTCTCGAGTTGAGAAATCTATAGAAAGAATTGACGGAGAAAACTCCTGAGGGAGTCCAGCGCCAAACTATACTCTCGGTTAATCTCCATTCATAGCTATTAAGGACCTGAATGAGACTATCGAAAAGCGCAGACAAAGGAGGAGTGAGAACATTCGCGAAAGGAATAAACCAATAGTGAATATCATTAATAAGCATGAAGGAGTTCTCCAAGGTTGCTTGGGGAAAAACTGCTAGATTGAAAAGGGACGGAAAGGCTGAGGCTAGCGAAGTGTTACCCACCCACCTGTCAGTCCAGAGTTTGGCACGAGAACCGTCACTACATGCGCGGACAATACCGCAGTGAAACGCGGCGGCTACTTTCCAAACACCTTTCCAAAAAGGTGACGCGAGACGATGAGTAGCCTCAGGAAACTCCCACCAATGGGAAGAGCGTGGATGAGAGCTTCTAATGAAACGCACCCATGAGAGGTGGTCGGAATTATGAAGTTTCCATAACCATTTGCCCAAGAGAGCGATGTTATGATCCCGAAGGTTAAGAACACCCAGGCCTCCTTCCTCTTTGGGAGAGCAAATCAATTTCCATTGACAAAGGTGGGATCCCGGTTTATAGGACGAGGATCCATTCCAAAAGAAATTACTTCTAATTTGATCTATTCTTTTAATGACCCAAGAAGGCAAAAAATAGAAGGACATAAGGTAAAGGGGCATAGCTGAGATAACCGAATTAATAAGAGTCAATCTCCCTCCTCTGGACATAAGTTTGCTCGACCAGACATTGAGCCTGGCTTCCACTCTGTCAATCAGTGGTAGCCAGTCTGATCTATGCAATTTACCCCAGCGGAGGGGGATACCTAAATAGATAATGGGGAATGAGGCTGAGGGGCAGTTAAAAAAATGAGAAATCTCATTTTGCCGGTTGGGTGATCCTCCCAACCAGAGAACGGCAGATTTGTGAAAGTTAATAGACAAGCCGGAGGCCATCTCAAAATAGTAAAGGAGAAGTTTAAGGTTACGGAGGGAGTGAAAACTAGGTTTGGTGAATATAATCGTGTCATCCGCATATTGGAGGTTAAGCACTCCCTCAAAAAGGGGCGAGGCACCAAGGCCCTCGATCATGTACAGATTCCAAGCATTCCGAAGTAGTTTGCTAAAAACGTCTGCAACTAACGAAAATAGGAGAGACGAGAGGGGGTCTCCTTGGCGGAGTCCACACCTAATTTTGAATTTGTGGCCTTCCGAGCCATTGATAAACAGGGAGGAAGTCCCTGAGAAGAGGCTGGATTTAATCCAAGCAATCCATTTTGGACCAAATCCCCAAAAGACGAGAATATCCAGAAGAAAGTCCCAATTAACGTTGTCGTAAGCTTTTTGGAAATCAAGCTTTAGGAGAATACCCTCCGACTGAGTTCTATGGCAATGAGATATGATTTCTTGTGCTGACGCAACACTATCTAGAATGAAACGATCTTTGATGAAGCCGAATTGAGCTGAGTCAATTAAGGGGGGGATAACAGAACTCAGCCTCGAGGCCAGGACTTTCATAATGATTTTAAAGGTCGTGTTGATCAAACTAATCGGTCTAAATTCCGAGACGAGGTGAGCCCCTGCAACTTTAGGGATAAGCACAATGTGGGCGTAATTAATACGATCGAAGGAGAAATTGCCTAGGTGAAGATCTTGAAACATATTAAAGAGGTCTGTTTTGAGCAAGTCCCAAAATTTTTGGAAAAAGAAGGCCGGAAAGCCGTCAGGCCCCGGCGCCGAATCACTTTTTAAAGCGAAAACAGCAGATTTAATCTCTTCAATAGTAAAAGGGGCTTCGAGAGAAGAGGGATCGTGATCTTGGATGCCATAAAGATGGTCCCAATCAAGCTCGAGAGCTCGGTTTTTCTTGTTTCCAATAAGAAGTTTATAGAAAGAAAGGAATTCTTGATGAATAGATTCATCAGATGTCAGGTCTACTCCCTGATCAGAGATCGATGAAATCCGGTTACATCGTTGTCTATGCGAGGCGAAATGATGAAAGAACGCGGTATTCGCGTCCCCCTCCTTTAACCACTTGACCCTAGCTCTTTGAGCCCATTTAACGTGGTCTTGATGGAGAATGTCAGCGTATTCAAGCTTGCAAGACTTACGTTCAGAACAATAAGAATCAGATAAGGGACCCATTTCTTCCATCTTATCAATGGAAGCAATGGATTGCAACAGGAATTCTTTAAGGAAGTTGGTGTTGCGTTGTCTCTCATGATGCCAAATTTTGCATCCATACTTGATGGCATGCAGTTTAAGGAGGATATTTCCCAGTCCGGAGGATCCGATAACCGAGGCTAGACATTCAGAAACTAAGTTAGTGAAAAGTTGATCATTAAGCCAGAATTTTTCGAAACGAAATTTGTGCTTGTGGTTGAAACTGAAATTGGAGAAAAGAACAATAGGTACGTGATCAGAGGAAGGGTTAGGAAGTGCCTGAGCAAAAGATTGGTGAAAACGAGACATCCAGGAGTGCGAGACCAGAAAACGGTCAAGCTTGGCAAAAAGAGGATGTTCACGTTGGTTGGACCAAGTGAAAGATCTACCGGAGATCGGTAGGTCCGACAATTGAAGGTCGCGGATACAGTCGTTAAAGATGTGTGATTGTGAGAACGAGGAGCCAGGGAGTGATCTTTCCGAGTGGAAGCGAGTAACATTAAAGTCTCCACAAATCACACAAAGGTCTGAAGAGAATTGATTTAATGATAGGAATTCCTGCCAGAAAAGCTGCCGCCTATCAGACGTCGACGGGCCATAAACTGAAATAACTGTAAGAGGGCAATTCATAGGGATCCAATGAAGTTGGACAATTAAGAAGAAATTCAGGCGCTGAAACGAAATCAGCGAAAAAAGAGCTTCCTTGAAGCCAAAGAGGATACCCCCTCTAGAGCCAATCGCATCTAAGGATATCCAGTTGGAAATAATAGATCCACCTAACGATCGAAAAATAGCTGGAGAGGGAGCATCTAACTTGGATTCTTGAATGGAAATAATATCGCAGTGAGAAGACAAAATTAAATCGAAAATCGCCCTTTGTTTAGCTGGGCAGTGCAAACCGCGGATGTTCCATGAGACACTAATCATTAAAATTGCTGAACTCCAGGACTCTGGAAGATTCGATTATTCTGAGGGCGCGAATACGGGGGGAGTCTAAAGGGTCAATCAGGAAACCTAGATTGTGTGCTTTGGATGCAAGATCAGCGTTAGAAAAAGAATCAAAAATAGGAGTGTAAATGGAGCCCAGGTGAGGTGGAGCAGGCAGAGATGAATTGATAGGCAATGTCTGCTGACTACTAGCACAGCCATCATGGATGGGCACCGCAAGGGAAGTGATATTAGAGCGATGTGAAAACTTAGCTAAAAGGCGAGCACTAGACCTAATACAATGATTAAGAGGGTAAGGGGAAAGCGGTGCTACCGAGGGCAGCTTATTCAACTTGTGAGGAGTGGAAGCTCCTACCTGAGAATCGATAGACGATACTTGAGAGCAGGATGGAATGCCTACCAAAAGGGAGCTAGATGTGGGGGTGGTGAAGTGATCGGGAGTTACGATAGGAGAGGAATATTGATTATTCAAAATCTCACCTGCCTTCATCGCAAGGGAGGGACAAATCCAATTAAGAGAGGAAAGAAAAAGAGAACCAGACCCATAGATGGGTTTGAAAAAGAGAGGAGAAGCACATGAGAAAAATTGAGAACCACAAAGGAAAACTTTAAAGCAAAAACTAGATATGGTATAACAATTAATATCGCGTTGCGAAAACAATAGACAAGCGCGTACCTCCTCCGGCTTATTGGTCGTCAGTTCAGCTTCCTCCTCCGAAAGGAGAGAGTCTTGTTCAGTCCAATCCGAAACTTTAGAGGATACTTTGGAAGAAAGCTTGGAGGGGGTGAAGGCTGGATCTGACTTAGTCGGCGTAGGGAAATGAGCAATTTGTTGGAACTGTTCCCAATCAGAAGCGAAATTGGGGTTAACCTTCCAAGCCGGCCAAGAAGAGGAAGAGACCTTGTCTTTATTAGCAGCAGGGGAAACGTTCATCACTGACACTTCTTTAGAGGATAAAGGTAGAGAGCCCTTGGAGTGAACAGTGGGGGCCGATGATGGCACAAAAGTAGTATGTTTGCTGCTAGAAAGCTCAGGATTTATCCAGACCAGATTCGGCGCTTTAGAGGGGGAGATTTTAGTGCTGAACTGATGCTGCGGAGGCTTAAGGGGGGTGGGGAGGAGGCTACGAGAAGTATCAGGTGGGGCCATCTTTAGTTTGGGAGTCTTGGGCCTAATAGAAGAAGATGACCCAGGGTGAAAGGGATACACTACAGCTGAACCGAACGCCTGAGGCTTTGAGAGTGGAGTAGGCTCATTCTTAGAGGCCAGAGATAGATCATGATATAGCACCGAAACAGCAAAGGAAGTGGACCCATCAGTAAGGCAGAATGCCTCAATACGGTTAGCCGCAGAGTGACAACGAAAAGTAGCTTCAATTTGCAAACAACCTGAAGCCAATCTAGCCTTGGAAGATATACTGACTAGCTCACCTATACACCTAGCCATCTCACCCACCAGGCGATGAGAGTCGCAAAAGGGAGGTAAACCAACAAGAGAGACTTTGGTGTCGGGAGAGGGAATATTAGTAGAAACAGCAGGTGTTTTGACCCACCTTCTAACAGACAGAGAGATGCTCCCAATCGAAAGAGATGGAGTTGCCATAAGATTTTCCAGGATCTTAGGTGAAGGGCAATGAATGACTAGGTCACCATTGGAGCAGTTGTACAAAACCCATTCCCAATCAGAAACGTTGCAGTGATTACTAAGGTAGGAGTTAACAGTATAAAAAGGAACAGTACCGCCAGAGAAAGAAATGGCCCCAAAGTGGCTGAAATAAACCAATCGATCAGAGAGTTCCGCTTTGGGAATGAAGACCTGAAGGAGGGCTTGTTTACCATGAAGCGACGGTTGATCAGCAACCACCTGAGGGGGGGGAGAAGGATCTACTGAACTTGAGGCCTGAGTAAGGGTGGGAAGCAGTGGAGCAGAAGAATCCGACTGCTGCTTCTGAGGCTTCGGTGGTTTAGTAGAGAGGAATTTTTTGCGAAGGGATTGAAGATCAACAGCTTTCAAAATCTGTTCAGAAACCGGTACACCTAAGGGGAGACCAAGGGTTTTTTGCAATGCATGGCACTTGTGCTTAGCATGGCCGGGCTTATCGCAAAAAAGACACTTCATTTTAAAGAGACAGTTGATCTTGAAGTGCCCTGGTTGAAGGCAACGAAAGCAAACAAGAGAGGGGGAGTGAGAACTGGAAGAGGAACGGGATGAAGAAGATGGAAGAGCGGGATAGGAAGGGCGGGAATTGTACGAGTGGAAGCCCGGGGGAAGCTTCTCGTAGATAATCTGAGGATGGGCCTTTGTGGACTGCAGCGGAGGCAGAGGCCCAAATGACTGATCGATAGAAGAAAACGTTTTTTTCTTTTTCTTTACGACTTCGACCCAAGTTAACTCCATGGGCTGAAAGAAAAGGCCTACTGAAAACTAGAATGTAGGATGGAAGAACGAAGAGAATAGGGGGGAGAGAAGAGTGAGGAGGCTAAGAGAAAGGAGTAGAATAGAGAAATGGAGAGGGAATCTCTTAATACAGGAAGCCGGTGAAGGCCAACGACGCAAATAGAAAAGTGAGAACGCCGATGAAGTTATAAGCCAATAGAGCCAAAACAACTAGTGCAAACTACCCGAGAGGAGTGAGGTAGAGGATGCACTTGGATAGAGGCAATAGGGCATCTAGAGAGGAAACAGCACTACAGCTGTTTACCGATAGTGAGAAGAGAAAGATCAACAGTAAGCACACGGCGAAGAAGAATCAATAACTGGCTGCGCCCTCAACGACGGAGGGGCAAAAACGCAGATAAAGAGGCTGCGAAAAACATGCCTAAAAAGCAAAGCAAAAACTAAACTAAAATAAATAGGTGTGGAATACTTACAGTGCCTGAGACCAATACCTATTAAGCGGCGACCAGATATTTGCTGAGGAGCGAGGCCGGGTTGAGGGGAGAACGTTGGCTCTCCAAGACAAGAGGAAACTCAAGGGAAAAGGCACGCAGCAAGCCCGGAAACTCAATACGCAGAGGAGAGGAGGAGCACCGCGCAGGGGGGCTAGGATGAGGAGGGGCGGAGAGAAAACCACCGCCGACAAGGGGAGGAGGGGGAAAGGGAAATGATGTTAATCAAGGGGGAGACGAAAAGGGTTTGTGGGTGATGAGGAGAGGAACAACTTTAATGAAGGTGAGGAGGAGGATTGAGCAGGGGATCGACGGGATCTGAGGGGGCAAGACTAGCTCTGGGGGAGAAGAAGGATAGAATCGAAAAAAGCTTCTTTGGTATCTGATTAACCCTAAATTAAACCGATTGTTAATAACGGGCACATATTCATTTTATATATATGAATATTTTTAAATACAGTATTTTTCTTTCTTGATTATTTTATTTTTGATTGAATTTGTTTATTAAATCTTTGTTCTTTTGTCGGACTATTCTTGTTGATCCCTATTATCTTTTTTGAATTGTGAGTATTTTTATTTTGAACCCGACTGATTTTGATCTATTCCTTAATTGAACCATAAAACCCAATTTCGTTTGTTCTTAACCCAAATCCGCTTTTATTGGACCCTAAACCATTAACCCAGTACCCTATAAATACAACTCCACTGTAAACCCTAATTTCTGCACACAAATCGAAATCTAGTCGCCTATTCTCTCTCCACTCTCCTCTCTCTCCCCCCTGGCCTCCGGCGACACCCACAACCCCGTCGCGCCACCTCCAGATACCCCCCGACCTCTGTTTCCTCCGATCGTCAACACACAGCCAAGACCCCAGCGCCCAATCCTTCCTCTCCCTATTTTGATCGCCGGAAACGCCAGCGCCGCCGCCTGTCCCTGTCGCGCAGCCTGCGCCGCCTCGCCAGCGTCAACGCCGACGAGCCCCCTTAGCCGGCCTTGCCTGCGGTGGTTGTTGCCGTTCTCTCTTGCTTTCTTGCTGCTTGTCTCCTTGTGTGCTGTGTGTTGTTGCTTTGGGATCTTATTGCACGTATATTGTACGTGTTATTGGTGGGTTGAACTAGTTCGTGAGTTCGTTGCTTCGGGATCCATATCCCGTTATTCTTGGTATTCGTTTTCACCGATTAACAGGTAAGTCACCGTCCTCTTGAATTGCTAATTGTATCAAATTCAAGTGTTATTGAAATTCTTGCAAGTAGATCTCTTTGTTATCGTATTATCCTTTGTTATCTCTTTCGTTGGGTCTATTGAGGGTTTACACGAGCTAACCCCAATATTCTTGACATCGTGCCACTTTGACTCTAAAGTTTGGATCTTTAATGAATGCATATAGAATCGTTAATAGGGTTATTCATACAAGTCACAACACAAATAAATTATTGTAGAGACAATCGTTAGGTTGTATGCCGTTTGATCATTTAATGATTGATTGATGTTAGACTTGTATGTGTGTGTGATCTAAATTTTATTTATCATGTTTGGACACCTATCATGCTAGTTACACAATTTATTGACTATAGAATCGAAACCCATCATGTTTAATTAATTTATGCCCAAGAAAAATATCCTAAGAACTGTATATGCTTGCTGACCTGAACTTTGATCGCTGTTTTCGAACCAGTAAATGACCTTAAAGTAAAATATTTTCTGAACATGAAATATAGCCCCAAATGTCTAGTTGCCAATAACATCCAGAATTTTTGAATTCCGAGTTTTGTAGCAAAAGTTATACCCGTTTTACTACAGCTGTGTTTTTACATTTCAGATTTTCAGATTCTCGTACCTTTCATGTTCAAACTGTAAAAAGGTTGATCAAATGATAGAATTTTGCTATGAAAATTTCCAGATTATTGCTTAACATGTTTAGGAGTTTAGATTATATTTTTACTGATTTTAATGTTGAGTTTTTACTGATTCAAAAATTAAAATAACAAGATATCATTTTTCTGCCTGAACATAAACCTGAAAAGAAATATGTGTTTGACCTAGCTATTGTTGTTGGAATGTGAACTTTAAGTATGCGTTGGAACCGTGTGGAAGTCTAGTTTCCATATTTTCTGACGGATTCAACTTTCGATTTCTGAGTCAGCGGGAAACTGCAATTTTGTACAGGTTGCGCGTGCTGTCTAAAATTTTAGATCTCTCTTTTTAATGAATTAATAATTACTATGTCGTATCATTGCATGAATTAATGAATGCATGTTGCATTGCATGTTCCCAATAAGTTATTGTCACTATTGTAACCGTCCTATCCATGTTATCAACCTATTGTTTCCTTATTGATACTATTGTTCACCCCTTGTCCCTTAATTGCATATTGTATTGTTGCATTGATAGATAATTAACAAGCCGGGGTTTAAGAGTTGACTTTTAGTGGTGGACAATATAGGAACTGTACTTGGAGGAGGGGCCCGTGTTTTCCTAAATAATGTTCTGGCTATTGTTTTATCGGTGATTGTGGTTATGGCCGTAACCCAATCTATCGTGTATTGTATCGTTGCCGATGACCGTACCGTACACCGAAAGGTGAATAATGTTTAATGTTGAAGAGTACATGAACTATGGAGCCCACTACTAAGTCTGAAACGTAATTTGTTTGTATGTAGCAACCATGTAAAAGAATGAATGCATGAAGTGCTACATTAGTTAGGATTAAAATAATTAATAGACTTAAGGATCACACATCATCGACACTGCATATTGTTCCTATTGATATCGAATATTGGCTAAGTATTATCGTTATTGATCACTGATTATTGTTATTAATATTGAATCATTATTATAGCCATTTCATCCACTGTCATGATTATTGTCCCATGTTATTGATTCCTATTGATCCATTGATTCATTGTTATACCGTTATTCCATTGTTCCCTGCTTTCTCTACTTGATGTCCATGACTTGCTCTAAGGACAATTATTTTTCTCTTTTTAGATGAAATATTTACAGGTAATGGAGAATTGCCTGCTGGAGTTGGAGAACAAACATTTTGAAGATTTCTGCCTTTAATTTTCTTATCGCTTTAAATGACTTAATGTATTGAGAACTTGTATTTATTTTTGGATTGGATTATTATTGTTTTGGGCTTATGACCCGAATATTGCTATTTGTTTCCAGACTTTGGATTATTATTGTATTTGGATATTTATATTGCTTCATTCCAAGTATTTTTGTTCATGAGATCATTATTATTGCCTGCGCAATCGTTCTGTATTGTTTATGTTGTTGAGTTAATCGATTAAACAGCTTATGGGTGACGTTAGTCATTCGCTGGGCTTTTGTCATGTACTCGTATTCCGTATTTTTGGGAAGCGGGGCGTGATATCTTGCCTGCACCTTCTTCCTACTCCTTTCTTGTAAGGGGTGGCAATGGCTTTATATTTGCACCAAAATCAAGTCAACTCTTTTCATCTAGATTTGGCACGATTTGTTCTTTATATGCAGTCATGTATATACTGACATGATGGTATTTGTGCACATAACTCTCTACCATAGCTCTATGGTATCTGATGCTCACAATTGCATATACACAAGGTATACCTGATATGTCATATTGCCTACATGTGCATGTTCTCAGAGCCACATCCACTGACTACCTCTGCCACTTCCCAAAACTTCAAAATTTTGGTGACCAGATCTGATTGCCTTCATGCCTACAGCCTTATCACCTAATTTTTCTAGTTTCTCCTTGATTCTTGGACAATTACACCACCCCATCTTCAAATCTCTTCATTGTATGTCTTCTTATACTCTTGATGTTATGAAGTATTGGCTTTCTCTTTACCTCAAGTATTCTATCGTTGAATGACTCAGAATGATTGTTGCAAAGTAGATCACACTTGATGAAGGTGTCAAAATAAGCTCTGCAAACCAGTCCATGATCTTTGTTAAGTATCAAATCATGTGCTTCTTGGTTTACTGTTGACAACTGCTTCATTTGATTGTCAAATTCATCCTTATTATAGCAACATGTTGCATTCCACAATGATGCCTTCATCTCCTTTCCAGGGTGTTTCTTCTTGAAATGATCATATAGGTGCCTCACACAATACCTATGAAATGTTTGCTATATTCATGGTTGAGAAAACCTCAACAAGACCCTGCAGCAAAGACAACCAGTTGGAGTGAGCAAGATTGAGAGTGCAGTATGAACATGTTTTAGGAGGCAAAATATTTCAGATATATGGTTGAAGGAGTGTGTAATGACACATAGAGTGAAGTAAGTAGCTTTTGCTGATCAGAAATGAATGCAACATCAGTAGGATCCATTTACAATGCACCAAATAGCTACTCCATAAACCAACTTTAGGTTCCCTTGCATTCTATGTTCACAATTGCAAATGCTAGTGAAAACATTGATTATTTCCATCTCTTGCTATAGTATTTAACATTACTCCACTTGCCCAAGACTTCAAGTGGCAACCATCAAGTCCAATTAGGGGTCTACATCTAACTTTGAACCCTAGCATGGTATGTTATGAACATTTTATCAAAAGTTCTACCATCACCATAATCAACAAGTCCAAGCTCCTCTTGTGACTTTGTCCTCAGAATTACTATGCATCGTAGATTAGTAAGGGGAATCATTTTTGCATAATCTCCCAAACAAACATATTGTTCTATATCTTTGCCCTCAATGATTCCCAGTATAACAGACCTTGCCCTCCTAGCTTGATCCCTAGATATATATCCAGATCAAATTCTTTCTTAACCAACTTAATGAAGACATCTAATTTCATCCTAGGATCAACTCTGAATATATCAACATATTTCTGCCCAATCCAAGTGGAATTGCAGTTCCTGCTGACATAAGTCTTTATGCAATTCTGCTATAGATTGAATGTTGTAACCTTAATGACTGTGTAGCCCCCTATCTCAATGTGCATAAATTTATTATTTACAATCTTTGGTGACACATTGAGCCCTACACCTTTCCCATTCATTCTTAATCCATTTATATGAATATTTAGTCATTGCAGAATACCTCCCTAGGGTCTTTTTGAAATGTGGTGGATTCGTAAATTTCATCCCCAATTCCAACCTACTATCCTTAATATCTATCTTATCATCTCATTGAGGGTACGCATCCCTGACACCCACTTCTTCACCGGATGATCCATCCAAGCTAACTAACTCATCACTTTTCTCATACTCAGATAATACCTCTTGGGCTTCTAGATCTTGTAGAAATGATTCGTTCTCAATACTTTGTTTCATTCTTCCAACATTTTCAACCCCTCCTGATTCAATATTTGGTTCATGTATGATACATGCATCTAGATCATGTGATGAACACTCCTGCCTCACTCTAGGTTGTACTAAAATTCCTGAGTTTGATGCTTTCTTTCTCACATTACCTACTTGAGATACAGAAGCATGTGTTCCTATCACAATATGCTCATCACCACCAAATATGTAGTCTTCATCAATATTCCCAAATTATGTGAAGCTCCCATCATTTGAATCATTTTCTTCTCTTAGGGACTTTCTCTTGCATGTAGACTTCTTTGCTCTCCTTGACTTCTTATGCTTGCCACTCTTTTTATTAGATGTTCCACTCGTACATGCAATGTATTGTCAATATATCAATAATTTAAAAGCAAAAATGCTAACATTCAATAATAGTAATAATGTTGTTCATAATTTACCTTCAGTTGTACCCTCATCTACTGTACTACACCGTTGCATAGTCTTCTCTACTGGAGCCTGTATCAATGCACCTCCAATGTTTTTTGGCTTAGTTGAAGCTCTTCTTGGATGCAGCTTATCAAACTACTTGTTGGGTAGAGAGGACTTTAACAACTACTGGTTTGTAGTAAGAATATCCTCAACCCTACCCTTGGAGTAGAGTCTATCACTTCTAGCGAACCTCATATCATATTTTATTCCTACTAATTTTCCTACACATGTAGAGGCGAAGCCAACCATCTGAACATCTGAGTCTGCCACAACCTGATCATCTATGTCTTCGCCAACCATAGCATCTGAGTCTTCCACAACCTGATCATCTATGTCTTCGCCAACCATAACATTTGAGTTACCATCTGGGCTAAATTGACCACCTCTCCAGCATCTGCAACATTCATAGGGGGCAATTTCTGCTTATCAATGGGTTTCAGCCAAGTTGTTCCTCCCTTGTCCACCATCTGCAACATTCTCAGGGATAAATTCATGTCTATCAATAGATCTGTCTACCAAGTTGACTTCCTCCATAGTCACTTACTCATCATCTTCATCTGCATACCCAGTGCAATAGTATGTGCTACTTTCCTCTTGGGTTGCATTCTCTCGAAGCTAACTATGTTCAATATACAAAGGTATGGTTCTTTTGCCTCTCATGACCCTAAACATGTGTGCAAGTGATGCATCATCATATACGATCCTCAAGAAATTAAGGTCTCCCATGTGATCTCTGTAATACACTTTACACCCATCACCACAATTAAGTTCTTCTAGATACTCCAGTATATTCATCCAATTTGTGAACTCCGAAATCACACTCTCAACAACTACCACTTCACCCCCTCTATACCTAACTAATAGTTTTGTATAGAAGACACCACCATGATGAAACTCTAAAATAACGATTGAATCATGATATTAAACAAAAAAAAAATTGAAAATACCTGGTCATTTGATTACCTACAGTTGGGACCACAAAATCTATGCTTCCATATAAAATGAAGACTAAATATTATATTCAATACACTTAACCAACAATGGTGATGCTCGCATTACCATATAGTACCATGCAGAGAACATTTCATCACCGAAAATCACCAAATAAACAGGATATCATTGTGCTCAGTTCATAAATTTCAGAAACAACGAGTAACAGTTTTCAACAACTAAGGATCTCCTATCAGTCATCCTAACAGGTAAACAATCTAAATACACATAATTGGAACAAAAAAGGAAGAACGCTTACCTCCATTTTCCGGACTTGTCAAGTGTGAAATCCAATGCAAGAAGGCTCCTTTCTTTGTCTCCTTTCTTCGTTCTCAGTGGTTGTAAGAATATGATTTCAATTTTTTTTTCCTTTTTTTTGGTTTGGGGTCTTCTAAGTTGCAAGAAGAGGGATTAGAGTATTGGGAAAGATGAAGGGGGATGAAGAGGATTTGAATCACAAAGGGGATGAATGATCTGATGAACTGTTTGGATGAAATGTAGTGACCAACTGGGAGGGAGAGGTAAAAGTGTCCAAAAAGAGCACGGGTAAAGCACGTAATGAGATGGAACAGAACGTGAAAGAAAATCCATTAAAACTAGGGTTAGAAATTGACCCGAACCCGAACCGAGTCTGCCTAAGTCTGATCCGATTTTAGTAGGAAATGGGCTTGTAATTTTGTAAAAAAATCAGAGTTGGGCTCAATAATTGAGCCCGAATTAGTTTACAGAAAGGGTTCGGGTTTGTATAAATCCGGCACGAGCCTGGCCTGGCTTCACTATAAATGAATTATTGAAGTTTCAATTCTCAACCCGACCCTTCTCCCACCAATTCTCAAGTCTTAACCCGACTCATCTCCCTCCTATTCTCAACCCAACCCTTTTGTTACAGAAATCCAAGAATCAGAATGTGAAGGGCCTCCTCTTCTATCCCTACTCTTTCCTTCCTAAAAATTCGAAACCCTAATTTTCTCTCTCTCGGAGTCTCAAACTCTCTCTCTCATGGAGGCGACTCATCTTATATTCTTCTTGTTGGGGTTTGTGGATCCAATACACGATAATGGGTTGAAGAAGATAGATAGGAAGGAGAGTCGAAGTGGAAGCAAGAAGGTCAAGAGTAGTTTGAAGCTACAGGAAGAGTTGCGGTCGACCACGCGGTCGACCGCACCCCCCGACCACATCCCAGGCAATGTACGGTCAACCGCACAGTCGACCGTCTCACTCTCTGTCTGAACCCTGTAACTTGAAGAGGCGACCGGTCGACCGCGCAATCGACCGTCCTACACTCTGTTGGACCCTGTACAGTCGAAGGGGAGAACCAGTCAACTGACATGGTGTTGCAGTCGACCGTCCGACGTTGTTTGATGAGTGGCTGGGATTGAAAGTTGAGAAAACCTATATATATTGTATTGTGTATGATTTTAGGGTTAACCGAAAAGAAAATAGAGATCTACAAGCCGTCATTGAGAGAGAGGGAGATAGAGAGAAACCCTACACCTTGGAGGTGAGTTCTTGAGAGATTTGTAAACATATTCTTCATATTTCTAGTGGAAATCATAGGAGTGCCTCTGCGTGGGGAAGCAGCCATTGTTTGGGTGAACCTCGAAAAAATTGCGTGCATTCTTATGTGTTGCTTTTGGTTGTTATTTGTTCTCTTGTTTTGATTCTATAGTTCTTGCATCTCGTCGTCGTTGTTGAGTTATTCGACAGTTAGAATTCAACAAATTGGTATCAGAGCTACAGGTTGATAGTATTGATTGAGATGGGGGACAAGAGTAGAGTCAAGGAGTTCGATGGAACGGATTTCACAATGTGGAAGATCCAAATGATTGTGTATCTCCGACAAAAGGATCTAGATGATCCGTTGTTTGGTTTGAAGCCAGAAGGGATGGAGGTCGATCCAGTTGCGTTAGTGGCTTGGAATATATTGGATTAGAAGGTGCTTGGGCAGATTCAGTTGTCGCTAAGCAGGAAGGCGCTATTTCACATTGAGAAGGCAAGGACCGCAAATGAGGCAATGGAGATATTGACAGACATGTTTGAGAAGCCGAATGCAGTGAACGAGATCTTACACCTAAAGAAGTTGGTTAACTTGAAGTTGTCGGAAAGGGGTTCGGCTGCTGAGCACATCAATAATTTCTGTATGGTTTACAATCAGATGGAATCGTCGGGTTTAAAGTTTGAGAAAAGGACACAATCGTTGTTGTTGCTATCTAGCCTTCGCGATAGTTACGACATAGTAGAGCAGACTATTACAAGCACCATGACTGATACGACAACCCTAAAGAATGTTATAAGCAGCATTATGAATGAGAATGCAAGGAGGAAAAGATATGGAGAGACTTCGGTATTATATCCTAGCAATGCCGCGCTGTCAGTTGATAACCAAGGTAGAAGTAACAATAGAGGAAAGTCGCAGAGCAGGAATTACAGGTCCAAGTCAAGAACATGACATTGCAAAGGTGAGTGTTGGTACTGCAAGAAGCCCGGACACAGGAGAGACCAATGCGAGGAGTATAAGAAAGCACAAGTAGGATCACAGGTAGCCAATGTGATAAGTATTGAACCCCGTCTAGATGAATTGTGTTTATCTGCTGGATTTAATATTTTGCAAGATGAGTGATGTATAGACTCAGGTGCTTCTTATCATTGTACCCCCATGAGGGATATTTTTTAGGATTACATGACAGGTGATTTTGGTGAAGTTTCAGTTGGAAATGGGCAGATATGTCTAGTTGTAGGTATGTGAGAGTGAAGGCTCGAAATGGTGGGCAATTGGTCTTGAATAACACAAGACATATTCCAAGTTTGAAGAAAAACTTGATCTCAACTAGCAAACTAGACAAAGAAGGGTTCACAATAACTTTTGGGCATGGAGAATGGAAGGTGACTATAGGTGCCAGGTTGGTGGCAAAAAGAAAGCTTGGTGCCATGTTGTACTTACTGAGAGGAGGTGATTCTGGTGATATCAATGCTACAGCATCAACAAGTAGTTCCTCGTCGATTCTATGGCATGTCAGGTTGGGGCACCTTGGTGAAAATGGTGTCAAGCAGCCTTGTTCTGGGGATCTTTTGTCGGGGCTGAAGAAGGTTGAGATGGATTTCTGTGAGAATTGTGTAATGGGCAAATAGAAGACAGTTAGCTTTCAGTTGGGTGGGCATAAGAAGAAGCTTGGAAAGCTAGAGTTGGTACATACAGATGTGTGGGGTCCAGCTCAGGAATTTTCTTATGGTGGTAAGAGATACTTCGTTACATTCATCGATGATGCTACAAGAAAGGTTTGGATTTATGCAATTCGCGAGAAATCCAAAGTATTTGAGGCATTCAGAGCTTGGAAGGCCAGGGTTGAGAATGAGATGGGTTGCAAGGTGAAAGCTATAAAGTCAAATAACAGAGGTGAGTACACAAGCAAAGAGTTTGTTAACTATCTGGCAAAGGAAGGTATCAGAGGAATCAAGACAGTTCCTAAGACTCTACAGGAGAATGGTGTAGCAGAAAGAATGAACCGCACGATACTCGAAAGGGCAAGATGCATGAGACCTCTTGCGGATATTCTGGTCCATCTTTGGGCCACTACAGTTGATACGTAAGTTTACTTGATTAACTGTTGCCCATCTAGCACTCTTGATGGGGCCATTCCAAAAGAACTATGGTCAGGTAAAACTGTCAATTATTTGCATTTGAAAGTTTATGGTTGTATGGCATATGTACTAATTGACAGGGAAGAAAGAAAGAAGTTGGACTCTAAGTCCAGGAGGTGTGTGTTCATTGGCTATGGTGGCGATGAGTATGGTTACAGGCTTTGGGATTTTGTGGATAATAAAGTCATTCGCAGTAGGAATATAGTGTTCAATGAAGGGGTCCTATACAAGGACAGGTACACAGGTCAAGATAGTACAACCAGTTCAGAGTCATATTGGGGTTCAGACTTAGACTCAGATTCTAATTCTGAAGGCAGCCTTAGTGGTGGGGGCCCTATAATACAGCAGCAGGTACAGGTACCACAGGCAGCACAGGAAGCTCATGGTGAGCCTATTGGGAATGAGTAGTTTATCCAAGACGAACAGGTACAGACAGAACAGTTCGGGAAACCTGAACCGGTCAATAACCGGTACCCACATTGCGGAGAGCGACACAAGTGAGGAGGCCAACCAAGATATTTGATCCATCAGCTATTATTGTTCACGAGCATGTTCTGTACACGGATTCAGGAGAGCTAGAGACTCATGAGGAGGCTTTGAGGGATAAGGCTCGAATTCAGTGGGAGTTAGCCATGAAGGACGAGATGAACTCCTTAGAACATAACCAAGCTTGGGAGTTGACCAAGTTACCTGCAGGGAGGAGCGCTCTTATGAACACATGGGTTTTCAAAGTCAAAGATGAGACAGATGGCAGTAAGAGGTACAAGGCAAGACTTGTTGTGAAAGGATTCTCTCAAAGAGAAGGTGTTGATTATAGTGAGATCTTTGCACCGGTTGTAAAGATGGTTTAATTAGGGTTTTGCTTAGTATTGTGGCAGTTGAAGACTTGCACTTAGAGCAGCTGGATGTGAAGACAGCATTTCTCCATGGTCATGTCGGAGAAGAACTGTACATGAAACAACCCACAGGTTTTGAAGAAAAATGGAAAGAAGACATGGTGTGTCGATTAAAGAAGAGTCTTTATGGGCTCAAACAAGCACTGCGACAATGGTACTTAAAGTTTGATTGCTTCATGAGAGGAAAAGATTTCGATAGATGCAAAACAGATTATTGCGTGTATGTTCGTAGATATGAGGACAATGATATAGTTACCTTGGCATTGTATGTGGACGACATGTTGTTAGCAGGTTCATGTATGAAGAAGATCAAGGAAGTGAAAAAGGTGCTAGCTTCGGAGTTTTCAATGAAGGACATGGGTGAAGCAAAGCAAATCCTCGGCATGAAGATTAGTAGAGACAGGAGAAGCAAGAAACTTTGGCTATCTCAAGCAGACTACGTGAAGAAGGTGTTGAAGAGATTCAACATGGATGGTGCGAGGCCAATCACTTGTCCCTTGGCTGCTCACTTCAAGTTATCAATGGACTTGTGTCCTAAAACGGAGGCGAAGATGGAGGAAATGGGTGTTATTCCTTATGCCTCAGCTTTTGGAAGTTTGATGTATGCGATGGTGTCTACAAGACCAGACATCGCAAAACCAGTAGGAGTTTTCAGCCGTTACATGAAGAATCCAGGTAAACAGCATTGGGATGCAGTAAGGTGGATTCTTAGATATCTAGAAGGTACTTCAGATCACTCTTTGTTTTGGGGGAGATTCTTTGTATATACATGGTTATGTGGATGTGGATTTTTCGGGCGATCATGATGGTTCCAGAAGTACTATAGGATATGTATTTACAGTTGGCACTTACAGAAGCAACGAAAGACATGTTGTGGATTTTGGAGCTAATGAAACAGTTGGACAGGAAGCAACCCATAAGTGAACTATGGTGTGACAGTCAAAGTGCAGTTTTTTTGGCAAAAAACTTGGCATATAACTTTAGGATTCGGCACACTCAAATGAGGTATCATTTTATTAGAATGACGATTGAGTAGAAATGGTTGAAGCTAACTAAGATTCTTGGCACTAAGAATCCGGCGGACATGCTCACTAAGGTGGTGGATAACAGGAAACATCAGTTTTGCTATACCGCTATCGGATTGTCTCCAGGTTAATTGTTGAGGAGACTCGCAGAAGCACAGTTCTAGACTAGGCCAATGGAAGAATGAAGAACATGTTAGAGACTTCGTGTATATGTCTCCAAGTGGGAGATTGTTGGGGTTTGTGGGTCCCATTCACGATAATGGGTTGAAGAAGATAGACGAGAAGGAGAGTCGAAGTGGGAGCAAGAAGTTCAAGAGTAGTTTGAAGCTACAGGCAGAGTTGCGGTCAACCATGCGGTCGACCGCACCCCCCGACCGCATCCCAAGCAATGTACGGTCAACCACGTAGTCGACCATCTCGCTCTCTGCCTTAAACTTGTAACTTGAAGAGGCGACCGGTCGACCGACCTACACTCTGTTGGACCCTGTACAGTCGAAGGAGAGAACCGGTCGACCGACATGGTATTGCGATCGACCGTCCCGACGCTGTTTGATGAGTGGCTAAGATTGAAAGTTGAGAAAACCTGTATATATTGTATTGTGTACGATTTTAGGGTTAACCAAAAGGAAAATAGAGATCTACCAGCCGTCATTGAGAGAGAGGGAGATAGAGAGAAACCTTACACCTTGAGGGTGAGTTCTTGAGAGACTTATAAACCTATTCTTCATATTTCTAGTGGAAATCGTAGGAGTGCCTCTGCGTGGGGAAGTAGCCATTGTTTGAGTGAACCTCGAAAAAATCTCATGTATTCTTGTGTGTTGTTTTTTGTTATTCTTCGTTCTCTTATTTTGATTCTATAGTTCTTGCATCTCGTTGTCGTTGTTGAGTTATTCCGCAGTTAGAATTCAACACTTCTGTCCCTTTTCTTCCCAACCTTTTAATTCCCTGAGTGATTCATGGCTGTCCCTTTTTCTTCCAAACCCCAATCTTCGATTTTATTATGGTTTTTCTTTCTCATTCATAGGAGGAAGAGTTACTAATTCATTTATTATGTAAGTGGATTATCAATTTATCACCATAAATATTCTCCCATCTTTTCACTATTTACATGTAGGTTTTCTCTATTATTTTCCATCACCAATTATTTTCGGTGGTGTTCTCATTATCTTCTCGCTGTGATTTTTCAATATTTGTCAGTGTAAATCCCTCACGTTTATTTTGTATGTGTGATCTTTTGTTTTCTACATCTTTGCATTTTTATCTTTCATTTTTTGAAGTTTTTGTTAATGTTAGTATTCAATTCTTGTACAAATGCACAATTACATTTTTTTTTAATAATCAGTTGGAAATTAGAATCTTCTATAAAAAAAATCCCATATGATCTATCTATCAATGGAACATCTCAACATTGTGATCAATGTAGCAGAATGCAGTATTCGGATCTATGCAAATTAGTCTCACCTTTCACATAACATTAACTGCATATGCACCATGTACACATATCAGACCTTCCCCCCCATTTTAAAGAATTTCCATTAAATGTAACTGTTGTCATGAGTTTTATTTCCATATGGAGCGATTAAGGAAGTAACTGTTTTTTTGATTCAGTTCTCGCTACATGCATGAGCAATGTTTGTACTAGTTTTCTTGATTCCTGGTTTCTGGTTTTCTTGCTTAGCTGTTTATGTGCAGTTGTTTGAGGATGATAAACTCAGTGCTAGCAAGGAAAGTTGCTTGTTCTTCTTGGCCTGCTGCATTTCTTTTCACTCTGTTTTGTTATATGAATTGAGTTTAGTGTCATTGCTGTTGGAAAAAGTTTTTGCAAATTTTTCGGGCCAGATTCCGGTGGGCTCCATTCACCGGCGGCGCCAGAAATTGATTGGATCATGTTCCTCTCGTCGAGTGCTATTCTGTGATGTACTAATGTGCCAAAAACGAATTCCGTATGAATGAGAAATGTTGGTCCAAAGTTGAGTACTCGAAATGTACTAACTTGGATATTTGGAGAAAATGGATAGTCCCATATCGGAAATGAGGAAAGTTTTTTCTAGTATATATACTAAAAAAATGGACTAAAGAGCGTGGCCCGGGGGTTACCACTAACGTGTAGTGGAGAGAGGACTTAGCCAAAAATGACAAACACACCCGGCCCCGGCTCCGGCTTATATTTTTTTTTGCCCCGGTATACTGTTGAGGCCTTTCAACTTCAGCAACTGGTACCATTACTTTGTAACAGCAGAGTAATGGCTCATCAGTTATGTCTTTGAACCACTACTCTACTGTTACAGAGTAATGGACCATCAGTTGCTCTCAATCTCATATAAAACCAGTCCATTTTGTCTGCCAGAGGATACAGTTCTGAAAAAACCAGTCCGAATCTTCTTCTTCTTCTTCTTCCTCTTTGAGTCAGTATTGAAAATACAACACAGCTCCAGTTCGATCAGATATCTGAAGTTACGGTGCTACTCTTCAGGGAAAGTTAATACAGTTGTACCCTGGGAGGCATTTCGTCAACCACCGTCATCCTACGGGGCGAAAATTGCTTTAAGGACAAAGATATTCAAATCTTGACTCTGTATTGTATTGTATGGTTTGTTCTTTTATTTTCTGTAATTGTAACTCTTCACAATTATTGTTAGCATTTCTGTTTTATGAAATACGTGTTCTAACAATCTTAAAGCAAATTTTCCCTCTATTCTAATAGTTATATTTTAACTGTTTCAGAACATGGAAAACACAGATCGAAAGTGTCAATGGGCTTATCAGTGCCGAAACACCAGTGACCCAAAATATAACTACACAATCGGTTGCGACACATTTGGTCGTTTGGCCCACACATATTACTGTGGGAGAAAAACCAGAGAAGTTCAATGGAACTGGATTTAAGAAGTGGAAGGGGAAGATACAGTTCTACCTGACCACCTTGAAGCTGGACAGGTTTCTCACTGAATCTGCCCCTATGCTGGCACCAATGGATTTATACTCCGTTGCTGCGGTTGATGCATGGACTCAGGGTGACTACCTCTGCAGAAACTACATCCTGAATGGCTTGGTAGACCCTCTATACAACGTCTACTGTGTCTTCAAGACGTCCAAACTCTTGTGGGGGTCTTTGGAGAAGAAATACAAAACAGAAGATGCCGGGTTCAAAAAGTTTGTAGTTGGCAAATTTCTGGACTACAAAATGGTTGACTCCAAGATAGTTGTGAGTCAAATTCAGGAACTTCAGGTGATAATGCATGAAATTGCTACAGAGAACATGATGCTGTGCAAACCATTTCAGGTTGCAGCATTCATCGAGAAGCTTCCACCTGGATGGAAAGACTTCAAGAACTACCTCAAGCACAAGCGAAAGGAGATGTCTCTTGAAGACCTCATTGTCAGGTTGTGTATCGAAGAGGAGAATCACAAAGCAGACAGGTCCTATGGCAATCAGTCCATAGAAAAGGAAAACATGGAAGAGCATGAAACAAAAGGCAAAAAGAGAAAGTTCCTACCACAGGCCTCGAACAAAAAAAAGGGCAGCAAAGAGGTTTGCTGGAAAATGCCACAAATGTGGTAAGCTGGGCCACAGAATTTTTGAATGCCGCACCAAGGACAACAACCGTGCTGGAACCGGACAGGCAAAAGGATCCTATGCACACATAGCTGAGAAATTTTCCACTGATCTCTCTGACCTAGACCTCTGTGTTGTTGTATCAGAGGTGAATCTGGTGGGGAGCAATCCTCGAGAGTGGTGCTACGACACTGGGGCCACCAAGCACATATTCTCGGACAAGGAGATGTTCACTTCATACCAGAAGTGCAACAAGGATGAACAGCTGTTCATGGATAATTCTTCCACCTCCAAAATTGCAGGAACGGGGAAGATAGTGCTGAAAATGATTTTAGGCAAGGAACTAACACTCACAATTGTGTTGCATGTTCTAGATATTAGAAAGAACTTGGTATCAGGATCTTTGCTAAGCAAGAATGGATTTAAGGTTGTTCTAGCTTCTGATAATTTTGTATTGTTTAAAAATGGATTGTACTTGGGTAAAGGATATGTAAAGGATGGACTGTTCATGTTTAATGTAATGACAGCCATCCCTAAAACTATTATTCCTGTTATTCCCAAAGTTAATGAAATAACTCCTATTGCCTATGTTGTTGAGTCTTCTTCTGTTTGGCATGAAAGACTAGGCCATGTTAATTTCAATTCTATGCGTAGATTAATTAACATGAATTTGCTACCAAAATTTAAGGTAGACAACACCAAAAAATGTGAAGTTTGCACAGAGGACAAACTCACTAAAACTCCATCACGTTCTGTAGAAAGAAATACAGAAACTCTAGGTCTAATCCACACGGATCTGTGTGATTTAAAATATGTGCATACCAGAGGTGGCAAAAAGTACTTTGTGATATTCATAGACGATTGCACAAAATTCTGTTATGTATACTTGTTACATAGCAAAAATGAGACTTTGGATAAATTCAAAGAATATAAGCCTGAGGTTGAGAATCAACTTGGCAAAACGATTAAAATCGTTAGGAGTGATAGAGGAGGAGAATATGATGCACCATTTAATATGTTCTGCCCTGAACAAGGAATAGTTCATCAGATAACTGCTCCTTACTCACCTGAATCAAACGGTATTGCCGAGTGCAAGAACCGAACTCTAAAGGAGATGATGAATGCCTTGTTTTTGAATTCTGGCTTACCCCAAAACATGTGGGGGGGAAGCGTTGCTGACTGCCAACTACATTCTCAATAAAATACCTCACAAGAAAACTGGCAAGACACCATACGAACTGTGGAAAGGTAACGTACCTTCGTATAAATACCTCAAAGTGTGGGGGTGTCTAGCAAAAGTGACAGTACCTAATTCAAAATAGGTCACCATAGGACCTAAGACGATTGATTGCATATTCATAGGCTATGCACACAACAGTAGTGCATATCGGTTCTTAGTATACAAATCAGAAGTACCGAATATCCATGTGAATACAATAATGGAATCAAGGAATGCTTCCTTCTTTGAACACGTGTTTCCGTGCAAGGATACTACTTATCCCAAACGTACATGTGAACAAGGAAATGCAAGCACTTCAGTTGATGAACCAGAATATGATAATGATGAGCTTAGACGTAGTAAACAGGCTAGAACATCAAAGTCATTTGGTCCTGACTTCGTAAGGGCCTTTCTGTTAGAGAACGGGCCCATAATATTCAAGGAAGCCATGTCTACGCCTGATGCTCCTATGTGGAAGGAAGCAATCAAAAGTGAAATAGACTCCATTATGCAAAATCATACATGGGAGTTGGTCGATTTACCTTTTGGATGTAAAGCTCTAGGATGCTAATGGATTTTCAAACAAAAATTGAAACCAGATGGTTCAATAGAGAAACATAAGGCAAGACTTGTGGTACAAGGATTTAGGCAAAAGGAAGGCATAGACTTCTTTGATACATATTCCCCGGTTACAAGAATAACTTCCATAAGAATGTTGATAGCTATTGCTGTAATACCCCGTATTTCTGAAATGTATATATGGTTTGAAATATATAATGAATTTGACTTGGTCCTATAAAGTATATCTATAGGAGGGATTTATAAAGGATTTAATTGGATTTGAAATGATTATGGGATTCTTTGAATCCGGATTGTTTGTGTGGTGGGGGGACCCACCGGTTGGGACAAGCACAGCATGTGTGCTGTGCTTGTTTCAAAGGCCACGTGGCACCTAGGGGAATTATTCCCTAGTGTGTGCACGGGTTGAAAAAAAGGGAAAAGGTGTGGGAAGAATGTCCCACATCGATAGTTTCAAGTAATAAAATATTATATATATAATAAATGCCAAGGATCAAGAGTCACCAATTCGGTTAACCACCTTTTGAGAGGCAGCCTGTGGTGGGCAGTTATACTACATAGTATTTAATTTGTCTTATAAATTGTATAAATTGTCTGAGCTCGGGGCAGGGGTGTTACAAATGGTATCAGAGCCGACTTTCGACACCGAGTGTGTGAGAGCAGTGAGTTATGGACTCCAGGATGATCGGCGGAGAGAGACAAACAATCCCCAGAAGTCTGGGACGATGGACAGAGATCCACAGAATGATCCACAGAGTGGGATTGGTCTCCAGAATTCCAAAGACGAGAGTGACGCTCACAGAAATGCTCTACATCGGCTAGAAAGTAGATCCTGCACTAGATTGTGCATGCCCCGTGCTCATCAGCGAGGACGCTGATTTCTGAAGGGGGGGTGTATGTAATACCCCGTATTTCTGAAATGTATATATGGTTTGAAATATATAATGAATTTGACTTGGTCCTATAGAGTATCTCTATAGGAGGGATTTATAAAGGATTTAATTGGATTTGAAATGATTATGGGATTCTTTGAATCCGGATTGTTTGTGTGGTGGGGGGACCCACCGGTTGGGAGAAGCACAACATGTGTGTTGTGCTTGTTTCAAAGGCCACGTGGCACCTAGGGGAATTATTCCCTAGTGTGTGCACGGGTTGAAAAAAGGGGAAAAGGTGTGGGAAGAATGTCCCACATCGATAGTTTCAAGTAATAAAATATTATATATATAATAAATGCCAAGGATCAAGAGTCACCAATTCGGTTAACCACCTTTTGAGAGGCAGCCTGTGGTGGGCAGTTGTACTACATAGTATCTAATTTGTCTTATAAATTGTATAAATTGTCTGAGCTCGGGGCAGGGGTGTTACAATTGCAGCTCTCGTAACCTGGAAATACATCAAATGGGTGTTAAAACTGCATTTCTAAATGGGAATTTAGAAGAAGAAATATATATGAAACAACCTGAGGGTTACGTAGTTCCTGGACAGGAAAACAAGGTTTGCAGGCTTGTAAAGTCCCTGTACGGACTGAAACAAGATCCAAAGCAGTGGCATGCAAAATTTGACAATGTTATGATGTCAAATAGTTTCTAAATAAATAAATGTGATAAGTGTATTTACATCAAAGATACTCTAAATGGATACATTCTGGTGTATCTGTATGTAGATGACATGCCCATTATTGGGAGCAATAATGACATTATCAAACAAACTAAGATCATGCTTAGTGGCAAGTTTGATATGAAAGATTTGGGAGTTGCAGACGTCATACTAGGAATCAAAGTTTCCGGGACGTCTGAGGGAATTAATTTGTCTCAAGCTCATTACGCTGAGAAAGTACTTGAAAGATTCAAGAATTACTCGAATGGGACTACCAAAAGTTTTGTAGATCCCAGTCTTCATTTGTTCAAAAACACAGGAGACAGCATATCACAACTGGAATATGCACGTGTAATCGGTAGTCTGATGTACTTAACAAATTGTACAAGACCGAACCTAGCACATTCAGTAAATGTACTGAGCCGCTACACAAGTAATCCAGGACGAAGTCACTGGAAAGGAATAACTAGAATATTGAACTACTTGCAACATACTCAGACTTACGGGCTGCATTACACCACATATCCAGCAGTACTAGAAGGCTACAGTGATGCCAACTGGATATCAGACTCCAAGAACTCAAAATCCACAAGTGGGTATGTCTTCACACTTGGTGGTGCAGCTGTGTCATGGAAATCCTCTAAACAAACGTTATTAGCCAGATCCACCATGGAATCTGAGTTTATTGCTTTAGACAAAGCGGTAGAGGAAGCAGAATGGCTTCGAAATTTTTTAGAGGATACCCCTATGTGGGAAAAACCAGTGCCTGCTTTTTGTGTACACTGTGACAGCCAATCGGCTATAGCACGGGCACTGAGTTGTATGTATAATGGTAAGTCTCATTATATCAGAAGGCGACACAAAACCATTAGACAACTGCTCTCAAATGAAGTAACCACTATAGAGTATATAAAATCGGCCGACAACCTAGCAGATTCATTTACTAAAGGTTTGTCGCGAGAGCAAGTTGTGAGATCATCAAGAGGAATGAGTTTAAAGACTATGACAAAAGAGGATACTTGATGGAAACCCTACCTAGGAATTGGAGATCCCAAGATCTAGGTTCAAGGAGACAACCAAATCTTGTTGAAACGACGTGAGCACTGAGAGATTAAAATTTCATACCCACTCTTAGGATGATAAAACAGTGCTGCCTGCAAAGAGTTAGGATAAGCTTGGCTTTTAATGATTCCCATAGCTTTGAAATAAAAGTGGGGTACAGCAGGATACTCTTTATGGGCAATCACCTTGTGAGTGAAATGAGGCCGTTTCTAAGAGAATGAAGAGAGGCTACATTCTCCAAGTTCACTCATGATTAACCAGGGTTGTTCAAGGCCAAAATGAACACAATAAAAGAACCTAGTTCTGTGAGGAGATGAAACTGTGTGATAGTTATTATCTAGGTTCACATCAAAACCCGGGTAGTTCAAGATATCATGTTCACTATCTGGAATCCGATGGCTACTCACTAAGGGTGGTTCAAAGTTGAAAAATTACTGTCATTCCTGATGCAGTGATTTTCCAATTATATTCTCAGTCTCTTTTTCTATCATGTGTCTTTTTGTCGTGTCTGGATTACATGGTCTGGTCATTTCCATTCATGTGGGGGATTGTTGGAAAAAGTTTTTGCAAATTTTTCGGGCCGGATTCCGGTGGGCTCCGGTCACCGTGGCACCGAAAATTGATTGGATCATGTTCCTCTCGCCCAGTACTATTCCGTGATGTACTCATGTGCCAAAAATGAATTCCGTATGAATGAGAAATGTTGGTCCAAAGTTGGGTACTCGAAATGTACTAACTTGAATATTTGGAGAAAATGGATAGTCCCATATCGGAAATGGGAAAAGTTTTTTCTAGTATATATACTAAAAAAAGGAACTAAAGGGCGTGGCCCGGGGGTTACCACTAACGTGTAGTGGAGAAAGGACTTAGCCAAAATGACAAACACACGCGCACGCGCCCGGCCCGGCCCGGCTCCGGCCCCGCCTCGGCTTGGTTTGGCTTGGTTTGGTCTGGTCTGGCTTGGCTCTGGCCTATATATATATTTTTGCCCCAGTAAAAAATCCCCAGTTACTGTTGAGGCCTTTCAACTTCAGTAACTGGTACCATTACTCTGCTGAGTAATGGCTCATCAGTTATGTCTTTGAACCACTACTCTACTGTTACAGAGTAATGGACCCTTCAGTTGCTCTCAATCTCCTATAAAATCAGTCCATTTTGTCTGCCAGAGGATACAGTTCTGAAAAAACCAGTCCGAATCTTCTTCTTCTTCTTCCTCTCTAAGTCAGTACTGAGAATACAACACAGTTCCAGTTCGATCAGATCTCTGAAGTTAGGGTGCTGCTCTTCGGGGACAGGTAATACAGTTGTACCCTGGGAGGCATTTCATCAACCACCGTCATAGTACGGGACAAAAATTGCTTTTAGGACAGAGATATTCAAATCTCGACTCCGTATTGTATTGTATGGTTTGTTTTTTTAATTATTAGTAATTGTAACTCTTCACCCGACTAGACATACCAATAGTCACCAGATTCATATGGGCTACTGGGGAGTAGGCAATGATCTTCTTAAGATCGTTAGCATTTCTGTTTTATGAAATTCGTGTTCTAACAATTGCTCCTTGCTGTTTACTTTCGTGTTGTGGTCCTGTGTGATCAGCTTTATGAATCAAAGTGTTCAGTAGTTGTTATTTTTCGTGGACTCCGATGTTGTAATTCTGTTATATATATTTATAATATTATGGCTGGAGCGAGTTTGCTCTGTCATATTCGTAAAAAAAAATTCTCATGTATACCATCTTTCCTAAAGAATCGGGCCGAGCTTGGGCTTTTGTCTTTATTCGGGTCCGGGCTTAAGCCTCATTTTAGCAGCCCGACTGAAAATCGTGCCGGGCTTGGACCGTAGAAAAAATTTTGGGCTAGGTTTTTATAAGTTCGGGTCGAACCTGACCCATTGCCAGCTAGCCTTACTTAAAACCCAGAGAGGCTTCTTGCATTTACTAAAAACCAGGGGGTTTCTACGTTGATTTATAAACCCATGGGGATTATTTGCATTGATTGAAAATTTATGGAGGTTTGCTTTGACCTCTAAATGTATGGGGTTTGTTGGCTTTTTATAAGTAGAACCGTAGTTGACATAATTTGGAGTTTTCAAAGTGCAGTTGGAAATTGAAATAATTGCCTGACTTTAAGTAGACGGCTATTAGTGGCAGAGTTCAAGGTGAGCAAAAACTTACTTGTAAATTAAAAAACTTGTGAAAAGGCCAATAACCTCAGTTCAACTCTATTAGTGGACACCTCTAATATTTACATGGTTAGTTTTCAAAACCAGGAAATATAGAAGAAATGGAGGTTGGGGTTTGGATTTTGCGGTTTATTCGCAAAACCTTAGATTGAAATACCCATCTAAGAACATCTACAACCACGCTAGCTATTTTGGCTCGTTAGAATATGAAAAATAAATAATAATTGGATTATTTAGCAAGCAAAAAAAGTCAGCACTCCAACCATGCTAGCTATTTTGGATAGCTATTAATATTTTGAAGCCCCAAATTAAATCAATATAAAATACGAAGCCCAACCCAAAAGAAAAGCCCAAGCTGAAAAAGAATATGTTAAAAAAGATTGAAGCCTAAGCCCAAAACAAAAATCCCAATCTAAATGAAAAATACTTCCACCGCGATCTGTGATCGCGAGTTCACGATCTAGGGTAATGTTGCTTACGCGATCGCGATTTCGCGAGCTTGCGATCACGTGTTTGCACGCGAAGTTCGCAATGATCACGAAGTTCGTAATCATATTTCGACTTGATTTGGATTTTTTGTGTGTTTTGATTTTATTTTTTGTTTTTTTTTAAGAGGCGGGAAGAACGGAAGGGAAGTTTGGCGAGCGATACAACTTTGCTAGATCCGGCGAGTAAATCTAAGATATCTATTTTGTTGAGTGGTTTGACGAGTTCTGTTGGAAAAAAAATTTCTCTGTAAATCTGCATGTCACGCCCCGCTTCCCAAAAATACGGAATACGAGCGGGTAACATTGGCCCAGCGAATGATTTTCATTATTCATAAGTTGTAGGATCGACTAAGCATCATAACAAGAAATATAACAAGATATACATTGTAGCGCCCCGAATTTCCAATATCATATATCAGAAATATGTGGCACAATTCCCAGCATTAACTTCAATTGCAATAGTAAACATAGCCAAAAACACATATAATTTTTATTTCAACTTTTATTACAACACTTGTTTACAAAACACAGTGGAATACAAAACACCTTGAATTACAATCTTTCTTTACAACACTTTCTTTTATAAATTTACATAAGCTCTATTATCATTCTAGCACAAGCATCCAAATCCCAAGCTACAAGCACCTACCTGTAAAACATGAGGCTAGAGATAATCCTAACCCTCAAAACTATAGGGGTCAGCCATAACGGTGTGAGTGACATAAAAAAAGAAAACAATATAAATGAAACATAAGGCATAGAGTCATAAACAACATGTTTTAACAGCAAGAAATATATGAAATGAGAAATAACATTAAGTAAAGCATGAAAACATCAAGGAATATAAAATAGTAAATAGTAGAGCATGAAAACAACAAGTGAAACTAGACTAAGTGTCAAGTCTAGGAAAAACAGAAAACAACATGCATAAAACCAAGTCAAGAAACATCAATGCTATATGTTGACTCTCTAATGCATTCTTGTCGGATTCTATGCATTCCATACTACATACGTCCGGTGCAAGCTCTTAACGATCTCCACTTTATAGGGTTAAATCCCTCATTATGCAACTAATCCTACTACGATGATGGAAACAAGATCCAGAATACTCCGTGAATAGGCACCACAGCCCTCGACGCGCAAGCATCATGTAAGAATAGCTCTAAAACATGGAGAATCACCTCCCAACCGTGTACCCCACGAATAGGCTTGCGAGGCCCTCGACGTGCAGATACACCAAGTTCATCCCGTGAATAGGCCCGCCGACCCTCAACACGTGAATGCACCCTGCATGCTCCGTGAATAGGCCTGCAAACCCTCGACACGCGAACATACAAATGTCCTCTCGAGATAGGACAACAAACAGTCCTAGAACGCATCCGTTGGACTAAACAGACCAAGAGCATATACTCACGTTTCCCAAGTTCCATCACTACTCCACTAGTGCATGTCCTTAAGTTGATTATTATTAAAACACAAAAATCCTCATCTCTAGAGTTAGTGTATCCTGCCGAACTTAATTCCACAAAACAAACCCAAGACCCCGTAGGTCTAAATCTACAAATCTCATCTGCCAGTTCACAAGACTCACACTCAACTCCTAGAGAAATCACAATTCATCCATCAAGACCAAAACTTTCAATAAAACTCACAAATCCATCATCAAAACGATTATATGAAGAAACTTCTTAAATCAACAAAAATCCAAATCTTATATAAAATTCCAGAATCCAAATAAATATTAAATCTATTAAATAACTGAAAATCATATTTTTAAGTTGTAAAATATCACAAAACATCAATTCCTTTGAAAACACATAACTCAAATAGGGTCAAAAAGAATACATTTAAAGCAAAACATCTTTTAAAACAATATAATATTGAAGGAACAATCGATCAAAAGAAGCATCAGTAAACACAAGAAAACATCAGTCAGAGCGGTAGCAGTTGACTTCATAGGGTAGTCAGTCGACTGTCCCGCGTGAAATCCAAACTTAAGAAAATATCAAGCAGTGCAGTGGCAGTCGGCTGCATACTGTAGCCAGTCGACTGTCCCGTGTGAAATCCAAAGCTTTAAGAAAACATAAATCAGAGCAGTGGTAGTCGATTGTGTAAAGTGGTCAGTCGACTGTCCCGCATGAAAATCCAATACATCAAGAAAACACAAATCTGAACAGTGACAGTTGACTGTATAAGGTGATCAGTCGACTGTCCGGCCTAAAAATCCAAAACCTCGAGAAAACATTGCAGCTAGGATCGCGATGGTCGACTGTCGAAACTTACCAGTCGACTGTCGTACATACAGACTGCAGTTTTAGTTTGTGCACGTTTCAACCGATACGGAGTTTTACTTTATGAAAACGAAATATGTAAAAATTACATTTCTGATATGGTCAAATATGACTTGGAGGGTATATAAGAGTCCACAAAAACAAATCAAAACCACTTCAAATTAATAAAAGTATCAATTTGTTGAATTTCTTCAAAAATAATACATCTATATAATAAAACACAAAGAAAGCTATCAAGTGGCTATCCTTCAATTTTTAGGAAATCAATGGTCCAGATCTAAGCTCCCAAAATACATTTTACCTCCCAAAAGTTTCCCCCCAAAACTCAAATTCAAATCCCAACCCCCCCCCCCCAACAACTCATTTATTTATTTAATTATTTATCCCTCTCTATCTCATTCTCTCTCTATTTACTCAGAAATTTAGATTTTAATATTTCAGGTTTGTAAATGTTCAGATTTTTGATGGTTTTTTATTGTTCATGTTACATTGAAAATAGCAAATATTTCCTCAATAGTTAAATTTCATCATTTTCCACCCTCAAAGTTCTAAGAAGTTGGATTTTATACCCCATTTATAATTATTTTTCAACATATACTAATGAAAATATGGACTTTTATTTACAACTAATTATTGTCATACTATTCAAACTTGAGCTACATAATTGTTGTTCTATTGTTTACAAGGCTTTCATATGATGTATTGTTCCGAAGACGTGCCGTAGGCACGTGTCCACGGGCAAATCTAGTGAACATATACATCTTCAAAAATAGAGTTTTTAAGAATCAATTATACATCGAAATAACTTTATATTATGTTCCAAACCATATCAATGCCAAAATAAGTTAAGATATAATAAAAATCCATAAAACACACAAGGATTTAATTTCTTCAAAACCACAAAATAGGATATTCATATAAAAATGTTTGTGCATGTTTATGCACCAAGAAAACTTCGCAAATCCATAAATTAAAAATAACAAAATATTCAGATTAAAACTTAGTATTTGAGCAAATTCAATTTCAAGTAAAAACTTCACAAAATCATGAAATCCCCAAATTGATCATAATGCATAGATCCAAATCCAAACCCCTTTCTCAAACTCTAAACCTTGATTCTTAGATTCAATAACTATTAAACTCATCCGCTTCACAATAATTTTTCCATGCATATGAGCAATTACAACAATCACTAATCAAGTTTCTACTCAACGAAAAGCCTATAAATAGAGTTTATGCATTTATACACAACTAAAGGTAATCTTTTTATCCACTTTATGAAATACCTTCATACAACACTTCTTAAAAAGTCAAAACAGCAAGTATGTGAGGGAAAACAACCTACTCATGATTTCTATTCAGTTCTTTAACAATCTCAAGTCAACAAATTAGGGTTTCAATCATCAATAATATAGTTTCATGAAAGGATTCACTTTTAAGTCATCTACTCATCAAAACTTCATATATCATCTACAAACTCCTAGCATGCTTTCTAATTGATAGATCATCACGTATAACATACATAAAACAAAACAAAACAAAATATGTCACTCACCTTGTTGAAGAGATCAAACGAAGATAATAAAGCAATACGAAAAATCCCTCCTTAGCGGGAAATCCAAGATCTTTTGCTTTAAAATTCCAAGAAAATAAAATAATGAAATCCCTTGTGTTGTGCAGCGAAAGACGGCTGCACTCCACCCTTAAAGAGGCCGGGATCCAAGGTTTTAGGGTTTTGGACACATTTGCAAAAATACTCCTTTTAAAACACATCTTTGCATATATTGATCCATATACTTGGAAACTTGATAAAACCAGTTTATTTGAGATTTAAAAAAAAATACTATATTAATACTATCCGACACTGTTTGAAAACCCAGAAAAATGAATTTGCACTTTTACCCCTGCAAAATAATAATTTTGCAAAAAGATCATCTTTTATCGAAACTTGTAAAATAAACCAAAATCACTAAAACAAAAAGTAAACCCTTTAGCTCTGAGTTAACTAGGCATAATACCCAGCCCAAAAATCCGAAAATCTTGAGTTTTTACTCCAAGTGGTATTTTTGCACAAAAGTCCTTTTTGTAATATTTGCAAATAGGTCCAATAATTATCATAAAAATCTAGAAAATTCACAAATAATACATAATAATAAATAATGATTTTTCACAAAATAATTTTTGATTTTGAACTTCCCAAGAAAACGTTTGCACATGTAAAAAGATAAATTTTCAGAAAAATATTTATTAAACCACCAAAATTCATTTTAAATTCATTTATTAATCTTAAAAACATTATTTAAAAATCTGGGGTATTACATAAATAACCACGCATGCATGAATAATTTATTAATCAACAGAAATAATTAAAACAAAATAATAATATCCCAAATAGTTCTCAAATCTGGATCAAAAGATAAAACTTTGGGACTACAAGCCCGTTACAAGATTCAAGTAGCAAAAGAAATAAATAACTCAAAAACAAAATATTTAAAGCAAGTCTTTTCTCCAAGCGAAGCCTAGAACGTCTGCTCACCAATTCACACAGGCAATTCGTCTCCAAAGTCTGTATATATAAATATAAAAAAAAATTAGAGAAAACAAGACAAATGCCCTTAGTGCAAGTTAGGGCCGCAAGTAGTATAAGCAAGGGTATGAAAACAAGTGCAAGAAATATGGAACAAGATTTGAAATCAAGAATGTATAACATAATATAATAGGAATGCAACAAGTAGGGGGATTCAAGAAACTAGCCAGCAAGAAAGACAACTCAAGTGACAAGATTGGGTAACAAGTACTAGTAGTAGAACAAGTGGCAAGTGAACATGTAATGGTATCAAGCATCAAGTAACAAGTATCCCGTACAAGTGTCAAGTAAGAAGCCTCAAGTAACAAGTTTCAAGTGACAAGTCTCAAGTAACGAGCATCAAGTAGGGTATCAAGTGTGTACAAGTGACAAGTTAATCTTAAGTCTAATGTTTAATTCTATCTAGGTAGCACTTCATGCATCCATACTTTTACTACATGGTTGCTGCATACAATCAGTTACATTTAGACCTAGTGGTGGAGTTTATAGGGTGGTGTACTCAGGTATCAAGTATTAAGCAAGCCATGTTCATGAATCGAGTAATCATATAACTAGTTCATGTGTCAAGTCATAACAAAACAAATCAAGAATCAAATATATACTAGTTCATAAATCGAGTAATAACAAGTCCATGAATCGAATAATAATATACTAGTTCACGAATCAAATAATATACTAGTTCATGAATCGAATAATAATATAACTAGTTCATGAAGCATATATCAAGTGGAAAACACAGGCCCCCTTCCTAGTACACTTACCTATATTGCCCACTACTATAGTCTTTCCCTTAAACCCTGGCTTATTATTTATTATTATCATCAAACAAGCATGAAAGTGTGCGAAAAAGGTCAAGTAAACATGATCAAGAACATGGAATAAGTTTATGATAATTATAAATCATATTCGAGGGTCAACACAAATTAAGATTATCAAGAACTACGAGAATTGCAATTTTGGACAGCATGACGTTGCTGCACCAAAACTGCGATTTCCGTTGCTACAAGATAGAAAATGTGGATCCGTCAGAAGGCCTAGAAACTAGACTCCTTCCCGGTTCCAAAGCATATAATTAAGACACATAAAAGTTAAATAACCGGGTGTCAAAACAGCAAACTACACAGGATTTGTGTTCAGCCAGAATTTGTAAAACTGAGTTTATACATATGAAACAGGTTTGAAACTTCATTAATTAATACTAAGAAAATTAGTGAATATTTTCTAGGGTGTCAAGTATCATCATGAAAAATTTCAAGTCATTTACTTACTGGTATTATAGTTAAAATAATTATAAACCAAAGTGGTACAGTAGTTTTTATGAATCTGCGATTACAGACACAGCAGCAGTAAAACTGTGATATCTCCTAAACTGTAACTCAGAATTCAATTCCGTCAAAAGGGTGATAAACTAGACGTCTAGGGCTATGTTTTATATTCAGGACTCAAGTTCAGATTCTGATTTAATCGGGGTCGAAACAGCAAGCCAAGACAAGACAGAAACCAAATAAGACACTTTTTGCATCAAATGTATCATAATTATACTAGTTGCAAACAAGTGTATCAATGAAGGGTTGTGACTCTTAGATCACGTAATAGATATGGCGAAACATGAGATCATCAACGATAAATAAAGAGGGGTCACATTTACAATCTACTTGTAGTATTTTCAAGAAAAAGCTTGTACTAGAAAATGAAATGTACAAGAAGATACTTGCCTTGGGTATAGACGATGAATCCGACGGAAGAAAAAACGAGAACGGATCCCGACACATATCTTGATGGCGATCAAGATCGAAGAAGAATCAGCGGTTGAGATTAGATCTGGCTGATGCTGATGGTGATGATCTGATTAGATCAGGTCACGATCTTGATGAGATCGTGTGGCCCAGATTAAATCAATCAACTCCTTCTTCTTCCCTCCTTCTTCTTCACAGCGACAGAGAGATGGAGAGTGACTTCGGTGGCTATGGGGGTGGCAGGCGGCAGCAACGTCGAGGGAAGCTCGATGCAAGAAGATGGCGGTGACGTTCGAGCGAGGCAGCAATGGGTGGTGGCGGCAGAGCGATGCTCTGTTCTTGGTGGAAAAATAGGGGGTGAAGAAATGGCGGAAGCTCGGGGTTCTGGTTGTCGTGGGCGGCAGGCAACGGGAGGTGGGTGTCGACGAGGACAATGGCGGCGGTGGCGCTCAAGGTGGTGACGAAAGGGAGGCAAAGAAGCGTCGGGAATTGGGTTTCGGAGCAGAGCGGAGGAAGAAGGAGACGGGGGGTCACAGGCGGCTGTAGAGATTAGGTTAAAACCGTAGTTAAGGTTAATTAGGTTAGGGTTTGGGTATTTGGGTTGTGGGTTATTGGTTAACAGGTTTGAGTAGGATCGAAAAGGAGATTGGGTCAGAATTCACTTTAATTAGGAAAATTGAAATAGATGAGATGAAACAGTCAAATCTCCATGAAGAACAACAAATCAGAGCTGATAAGAACAATGCAATTGCAATAAATGTTGGCACAAAATTGAGTCGAAACAAAAGAAATGATTTTTATTAGAACTGGAACAAAAATACAGATATTGGATTGATAAAAGAGTACAGGGAAATAAAATAGAGCAGAAAATACAAATACAGGAAACAGGGGTTACAAATCCTACCCACCTTACAATAAAATTTCGTCCTCAAAATTTGCTTAGGCACTACATAGGACAAGACAAAAACAAACTTGGGAAATAACAAAACGGAGAGTTAAAGGGAACGGACAAAGCAGTGGCAACACCAGAAAAGAAGGAAGTGGATAACAACGATGTCAAATGGAATGCATGAAAGAGAATAAATGGTATCAAGGGAAAAGAACAGTGCAAGATAACAATGCAAGCAGATGATGAAATAGATAGAGCTAGAATCGAAGAAATGATGGAAAAGGAAGAGTTGAACCAAGTAATGAGTCAACGGATGAGGATGAATGAAAGGAATAGAGGAAAGCAAACAATACAAAGAACTAGAAGCAACAATGGGATCCTAGGACCTATGGGTTATGGGCCCACCACGCTTCCACTGCGCTACTTCGATGGTGATGTCCCAAGCAACATACATGTCGCTATAGGCCACATTACACCAATCGACGAACCGAGCAGGAAGACAAGACTGAGACACCAGGATTAAGGAGAGTATGGGCTCAAGATAGATATAAATAAATAATGCAAAATGAATATAAAGTTTGGCTTCAATTTAAATAATTAAAAGATATGCTATATATCAAAACTAATGGGCTTTAACAAAAATAATAATAACAACAAATATTAATAATAAAATAATAATGTCAATAACAATAGAATAGTAATAACAATAATAAAATAATAATAGCAATAATATTAAAAATAATAATAGCAATAATAATAACAGTAATAAAAAAATCATCATAATCATACTGGTAATAATAATAATAATAAAATTATAAATGTTAACAATATCGATAATAATGATAATACATACATGACAGAATAGGATTCAACACATTCATGAAAATAATGCAATAATAATAATAATAATAATAATAATAATAATAATAATAATAATAATAATAATAATAATAACAATAATAATAATAACAATAAAAAATATATATATTAACAATACTGGTAAGAATAATAATGCAAGACATAATATAATTTGGGTTCAACATTTTTTTTATATGAAGGTAATTCAATATTAACAACACAATAAAATAATGAAAATAACAATAATAATAGCAATGGTAATATCAATAATAATAATGATACCAATAATAATAACGAAAACCATAGCAATAATAATAACATTATAAAACAAAATAAGAATTTGGCTTATCAACTCTATAAATAAATCAAACAGGAATATATATAGTCGATCAATTATAAATGGAAAGTGAAGTCAAAATACACCATTAATCCCCAATCAAAAAAAAAAAAACAGGAAGACTATTCACATAGAATGAGAAGTCAAAAGTGAAGAGATAAAACCCAATTATAAAAAGGTTGATAACCATACAAACAACAAAGAATACAAACCTTAAAGGTGATATAAAAAAAATAGTTTTGGGAAAATAACCAGTCAAGATACATAGAAATACGAACAAATTTAGCTAAGTAAAGAAAATATTAATAACAATGAATGTAAAAGACATATAATAATTAGTGAATGTTGACATTATAATCAATACTCGAAAAACACATTAAAGGGTAACGAGCAAAATAGAGCAAAATATATATATGCAAGAAGACTTAAAAGGAGTTCATTAAATATTACAAAAGTAAGCGTCAAGTCATTAATTAGGACGTGGAAACAAAAGTAAGTGAGAAATCTAAAATGTTAAAGAATTGGAAAACGGCGACAATAAATAGTAATTCACAAAAGAACGAAAATTTAGACCATAGTTGATGTACTCAATCTTAACATAAATGAAAAAAAAAAATTGTAAACACAAAATAGAGTAAAATCAACTATACTAGTTCAAATTGTATGGAAACATAAAGTGTAATTGTATAAACAAAATGTCAAAAAGAAAATATTTCTTTACCATTAGTTTCATTATATAAGTAAAAAATCTTGAAATATCAATTAGCAAATAGGTAGAAAATCTTGCCTCCTTAACATCAAGTTGTATGTTTACCTTCACGACATCAGGTTGCAAGTTGCTGTCTGGATATTCGGTTGCACATTTTGCCTCCCCGACATCCAGTTGCAATTTGCCTTTATTGACATCGAGTTGCATATTTTCCATCTCGACATTAGGTTGCACCAAAATAGTGAAATGAAAGATGTAACCTTCCATATGCACATGGATATGGGACATTTAATTTAAGTATGACGTTATATTTTGAAATTCGTGATATAAAAATAGTAGAAATGTAAGAAATGGAGTTGAAGGTCGCACAATGGAATATCAAAATAGATGTATAGATTATAAATATCAAACACAATAGTACGAAATAGTATAAAAGTAGAGAGAAAAAAATACGGAATGAAATATATGCATAAGCACAATGCAAATGTGAATGAGAAAATAAATATGCAGTGTAGCAAATTTACACCATAAATATATCATAAAAATATACAGTAACGTAGGAATTAAACAAGCCTCTAACATGTCATTGAAGATCCACTGATGCCGATCGACGAACCAAGCGGGAAGAAAAGAATGGATAGCACCGGAATTTAAGGAGAACAAGATAGGGAAGAAAAAACCAGTATGATACACAATATGAATCAACAAATGAAGATGAATGCAAGGCACGGAAAACAATGAATGACACACGAGCTGAAATAAGAAGGGATCAACGAGGCAAGTAGAAATAAAAGATTGCTTGCACCGGAATCAAAAGAACATTGGTACGGAAAGAATAAATTTATACCCAAAATGGAATCAACAAATTAGCACGACTGTAAGAGATGGAAGGAAACAAGGAATCAAGGAATTGAATATGAAGGGATCAAAATGAATGGGATAAGACTAGTGTCCAGATCAAGTTCATAATCAAATTGTTCATGTGATTGAATGCCTGTTTAATGTTGAGTCAATCCTGACTGAGCCAAGCCTGTCTAATGTATTAGTCAAACTAACACATTAGCCAAACCTGAGCTCTGATACCACTAAAAACCTTGTCATGCCCCGCTTCCTAAAAATACAGAATATGAGCGCGTAACATTCATAAACTGTAGGATCGACTCAGCATCATAATAAGAAATATAACAAGATATACATAACCACGCATGCATGAATAATTTATCAATCAACAGAAACAATTGAAACAAAATAATAATATCCTAATTTTTTTTTCAAATCTGGATCAAAAGATAAAACTTCGGGACTACAAGCCCGTTACATGATTCAAGTAGCAAAAGAAAATAAATAACTCAAAAACAAAATATTTAAAGCAGGTCTTTTCTCCAAGCGAAGCCTAGAACATCTGCTCATCAATTCCAGCAGACAATTTGTCTCCAAAGTCTGTATATATAAATATAAAAAGAAAAAATAGAAAAAACAAGACAAACGCCCTTAGTGCAAGTTAGGCCCGCAAGTAGTACAAGCAAGGGTATAAAAACAAGTGCATGAAATATGGAACAAGATTTAGAATCAAGAATATATAACATAATATAATAAGGATGCAACAAGTAGGGGGATTCATGAAACTAGCTAGCAAGAAAGACAACTCAAGTGACAAGATTGGGTAGCAAGTACTAGTAGTAGAATAATTGGCAAGTGAACATGTAATGGTATCAAGCATCAAGTAGCAAGTATCACGTACAAGTGTCAAGTAACAAGTTTCAAGTAACAAGTTTCAAGTAACAAGTTTCAAGTGACAAGTCTCCAGTAACGAGCATCAAGTAGGGTATCAAGTGTGTACAAGTGACAAGTTAATCTTAAGTCTAATGTTTAATTCTATCTAGGTAGCACTTCATGCATCCATACTTTTACTACATGGTTGCTACATACAATCAGTTACGTTTAGGCCTAGTGGTGGAGTTTATAGGGCGGTGTACTCAGATATCAAGTATCAAGCAAGCCATGTTCATGAATCGAGTAATCATATAAATAGTTCATGTGTCAAGTCATAACAAGACAAGTCATGAATTAAATATATACTAGTTCATGAATCGAGTAATAATAAGTCCATGAATCGAATAATAATATACTAGTTCATGAATCAAATAATATACTAGTTCATGAATCGAATAATAATATAACTAGTATATGAAGCATGTATCAAGTGGGAAACACGGGCTCCCTTCCGAGTACACTTACCTATATTGTCCACTACTATAGTCTTTCCCTTAAACCCCGACTTATTATTTATTATTATCATCAAACAAGCATGAAAGTGTGCGAAACAGGTCAAGTAAACATGATCAAGAACATGGAAAAAGTTTAAGATAATTATAAAGCATATTCGAGGGTCAACACAAATTAATATTATCAAGAACTACGAGAATTGCAATTCTGGACAGCATGACGTTGCTGCACCAAAAATGCGATTCCCATTGCTAAAATATAGAAACTGTAGATCCGTCAGAAGGCCTAGAAACTAGACTCCTGTCCGGTTCCAATGCATATAATTAAGATACATAAAAGTTATAGATTCAGGTGTCAAAATAGCAAACTACACAGAATTTGTGTTCAGCCAGAATTTGTAAAGCTGAGTTTATACATATGAAACAGGTTTGAAACCTCATTAATTAATTCTCAAAAAATTAGAAAATTTTCTATAGGGTGTCCAGTATCAAAATGCGAAATTTCCAGTCATTTACTTACTGGTAGTATAGTTAAAATAATTGTAAACCAAAGTTGTGCAGCAATTTTAATGAATCTGCGATTATAGACACAGCAGCAGTAAAACTGTGATATCTCCTAAACCGTAACTTGGAATTCAATTCCATCAAAAGGGTGATAAACTAGACGTCTAGGGCTAAGTTTCATATTAAGGACTCAAGTTCAGATTCTGATTTAATCGGGGTCGAAACAGTAAGCCAAGACAGGACAGAAACAAAATAAGACACTTTTTGCATCAAATGTATCATAATTATACTAGTTATGAACAAGTGTATCAACGAAGGTTTTTGACTCTTAGATCATGTAATAGATAAGGCGAAACATAAGATCATCAATGATAAACAAAGAGGAGTCACATTTACAATCTACTTGCAGTATTTTCAAGGAAAAGCTTGTACTAGAAAACGAAATGTACAAGAAGATACTTGCCTTGGGGTGTAGACGATGAATTCGACGAAGAAAAATGGGAACAGATCCCGACACGGATCATGATGGCGATCAATATCGAAGAAGAATCGGCGGTTGAGATCAGATATGGCTGATGCTGATGGTGATGATCTGATCAGATCAGGTCATGATCTTGATGAGATCGTGTGGCCCAGATTAAATCAATCAATTCCTTCTTCTTCCATTCTTTTTCCCTCCTTCTTCCAATCGACAGAGAGAGGGAGAGTGACTCCGGTGGCTATGGCGGCGGCAGGCGGCAGCGACGTCGAAGGAAGCTCGATGCAGGAAGACAGCGGCAGCATTCGAGCGAGGCAGCAACAGGTGGTGGCGGCAGAGCGGTGCTCTGTTCTTGGTGGAAAAACAGGGGGTGAAGAAATAGCTGAAGCTCGGGGTTCTGGTTGTCGTGGGCGGCAGGCGACGGGAGGTGGGTGTCGATGAGGACAATGGCTGTAACGCCCCGAATCCCAAATACAACTGAATTCGAGAGTTCTACAGGATCTTTCCACTTCCTTTAGTACAATTTTACAAGGAAATTTGAACTTTTCACTTTACATCAGAGTTTACATAAATTCATTACAATTTACACTGCACAGCAGAAGTAAAATTACAACATTTACACGAATGTACAACAACATTGAATAATCTTTAAGCATCTGTTCCTCTTTAATCTTTATCATGTCACTTACCTGCACATAAGACTGTGGGTACGTCAGTTTATTCAACCGATGAACATTATACACGGCCATTCTCTCTATGCCAGAAATAGTATAACTTATTTTCCATATTTAACAAACACAAACTTGTCACATATCAAACTAAAGGGACTACCCTATTGATGTCGTGTTGTGATTGTACACTTAGTCCTTAATGCATTTATTTATATTACATGACACTAATGCACACTTGTTCGGATTCTATGCATCCCATACTACATAGGTCTGAGGGCAAGCCCTTAATCGTTCTTCATCTTTGTAGGGTTCAATCCCTCGTTATGACTTAATCTACTACTGTAACTACGGTAAGTATCCTAGATGATTTATGAGTACAAGCACGTATACAGAAAACCTGGAGGGGAATCCCACGTCATGTCACGACGCATCATGAAGATAGCCTGTGGCAATTCAGCCTCCTTCATGGCACACGATCCTCATGCAGTCACCAACTATCCCACAAGCGTCACCACCGGGACGGTACTCTGGAGAAGTATCCACGTCATGTCACGACGCATCGTGAAGACAGCCTGTGAAATACTCTCACGCCGCCAATCCGATGGCCCTCAACTCATGTTTTTCTCCTACTTTCATCACGTCTCCACTATGTACTAATCCTTAGTTTTTATTAGAATCATGAACAAAATCAAAGCTCTAGAGTTAGCCTCTCCGCTAAACCGGACTTATTCATTCATTCAAACATGACCAACCTTGGTCTTTCTTTTCAATTTTCATTTCATTTCTTTCCAAATGCCGGGGGAGACTTAGCTACTCTTTTGTTTCAATTTCAATTCAAATTTCCAACACTGAGTATTTCCACTCATAAGTTCATATGTTGAGTTATCATACTCAAAGAGTATTTCTCTTTTCTAATCATGATTTCTAAATTGTTCAATATTCCATAATTATACATTAAATTCAACTATTCATCATGTAACTCATGAAATATTATTTTCACATAAAAAACCACATCACTAATTATTCAATCAAAGGTGAATCTTTACACATCATGAATTGTCACACTATTCTCATTGAGAATAATTCACGTCACTTCATATAGTTCCTTTTTATTCGTATTTCTTTTCTAACATTCCATTCTAAATCTTTTGTAAAATACCACTTTATACAAATGCAAGTGTAGAACTTATAGTTCTAAATTATACTTTTATTCTTTAAACATACTCCACTTCATGCAAATAATTCTCAAACTATTTTTCATAGACTCCACATATTTTTAAAATAATAATCATAATTTTTCCACATTTTTTGATCATTAAAAACACCCCAAAAAAAATGTTTTTCCCACACTTAAACAACAGCCGAAGGCCAAGGATCGAACCAGCGACCCCTAGGAACCCAACCAAAGGCACAAGCCACTAGATCAAGTGCGGCACGCGTTAGAAGAGGTGGCGAGAGCATTAAATGCTCTCGGCCAAACTGTTTCTTTTTAAAAATGTTCGAAAATAAAAGAATGGTGTCAACGGGATTCGATCCCTCAACCTCAGAGAAGCCCCCGCATATATACTGTAGCGATTTAGAGCGATCCAACCACTCGAGCTATAGGCTCGGGTTGTCACTAGTACAATTCGAATTTTATTTAACCAATACTCTCTGTTATTTAGAACATTTCGACGTTCATCAAAATTTCATTTCACATTGTTCTTACTAACACACTGTAAAAATTCCAGATTAATCATTTCCATCATGAATTACACTCCAGTATATGAGAATAATTTTCTTAGATAATTAAACATATTTTCCCCAATAATTAACACATTTCTACCATACAATTTGGTTAATTTGATATACTACCACTAATACATTCTTTTTCGACATTATAATTTCATTAATCTCTATACCAATTTTCTACTCTTATTTATTTCACGAACATAGCAATTGTATCGTAATTTATTCGTTACAACATCATAACAAATTTCTAATTTAGCACATAAAGCGACATAGTCAATGTACTAATCTTTGCACATAATTTTTCATGCTACTAACGAAGGTTTATTTACACAATTCATAGCCATATTCATATCGCACACAACTTGAATTTTAATAATAGAAACACATATAATTTGCATATCAACAAATCAATCAATTAGGGATCATCTTTCCAATTAAATGTGCATTCTTATTAATCATTTTCATGCATCATTTTTCTTTCTAATTAAATCTAGCATGTATTCCTATTTAGAAATAGGAAAAATTTACCCACCTTATTGAAGAAAGGTACAATTAACAACCTCCTAGACGAATGTCCTTGCAATGAGAGTGCTCCTCCTCCTAGTCGACGTGCACACAAGCCTCCAAGCACACAACCCGTGAGCTCCTTCCCTTGGTAGCTGGCCTCTCCTTCTTCTAGTTGATGCAAGCACAACTCCCACACACAACTAAATCTTCTAACTCACTAAAATAATTATTAGATAATGTAATTGAACTATAGGTTTGGAAGAATTAATAAGCACAAGAATAACTAGCCAGGGGGGGGGGGGGGTATTTATACTAAAAATGAAGAAGAATGGATGGCTAAGATTGAAGTAGGAGTTAGGAACAAATGGCTATGATTTAATGAGGAGTTATACTAACCACCCATAATCAAGTAACCACCACACCATGATCTCACTCAAATTTTCCCATTCCCTCCAAAAGAAGCAATCCGGCCTACCCCACTTTGTGCACATTGCACGTGTACGTGCAATACACGTGCATGCAACTAGGTCCAAAAAATTGTACATTAAATTTTGTATAAAAATAATCTTTAAGTTGTATCCAACATTACAAGTTGTATTTAAAAAAATAAATTAATTCATGGGCTTTAGTTTATGGGCCAAAATAATTATTATAAAAATAATAAATTAAGTTAACTTTGGGCTTTTAAAAAGAAAAGGCTTTTTGTCTAATTGAAAGAAGGCTTTATAAAAATAATTACAAGCACATAGTTAAAAAAAATCTATACTCATCATAATGAAAAAATCATAACATTTAATTCAACCAAAAATATTGCACGTGCACACTACGTGCAAAATAAATAATTTTTCATTAAATAAAAAATCGGGGCATTACAATGGCGGCGGTGGCGCTCAAGGTGGTGACGAAAGAGAGGCAAAGAAGCGTCGGGAATTGGGTTTTGGAGCAGAGCGGAGGAAGAAGGAGACGGGGGGTCACAGGCGGCTGTAGAGATTAGATTAAAACTGTAGTTAGGGTTAATTAGGTTAGGGTTTGGCTATTTGGGTTGTGGGTTATTGGTTAACGGGTTTAAGTAGGATCCAAAAGGAGATTGGGTCAGAATTCACTTTAATTAGGAAAAATGAAATAGATGAGATGAATCAGTCAAATCTCCATGAAGAACAGCAAATCAGAGCTGATAAGAACAATGCAATTGCAATAAATGTTGGCACAAAATCGAGTCGAAACAAAAGAAATGATTTTTATTAGAACTGGAACAAAAATATAGATATTAGATTGATAAAGAAAAGTACAGGGAAATGAAATACAGCAGAAAATACAAATACAAGAAACAGGGGTTATACTGCAATTTTAGCAAAAATTGAAAAATGACTAGCGTGATTGAAGATGGTCTAAGACAATATCTAGAATATACTCACATGTCAAAAATAAACACATGATTTCAAAATTAAAATAAACACATAGTTAAACTGATACCACTTGGAAGGATAGGTCATCGGTCCCATTAGAAATGTGTTGCACACATTTTAAAAATATATCCACATGTACATTATAGATTTACTAGATTTGTCTGTGGGCACGTGCCTATGGTATGTCTTCGGAACCATACAACACACGAAAAGTCCTCTAAACAGTAAAACAACAATTATGTAGCTCAAGTTTGAATAATATGACAATAATTAGTTGTAAATAAAATTCCATGTTTCTATTAGTATATGTTGAAAAATAATTATAAATTGAGGTGCAAAATCCAACTTCTTAGAACTTTAAGGTGGAAAATGATGAAATTTAACTGTTGAAGATATATTTGATATTTTCAATATAACATGTGCAATAAAAAAAGCATAAAAATTCTGAAAATTTTACAAACCTAAAATCTAAATTTTTAAGTAAATAAAGAAAGAATGGGGGAGAGAGAGAGGGAGAGAGAGAGAGAGAGAGAGAGAGAGAGAGAAATATGAAAAAATGAAGAGAGAAGAGAGAGAGATAGTAATAAAGTAATAAGTTTTTTTTTTTTTTTTGGGGGGGGGGGGGGGGGGGGGGTGGGGGGGGGTGGGGGAATGTGTTTTGTGAGGTTGGATCTGAGTCTTTGATTTTGGGGGGATTGAAGGTGAGCCACTTGATACCTTTCTTTGTGTTTTATTATATAGATGGGATAATATGCTCTTCAAATAGAGTGCATGTAGGCATGCAGCCTTTCGTATATACGTTACAATTTTTTTTATATCGTTATTCATTATTTTATTTTACTTAACTACATTCAGGACTAACAACAAATACACTATACATACTAGTATTTTTCACCTGCGATGCATATTTTGATAATTGGAGGATTTTCACACGTGATATACGTGTTAAGAAATAGTTTTGGAGTTGGACATGTGTTGCACGTAATTGAGAAAAATAGTTTGAAAAAAAAAACTACGATTTGTACGTGCAATGCATATGTTCATAAGTAGAATTGGAGTTATACGTGCAACATATATGTTTGTTTGGTGTTAAAAAGTATTAAAAATTTATTTTGCATGTGCGTTGCACGTTTAAATAGGTGGAATTTTTTTGTTTGTTTTTTTTGTAATTAATGGGAGAATTGGAGTTGCACGGGTTTGTATGTTGACAAATTACAACTCTAACTCTTCCATCTTTACTATTTTAATGGGAGAGTTTGCCACCAACAAACTTCATTTGTAACCAAACAAACACGTGCATTGTAACCCAAAAAAAGTGTAATGCACATGCATAACTAATATAAAGGAGGTCTTAGGTTCGATGCCAACAACGTCGGAACTTTTTTAATAAAAATATATATTTATAAAGATGTGCATCGCACATGTAAATTAGTAGTTATATATAGAGAGACTAATAATTCAATATGATAAAGAATTTGTGACGTAGTGTAATAATAGTATGTGAAGCTGGAAAGCAAAATCTGGATTGAACCCAAGTATTGATAAGGTCTTATATAGGGATGGCAACAGGGCCGGTTCAGCCCGGCGAACCGCATGAATTAGCCCAGTCAGACCTTAAACCGGCCCGGCCTGCATATAATTTTACCAATTCGGTCAGGTTCAACAAGTTCTCCATCTTGGCCCGATTGAACCAGCCCGGTTATTGGCCCAGGACCATCCAGGCCTAGCCGGGTGTTGCTGCTAATTTTGGTGTGGGAGCAAACAGATAGAATTTGTGGATTCTTGGAGAAAACAATAAAGCAAATCTGTTGACCTGTTGACCTTTACCAACTTGTTGACTTGGTCTCTTGCTGCTGTCGTGAACCTGCAAAAAGTGCGAAACACCGAGGTTGATCCCGGCGATGCACCCTCCAACGCTCAAGTCAGTAATCAGAAAAGATTATGAATGAGATTTGATTGGCAAAAGATTGATTATCTCTTGATGGTAGGGGATGGGGGGTATTTATAGCCGCCTTTGGGATCCATTTAGGAATGAAATCCCTAATTCCCCGTGAAAGGATAGAGTAAATCAGGGCCGTTGACTCAATACAATCAGAAACCCTAATTCTATCCTGCTAGACCGGGTTTGTTGCGGGTTGGAACCCGCACCCAGTTGAGCTAGATCCGTTCATGGGTTGTGGGGCCTTTTAGAAAGAAGACCCTGGACCCATTTCAGACCCATTTGTAGGTGAAATTACCATTTTACTCCTAAGCTTTAAGATTCGTGCCTGATTTGAACGGTTCCGATTTAACCCTATTTTTAGCGATATCACGAGCCCCCCACTCCTGGAGACTGAGTTTTACAGTCTTTGAGGAGTAGTTTTGTTGTTCTAATGGCGTACGGGATTTTATCGGTGTTCTTAAGGGATTTGAATCTAGCTCGGGGTGTAACAGTAGTTTTCTGAGCTTGTAAATGTCCAAAATTATTCTCAAATTTTTTTGGATTTTTTGTGATTTTTTCGAATTTTTTATTTAATTTTCGAATTCAATAATTAATTATCGAAATTTAATTAATTATTCTAATTTAATAATTACTATTTTCAGAATTTAAAAATTATTTTCTGAATTAATAATTATTTTTAGAATTTTTAATTAATTTTTTCCAATTTTTAAATATTTTTTTGGATTTTTTAAATAATTAATTCGGTTATTTAAATAAATAAATAAATACCTGGTGACGTGGCGCGATCGTGTGTGTTGATCACGATCAATCGAGCGCGCATCGGGAGGAGGTCAATTTTTTGCTCATATGAGCTCCGGTAGCAAGAGCTCTCGACAAAAGTGGCTGAAGTCCATGTGGACGCCACGTGACAAAGTCAACCGTTGACTTTTTTTTCTTTTTTCTTTTCTACTTTGCTGCTGCTCTTTTCTTTCTCTTCTCCACTTCTTTGTTTCATTCTCTGCTTCTTCCTTCTCCTTCTTCTTCTTCGTTCTCGAAGCGCCAGATGCTCGCGAAGTGGAGATCGACGGGGGAGCTCGTCTTCGGAGGTCGACGAGGAGTAGAGCTTGAGGTGCTCGCGATGTGGAGCTCGAGGTGAACTCGACAAAGGAGGTCGGCAATGGAGAGGAGTTTGTCGGAGCTCGGCGAAGACTTAAGTTGGAGCTTTTTTTTCTCGTTTGAGCTCCGGTGACACGAACACTCGGCGATCATTGTCGACTTTCACGCTCCGTCGCCAATGGAGCTCAGCGAAGGTGGAGGCCAACGTCGGAGGCAGAGAGCTCGAGGTGCTTGCAACGTGGATGTTGGAGTTTCAAGAGGAGTGCTCGCGACGTGGAGGTCGACGATGAAGGACATCGGCTGGCGCTCGGTGTTGGAGAAGTTGGGTTCGGCGAGGAGTCAGCGAGGGCGGTGGAGCACAGAGGCTGCCGTTGGGGTTGTGACGGAGCTCCTTGTTGGAGCTCGCAATGGAGGTGACTTCGTGGGTGGAGAGAGCTCGGAGGAGAAGTTGGCCATGGCGGAGCTCGCTCGAGGTGGGAGCTCGACGAAGCTTGGTTGCGATCGGAGCTCGCGCCGTGGAGGAGCTCGACAATTCGGATTTTGATGAGGAAACGTTGGAGCTCGTCACTGGAGCCGGAGCTCAGCAGCGGAGGCGTGGAGCTCGGCAATGGGTTTCGGAGTTTGGCGAAGCTTCGCAAGGTTGGAGTTGGAGGATGGTTGACAAGGAGCTCGACAGGTCAAGAGCTGAGCTTGATAGTGGCGGTGGCGAGCTCGAAGCTTGGGTTCGGAGCTCGGCTTATTGAGTTCGCCGAGGTAGAGGAGAGCTCGATTGTGGACGGGGTTCGGAGAAGAAGTTGGGCTTCGTTTTTGGTTTTTTTTTGTCGGGAAGAGTTGGAGAAGAAGAAGGGGAGGACAAAGAAGGGGTTTGGTCCTTAACGGGTCCGAACCCGACCCTGTAGCCCCTCTTCTTCTTTTTTTTGTGTTGTTTGTTTGGTTGCTTGTATCTGAGCCGTCGATCGCATTTGAGCACGAATTCCGAGGTAAAAAATTTCTCTCATTTGAGCTCCGGTGGTAAGTTGCTTCGGCGACATTGTCGACCCCCTCCAAATTTTTGTTAAGAAGGAGGCCAAAGTCCAGGGGGGTTCGGGGTCTCCTGCCGAGGTGAAGAGATACCTCGGCGTGGCGACATATGTAAAGAAAGGGTTCGGCGAGTCTTTGCTGAGGTCCGGAGTGAGTTTTTTCCATGCTTAAGGATCGGTGCCAAGAGCGCTCGGCGAAGGGTGCCGAGGTCCATTTTTCCATGTTAGAGGGTCGGTGGCAAGAGCGCTCGGCAAAGGGTGCCGAGGTCCATTTTTCCATGTTTGAGGGTCGGTGGCAAGAGCGCTCGGCAAAGGGTGCCGAGGTCCATTTTTCCATGTTTGAGGGTCGGTGGTAAGAGCGTTCGGCGAAGGGTGCCGAAGTCCCAATGTGAGGATTTTTTCCATGTTTGGGCGTCGGTGCCAAGAGCGCTCGGCGAAGTGTGCCGAAGTCTAGGGAGAGTTCTTCTCGATGTTCCCAGTGCTACGGAGGTCGGATCGGGGCATAGGACCCCTTGTTCTGAAGCTATTTAGAAGATCTACGAGTTCTCTTCAGAGATGAATTGGAGAATCCTCCTTCCTCAAGGTCAAGATAGTCTCACAACATCTTCGTCTTCGTGAAGTTAAGAAGAGCTTTGCATGGCTCTAGGGGAAGTCCGTTCTTGGAGGACAAGTTTGAGGAGCAATTCTAGGAGAGAGTTGTGAGCTCCGAACTTGTTGAGAAGAGGTCCGCTTTGGAGGTGAGCGGGGTGAAGAGCTCGGCTCTAGGAGAGAGCCATTTGGGAGACAAGTTTGAGGAGCAACTCTAGGAGGGAGTTGTGAGCTCCGAACTTGTTGTTTAAGTGAGAGAATCGACGGTTGTGGGAGCAATTCTGAATGGCGAACCACTTCTTACCCGCTTATGAGCGAGTAATTTGAAGCAGAATCGAGCCAAGTGTTGGACTCCGAACTCGTCGTTTAAAATAGATTCAACGGTTGTGGGAGCAGTTCCGAATGGCGAACCACTTCTTACCCGCTTATGAGCAAGTAATTTGAAGCAGAATCGAGCCAAGTGTTGGACTCCGAACTCGTCGTTTAAGAGAGGGTTAACGAGTTGTAGGAGCAATTCCGAATGGCAAACCACTTCTTACCAGCTTATGAGCAAGTAATTTGAAGCGGAATCGAGCCAAGTGTTGGACTCCGAACTTTTTTTTTTTTTTTAAGCTTAGTAAGTTGCGGGAGCAGCCATGTAGGAGAAGTTGACTTTGAACTCACCATTTAGCGAGTCGTGACTCGGAGAGATAGAGATGAAGCAAGAGCAATAATTTTCAATGAAAAAATGTTTTATTGAGATAAACTAAGTGGCCGCTTCAATAGGGCGAGCCATTATTACATGCTATTGGCCGGGTTACAAGCATCGGCCTTATTGAAAATCAAGATCCTACTTCTACGATAAGGTGAAGACCTCTTGGGAGGAGCTCGTTGGATGAGGTGGAAGACGGCCCTAGGTTCTGAGTCTTGAAGCTCTGTGGGCCTCTGTGTTCGTTTGTACGCTCCTAAGGGGGGGAGCTCGGCACCATCTTTTTCGACGAACTTGGTCAGGTGTCCCCGCTGTATGAGTTCTTCGATCTCCTCCTTGAGAGCTCGACAATCATCCGTGTCGTGGTTGTGGTTCCTGTGAAAGCGGCACCACTTATCCTTGTTCCTCTTCTTGCCAGGGGTATTCATTCTAAGGGGATCGCGGAGTAGCCCTTCCTTGTCCACCTTCATAAGAACTTCTGATATATTAGCAATGAGGGGGGTGAACTTCTCAAAACGAGGAGTCGGACGGCGCTGGCCATTGCCGTCCTTCTGGGATTTTTGGGACCCCTCTTCGCTCGTATTTTTCCGTTTGTTCTCGGAAAATGATTCTTCAAGAGTAGGGGGGTTGAGAGCCTCTTCCACTCGTATGTACTTCTCCACCCTAAATAGGAGCTCTGAGAAGTCCCGAGGAGGCTTCATGGCGAGGGACGCCTTGAGGCGAGTGTCGGTGACGTTGCGCTCGAATGCGGCAGAGGCTACTGATTGGTTGAGGGAGGGAATGGACCGGGCTTCGGCGGTGAAGCGTCGAACGTAATCCCTTAGGCGTTCACCCTTTTCTTGGTTGAGGGTCACCAGAGAAAAACTTGTTTTCTCAGCCCGGCGGCTACTCACGAAATGAGTAAGGAAGAGCCCTTCAAACTGGTCGAATGAAAAGATGGAGGCCGGGGCGAGCCGAGAGTACCATTCTCTCGCAGACCCCTTCAGTGTGGCAGGGAAGATCTTGCAAAGGAGAGCGTCTGAAGCCTGGTGGATCATCATGAGAGTTTTGAAACTCTCTATGTGATCCACGGGGTCCGACTCCCCGATATACACCTCGAAGTGAGGCGGCTTGAAGTTCTCTGGGACGGGGGCCTCCATGATGGTGCGGGAGAATGGAGGTCTGCTCAGGCGGAGGTTTATCGCCCGTTTCTCTCCTTCCTTGTCAATTCGGCAGAGGCGCCTCTCCATCTTGTGGAGACGGCGGTAGACTGAGTCTTCTCTTTGATCATATCTTGCCGAACCCCGAGACTCATCTTCGTACGAGGGTGGACTGGGGCTGAGGCGATGGTAGCTTGGAGATGGACTAGGACTGGGAGTGTGAAGGTGGTGGCTCCTAGCTGGCTCATGAGTAGAAGGCCTCTGGTCGTTCTTTGGGGCGATATTGAGGGCATGTAAGACTGCCGCTTGGAAGTCATGAAGATCTGCCCTTGTGATTGGTGCCTCTCCAGCTTGGCAGTCCCTATGTGTGGCTCGGCTTACTGGAGAATAAGTTCTTCGCCGATGATGCTGAGGGGACTCTCTTCACCTCCTCGGGGGAGGGGATTTTTTGGTCCTCGGTCGGTGGGGGGTCCGGACTCTTGAGGCCCCTGGGTGCTCAGGTTGATAGACTCCCCCAAGGGCTCGCCATCCGTTCAGGCGAGTTTGGAGGTCGACCCCCTTTTGGCGGTCGACAATCACTTGACGAAGATCTTGCTCGGGAGGGCTTTGAGAAGCCATAGATTCAACTAAAGGATTGGGACTCGCATCCTGGTCATGAGGAGGATGTTATTTCGGATGACTCCAATGGGAGCCCCCTGGGCAGCCCCCCGAGACCCTAGAGGGGCCTGTTGAGAAGGAGCACCTTGAGCTGGAGGAGGAGGAGGAGGAAGAGAAGTGGTTCTTCGGCTGGAGACCGCTGCCTTCCCCTTCTGTTTTGGGTGCATGGCTTGAAACTAGTCTCGCTGATGAAGTTAGGTCGGGTTGCTTTTTCGTTCCCACAGATGGTGCCAAACTGTTGCTGCTAATTTTGGTGTGGGAGCAAACAGATAGAATTTGTGGATTCTTGGAGAAAACAATAAAGCAAACATGTTGATCTGTTGACCTTCACCAACTTGTTGACTTGGTCTCTTGTCGCTGCCGTGAACCTGCAAAAAGTGCGAAACACCGGGGTTGATCCCGGCGACGCACCCTCCGACGCTCAAGTCAGTAATCAGAAAAGATTATGAATGAGCTTTTATTGGCAAAAGATTGATTACCTCTTGATGGTGGGGGATGGGGGGTATTTATAGCCGCCTTTGGGATCAGTTTAGGAATGAATTCCCTAATTCCTCGTGAAAGGATAGAGTGAATCAGGGCCGTTGACTCAATACAATCAGAAACCCTAATTCTATCCTGCTAGACCGGGTTTGTCGCGGGTTGGAACCCGCACCCAGTTGAGCTGGATCCGTTCATGGGTTGTGGGGCCTTTTAGAAAGAAGACCCTGGACCCATTTCAGACCCGTTTGTAGGTGAAATTACCGTTTTACCCCTGAGCTTTAAGATTCGTGCCCGATTTGAACGGTTCCGATTTAACCCTATTTTTAGCCATATCACCGGGCCTGAAGCAGTTCGAAGATGACCCGGGCAAGCCCAGCGGACCATGCCAACTGTTGGGCAATGGCGGGCAACAAGCCTTGCTGTTTTTTTTTCTTTGAAAATCCAATTACTAAAATTACCCCCCCCCCCCCCACCCCTATAAATGACTAGTTTTGGAGGGTATTTTTGAAAATCTATAGATACCCACCCCATTCCATTCAAATTCTTCACACCAAACAATTCTTATTCTCTCTACTTTACCCTCTCAATTTCAATACAAATTCCAAGCAAACAATTCTCAAATCTCAAATTATTACAAATAATTATTTCAAGCGGGTTCAAGAAGGATTCAAAAAGCATTTCCCAAATTACTCTAGTAATCCGATTAAGGTATTTTATTTAGGTGTTAATTTTTTGTTAGTTGTCTATTTATTGCTTGTTAATTTCTTCTCCAAAATTTTCTCATTTCAATTATATCAATTCCATATTTTAATGACATCACATCGTTCTTCGCGTAGTGCCCGTAGCCAAAGTGGACAAGAATCCACAATCAATTCTTGCACCGGCAATGTTCCACAATTTGATAGTTATAGTAAAAGAGTTTCCATTTATTCCCGAACTTGAGAGTGTACTCGTCGCATACAACGATGATGGCATTCTTGTTGAAGAAACCAAAACACAAAACCCTAACATTCCAACTCCTTCCTGAAAACATAGAGGTCAAACTTCTGATATACACAATCATTTGGCACTCATCTTCCTCCGATTCTTCAACTGGCACTAAGGTATGCAACAAGTGTCAAATCGAATACAAATGAAAATGGGTATCGGGACAGGTACACTAAAGCGTCATTTAACTAGTGCACACCCGGACCTAGCTAAGCATAATATTACACAACAGAAAATCACCCCTAGGACCGGCCATGTAGATAGTCATAGCTATGATAGTGAACTCACACATATTGAAATGGCCAAATTAGTGATTAAGGATGAGTTACATCTTTCTTATTCCATGAGTAGGAACTTGGTAGAATTTAACCAGACTGCTATAAACCCCAATTACAAAAGAATTACTAAAAATACCCTAAAATCCGATTGCGAAAAACTTTATGCACGGCTTAAAGATGTTTTACTTGCTACTTTATATTTTTTAACATGTAAGATTTCATTAACTAGCGACAGTTATTTTTTTAGGGAAAAGGTGGAATAAGGCCACCCTTTAAAAGTTTTGGGCCTTAACAAGTTTCGAACCCAACCCGTACAGGAGCCAGCGCAGCGCTAAGCCAATGGGCCAAGTGCGCCCCACATTAACTAGCAACAGTTGGAAAGGTGTTAACGATGTTCCAATGATGAACATAACGTTTCATTTGATTGATACTGATTGGACCCTTCAAAAGATGAGAATAGCATATGGATATATAGAGCATCCCCATAGTGGTGCAAAGATCAAAACACAAATTATTCCAGCATGCATCAATTTTGGTATTTCTGATAATTTTTTTGCATTAACCTTGATAATGCCACCAATAATAAAAAAGCGGTTCCTATATTACATGAACTATTTTTTCCTCCCTGGCATGCAATTTTTCATATTAAATGTGCATGTCATATAATTAACTTGTGTGTAAAGGATACATTGAATATAGCAGAACCATATATATCTGCTATTAGACAATGTGTGCATTATATAGATTTAAGTGGTCTTCATAAACAAGAATTCACAATGGTGTAAGATTAAGAGACTATGATACAAAAAATTCTCTACAGATGTTCAACACCGTTGAAATTTTACTTTCTACCTACTTCAAATTGTTAGTGAATATAAAGAGGTTATATATAATTTTTGTACTGCAAAAATCATGGAAGACTTTGCCATGACTGAGTATCAATGGTCGTATACCAAACATTTGTTCCAATTTTTACATCCTTATGAAAAAGCAACCAAAAAAAATGGCCTCTTATGACGCCACTTCTAGTAGTATTTTTATAACAAAAGTTAATATGATGAACACTCTTCAACTTAGTATGCATGACCCTTACATTTCTAATATTATTTAACCTGCATTAAAAAAAATGAAATATTTTCATCATCTTTCTATGTTGTATTTTGTTTGTAGTGTATTTGATCCTTGTATCAAGTTAGAGTGTGCGAAGAATACGATCTCAGTGTTTTATGATATGGTTACACTTGAAGATAGTGATGATTTTGATGTTGATGAATTTAAGGTTAATTTTGAGTAAATAGTACAAAATTTGTATAATAATTATGATAAGACTTTTGCAACTGCTAGTGATAGTCATACTATAACAAATACAACATCGTCGTCTACCAAAGATAAGGACATTGTATCTGAAGAAACATCATATGATTTATGAAGTAGGATTCAACCTAAAAAAGCTAGGACAAATACATTTAATGAATTAATTTGGTTTAATGCACAAGACACACTATCATTTGAGAACAAGATTGATGTGTTAACTTGTTGGAAAACCAATGAAACTTCATTTCCCATTCTTTCCCGCATGGCAAAAAACCTACTAACCCCCCCGGTTTCCACGGTCACATCGAAAAGTGCTTTTTCTTTTGGTGGCAGGATTTTCAGCAAGAAAATGAATCGCTTGACACTGAAGTATTTGGAGATGCTAGTGTGTTGTACAGATTGAATGAAAGCATACCAGAGGATGCAAGGAATATTAGAATGCTCTAGCGGTAGCAACCTCCATAAAAGGAAAAATGAAAACGAACTCTCGAAGCCTGATGGCAGAAGATTGAAGAATATACCAGTAGAAGCTCAATAGGGAATTTAGGGCGGTGAGATTATAAGTTTAGGTTAAGTAGAGGTGCATGACATTAGTCCAATGCCCTTTCTTCAATCTAACTCTAGACTACCTCAAACTCTAAGTTACCGTCTCACCATGTAATCATATACTTTGTATGTGTTACTTTTTTTTGTATTTATATTACTCTTGTACATCAAAGATTTGAGAATAATAATACATGTTTTTAAAAATGATTCTTGTACTTTGGAAATTTGTAATCTATTAACATTTTTGATGTGGGTAAAAATCTAGTCTATCTGAGTTGTCTGATCCCAACGAACCTAGAGATCCCTTAAAAACAGGCAGATACTCCTTGTGGGCCATTGGCCGGCCCACTACTCTAATTTGGCCCATAGAATATGGTCAACCCGGTCCACCAAGGGTCTCTCTCTGCCTATAAATACTAATCCCCCTCCACAGCTAAGGTAATGAATCTTTAGCCTCTAAAACCATAATCTTCTTCTCCAGTAACTGACTTGATTATCGGAGGGCCTGTCGCCGGAAAAACTCCCGGTATTTCAAGGCTTTTTGCAGGTATCTTGCAGCCAACAGTCGGTGCAACCACCACCAGATTCACATATTCCAAACACGCATTAGAGTCTCATCAGGATCAGATCTCCAGCTAAGATATGCTCTTCCCTCTTCTCAAAAGAACCCATTATCTGTTTCTCCTACACTAGAAATAGTGGCATCTGATTGGCGCCATTTGTGGGAAACAGACAGATCTAGCCTCCGAATCAGATCCCACTCAGTAGTCCTCTTCTCCCATGGCTCCCAAGGCCAAGAAGATCAATACTATGGGGTGTCATGCTGACCTCCTCCGCCTCCTCCTCTTCTTCCGTCCTGCAGCCATCCGATCACCCAGGCATAGCAACAGTGGTGGAACGAACGCCAGCAGAGGCCTGCTCCGAGTGCCTCCCGTTCAGTCGCCCAAAGGGTCGACTGACCTGCTGTATCAGACCTCTGAAATGTCATCTACAATCGGCAGGACGAGGAAGACCTTCTCCATCGCCTCAACCGTTCTAGGATTGAAGGACCCTCGAATCATGTTCTGAACCGAAGCCGTCACTCCTCCCACGAAGAGGAGAAAAAGCGCAGTCGCTTCCCGAGGGACTGTCGACCCTCGAATGGACACGGGGAAGGAGGGCACGTGATGAGGGTCAAGTTTCTAGAGTTCCAGAATGAGGTCCTCCAAGCTCTTTGAGATGGAGACAGGAAATGATCAACACACCGACAACCCCTGCATTGGATTGCATGAAGACTCCAACAGGTCCACCTGATCCGAGGGATGAGGAGACACGGTCCTTAAGCTACTGTAAGAGATGGTAGATTGGCTCGCCTGAATAGGGGATGACAAGAAGCTATCAGATCGAGGGTACCGCCCAGTCCGACCCCCTTTCTCCTCTTATATCCTCGAAGCCCCGGTCCCGATGAGCTTCAAGCCTCCAACCATTGAAACCTATATCGGGGAGTCAGATTTGGCTGATCACATTGGGATGTTCAAAACCCTCATGATGATTCACAGCGCTTCGCATGCCCTCCTCTGCCATGCCTTTCCATCCATGCTGCGAGGCTCGGCACGAGAGTGGTACTCCCGACTTGCTCCAACTCTATCTTCTCCTTTGAAAACTTGAGGAGAGCTTCCTCGCTCACTTCGTAACCAGTCGTAAGGCTGAGAATATGAGCACCTCCTTGCTTTTCATGAAATAGAAGGACGGAGAGTCCCTTCAGGATTACATTCACAGGTTCACAGTCGAGGCTCGATCAATCTCCTCCCTTGACATTGGGGTCGCGGCAGCTGCCTTCAGGTACAATGCCTGACACGATTTGCTGAAGACCTCCCTCACCAAAAGACACCCACGGACTTCTCCGTGACAAGAAGTATATCCAGGCTAAAGAGCCTTTGCATCTGTGGGGAGGGGGGAATCATTGGCAAAAGGAAAAAAGAAAGATTGACAACTCTGAGGCACAGAAGAAGAAGAAAGCTCAGAAAGATTCCTCTGGGTAGAAGCGCCTTCCTCCAGTGCCCCGGTTTGAGAAATTTACTCCGCTTAATGCGAGTGTCTCTTTCATCCTCATGGAGGTGGAGGAAGAGGGGTTGATTTGGCATCCCCCTCGGTCCAATAACAGTAACAAAAAGAGCGACATGAGGTTCTACTGCCGGTTCCATCGAGATCATGCCCACAAGACTAACAACTGTTGGATGCTTAAATATGAAAATGGGGCTCCCATCCGTAGGGGCTACTCGGCCAAGTTCACTCGGAATGACCCGAGAACAGTTCCTCCTCCCTGCGGACCTAACAAGCGCCCGGAAATAGACTCTAAGCCCCAGGGCTCGAAGAGGATGGCAATCCTCCACTCCATACATGGGGCGGGGAGGGAGGGGAGGTGAAGTCATGGACTCGATGTTTCTTTCTCGGACAAAGACTTTGAGGGCGTCAGGATCCCCCACTGTGATGCCTTCATCATTAGCGTTGGCTTAGCAAACCACGGGGTTCAGCGCATCCTTTTTGAAAATGGGAGTTCCGTTAACATTTTGTTCCTTGCTGCCTTTGAAGGATTCAAACTCTCCCGAAAAAGGCTAAAGCCTGCGGGCTACACTCTTCACGATTTCTCTGGCGCTCCAGTCCAGATCGATCGGATAATCACCCTAGACGTCACCGCTGAAAAATCTCCGACCAATGTGACTGAGCCTATGGATTTCATGGTGGTCGATGTCAAGGTGGCTTATGATGCCATTCTTGGGTGCCCCGGCTTGACCTCTCTACAGGCGGTACCCTCGGCCTACCATATGAGGATAAAATTCTTCACTAAGGCTAGGGTAGGGGTCATCAAGGGTAACCAAGAAGCCGCCCAGGCTTGCTATACAGCCACGGTTGGGGGCTCAGTCCTCCCCCTCGATGCAATCAAACTCCCCTGCGATAGGAGTTCTATCGACTCCAAACCTGTTGACGAGTTGGAAGAGGCCCCTTTCTCCGAGGCCAACAATGCTAAATGGTTCCAAGTGAGTAAGTCCTGACCTCCCGACCTCAAAGAATATGTCATCAACTGTGTCCAATAAAATAGGGATATGTTTGCATGGACCCTCGGATATGCCCGGCATCTCTGAAGACCTGATTAAGCACAAGTTTGTGTCCATCCGAACTCCAAGCCACTGCAACAGAGGTGATGGAAATTCACCCTCGAGAGGTAGCAAGCAGTGAAAGAAGATGTTGAAAAGCTCCTATTACCCACTTCAATCAAGAAGTCAACTACCTAGACTGGTTGGCCAACATCGTGATGGTGAAGAAAGCTAGCAGAAAATGGAGGATCGTATAGACTTCACAGACCTCAACAAGGCTTGTCTGAAGGATCCTTTTCCCGTTCCAAGCATCGATGCGACGTCCAGACATGTGCTCTTCACCTTTATGGACGCAGTCTATGGATACATCCAGATCTGGATGTTTCCCCCAGATATCCCGAAGATTTCTTTCATCACATAACAAGGGCTCTATTTCTATAGGGTTATGCCATTCAGCCTCAAGAACAAAGGAGCAACCTACCAGAGGTTGGTGAATCGGGCCTTCAAAGACCAGATTGGCCAAAAAATTAAGGTATATGTGGACGACATGCTCTCAAAAGTATCAAAGAGGAGGACCACATGGGGGACCTCGAAGAGGCCTTCGGAGTCTTGAGGAAGCACAACATGAGGCTCAAACCTTCTAAATGTACCTTCAAAGTTACTTTGGGTAAATTCACTTCGGGTAAATTTCTTGGCTTCATGGTCATCCAACAAAAAATAGAGGCAAACCCCAAAAAGATTCGAGCCTTCAGGGACATGGCCCCTCCTAAGAATGTCAAGGAGATCCAGAGACTCACTAGTAGACTTGAGGCCATCGAAAGATTTCTCTTGAAATGGTGGGGGGGGGGGCTTCAAAGCCCTTCGGGGAGCAACAAGCTTCGAGTGGGGTGAACCGCAACATAAGGCCTTCGAAAAGTTGAAAGAACATCTAGTCAACCCCCCTTTTCTCAGTAAACCAGAGCCGGGTGAGGTCCTCTACCTCTACCTAGCGGCGTCTGAGCACGCCCTCGGTGCAGTATTGATTCGAGAAGATGATGGGGTGTAGAAACTAACCTATTATGTGAGCAAGGTCCTCTACGATGCCGAGCTATGCTATACCAGGATGGAGAATGGGCTTACACCCTGGTCATGGGCGCAAAGAAGCTTTGCCCTTACTTCCAAGCCTATTCTAGCCCCTGAAGCAAGTCCTCAACTAGCCAGAGAATTCTGGTCGATTGATCAAGTGGGTCATTGAGCTTAGTCAACACAACATCAATTATAAGCCGAGGACCGCTATAAAGGGTCAAGCGCTCGCTGAGTTCATCACCGAGTGCACTATTCCAGAAGCATCTAAAGTCCAAGAGGCTGAGCCAGTATGGGAGCTATATGCGGACAGCTCCTCTTGCAAGGAAGGAAGTGGGGCAGGCGTAAGACTGAATGGACCGGACAACTTCGTCCTCCAATACTCCCAGCGCCTCAACTTCTGAACCTCCAATAATGAAGTCGAGTACAAGGCACATATCACCGGACTCCTCCATGCCTGCAGAGTTGGGGCCAAACGGGTCAAGGCCTTCAGTGATTCCCAGCTCATGGTCAATCAAGTCTCCAAGGAATATAAGGTCTGTGACACACGGATGGTTCTATACTTAGCACACATCAAGCTCCTTTTGGCTGATTTTTTATTAGTCTGGATCCCTTGCGAACAGAATAGCCAGGCGGATGCGCTATCTAGCTGGCATCCTCCTCCTTCAAGGTTCATGACCTAGCATCAATATAGAGAATTCGGAAGTCCTATGCCTCGAATCGAAAACACAATCCACGACATGGATGGATCCGATCATAATTCTTGAAAAATGACGAATTATCGCCAGTCCCGTCGGAAGCTAGAAAGGTCCGAGTTAAGGCCGGAAAGTTCGTACTTATCAATGACGTGCTATTTAAACGATCATGCACGAAGGTTGACGGACGACCATACCTCAGATGCCTAACCCCCGAAGAATCCAACTATGTGCTCAAATAAATGCATGCAGATTTTGGAGGTTGCCACATGAGCAGCAGATTGCTAGCGAGAAAGGTCCTCAACCATGGGTATTACTGGCCAACCCTTCTACAGGATGCTCAGTATCTCTTCAGAACATGTGGCCCCTGCCAGAGGTTCTCCTCGTCAAGCGAGTCCCTCAAGCCAAGCTCAAATCGCTGACGAGCCTAGCCCCATTCGCCATGTGGGGGATGAATTTGGTCGGTCCGTTTCCTAAAGCAACGGGCCAACATCGCTTCCTAATTATTGCAGTTGATTACTTTACAAAGTCAGTCGAAGTAGAACCTTTGGCCACTATCACCAAACATCAGGACTAGCAATTCTGGAAACACGTCGTTTGCCAGTTTGGGATCCCTCGGATCCTCATCACCGACAATGGCACTCAGTTTGTGGATATAGGTTTCCGCAAGTTTTGTGAGGACCTCGGAATTCAGCAAAGATTCTCTTTAATTTCGAACCCCCAGTCAAATGGACAAGCCGAGAACGCCAACCATCAAATTCTCGATGGCCTCAAGAAGCGATTGGACAAATCCTCTAAGGGATTGTGGGTCGATGAACTACCTAATATACTTAGGTCCTATCGAACAACCAAGAGGATTGTGACGGATGAGTCACCCTTCAATCTAAACTTCGGAACCGAAGCAGTCACCCTCTTAGAGGTCAGACTGCCTTCTCCACGGATCATAAGTTTCAACGAGGATTTGAATTCAGATGGCCTCAGGGCCAATCTGGACCTCCTTAATGAAGTCCGCGAAAGGTCAACCATCAAAAGAAATGTCTACCAGCAGCAGATCAAATGATTCTATAACAAAAAGGTCCACCCTACAAACATTAAGGAGGGCGACCTAGTGCTCAGAAGGCTCAACATCTCCGAACCAAGCAAAAAGGGAAAACTGGCTCCCAACTGGGAAGGCCCATACAGGATATCCAAAGTGGTATGCCCTAGCAAATTACTGAATTAAAGACCTGAGGGGCCAGACAGTCAAGAGGACTTGGAAAACAGAACAACTGATGAAGTTCCATGAAGGCCCCTAGTGGTCTGTACTTATAATGCAGCCCCTGAAAGCTAGCAATTGTAATAAGCGCTAGACTTTCGACATCCAAGCAATAAAATTTCATTTCAAATCAGGATGTTTTAATCCAACTCTTTCGAGTTTGACCAATTCATGGTGCTGATACTGCTTTTTTTCGGTGTGCGAGCAACAGATGATGAGTTCTTTTAATGAGAGAGAAAAATAGATCTCAGCCATAGATCTGATCTAGACGAGAGACTGATGTGTGTTTGGGATGTGTAGATCTAGCGATGGTTGCGCTAGCTACTGGCCGGCAGAAAAACCTGTAAAGACGTCTGAAATACAAGGATGAATCCCGGCGACTGACCCTCCGACGATTTGACGATCAAGTCAGTAACCAGAAGTAAAACTGAATTTAGTGGGCAAAATGTTGATTACCTCTTAATGGTGGAGAGGGAGAAGTATTTATACACCTTAGAGGGTGAGCCAGATAGGAAATAATCTACGATTGGGAAATAGTTGTTCAATCCCTGATTTGGGAGGATTTGAATGACAGTTGTCCCTAATTGGAAATCCACCTTTGTCAGGTTGTAAGCGAGTCCTGGTTGCTAATCTGGATGAGCTAATGGGCTTGGAGGAGGCCCATGTTCTGCTAGTAGGCCTGCTGCCAACATGAAATTACGGTATTGCCCTTGGAAGCTTTATGATGCGTGTTGAGATTGTACAGCCCCGATCAGTTGTAATATTGACCCACATCATAAGCCTCCCACTCACGGAGGTTGGATATAGCAACCTTCGAGGAGTATTTCACTCCTCTCTAGGCAATTAGGATAGCATAGACAGTTTCTTGGGATGCTAGAGATCTTGTTAGGAGCATCTGAGGGTAGTAACTATCTTTTAGAGCTTCAAAATAATTTTCCTGAAATTTTTATTAAATTTTCAATATTTTAATTATTTTAAGAATTTTTAATTAATTTTTCTGAAATTGTAATTATTTATTGAATTTTTTATTAAAATTTCTTAATTAATAATTACAAAACTTTTATTTTCCAAATTCAAAATTATTTTTTAGACATTTTAATAATTTTTTTTGTATTTATAATTGTTTTTTAAATGATGACATGATTCTTGAAGAGATCTAGTGGTCACTATTGTACCTCACTCATGGCTAGCTCGAAGTCCAAAATCTAAGTCGAATCTGGGTGGGGCTCGGCCTAGCCAACCATGGAGTTGTTCGGCTTGGTCGGGCTCGACTAGGTTATGGCTTGGATCGGCTCTGATCTGCTCAGATCGGGTCAGACACGACTTTTGAGAGGAATCGGGTAGTTGGGCTTCAAAGAAAAAATAAAATTGCTCTTGTGTGTGTGGGTGTGTGGGTGTGGGTGTGGGTGTGGGTGTGTGTGTGGGGGGGGGGGGATGTCGGCATCAAACCCTCAATCTCTAATATGAAGACCAAAGGACTTAACCACTAGGCCAATCGAATGGTTTAATTTGGAAATATCAAAGGACCTTCTACTGAGTTCGGGCTCTGGATTGGATAGATTTCAATTTTGGAAAAATAAAATTCTCCGTAGTGTGGGGAATCAGATTCAAACAACATACCTTGAACTTAGCGACGGAACGGGCTAGCCAAGGAGCCGCATCAACTTGTTTGGTGTAAGGTAGTTCACTTCTAATTTATGGTTTGTCGAACTCATGTGGTGCTTCGTCAATGCGCCGAGCGCCGAATGCCGAACCAAAGGGGCATCAACTCGACCGGCCCTAGGGTGGTTCAGCTTGGCCGACCCCTAGAGGTTTGGTTTATCCGACCCCCATGGGGTTCGCTTAATGAGGAGATTTGACGAACGACCGAGGGTGCTGGACTTTTTAGGAGATCCCACGGTCAGCATCAAGCATTGCTTGTGGCTGGCTCGAAGTCCAAGCCAAGCGCCAAACCTATGTGCCTCGTCTAGACGAGGCAGTGAGGGGGCGAGGCGGCGAGGCATCAAGGGGGCGATGTGGTGAGGCGGCAAAGTGGTGAAGTTGATATTTGTTCGTGCATGGCTCGAGGTCCATGCCGAGTGCCGAAATAGGGGGTTCGGTTTTGGCCGAGCACCGTGACTTAGAAATTTTGAAGAATAAGAACTTTTTGCGAATAGCTCGAACAACAAGCACAACTCTGAATTAGAGTGGATCTGTTGGCCGAACCTAGGCACTTGTTGTGCCTCTTTTGTGAAGGGCTCAAATGACAAGTCGAGCAAAGAACCATAAGGGGGTCGGTTTGGCCAAACCTTGGACTTGTTGTGCCTCTATTGTGAGGGGGCCGAACGCCAAGTTGCTGAGGGACGATCCATGTAAAATATGTGAGCTTTTCACGAGTAGGTCGGATGTCATGCCGAGGGACAAGCCTGCAAAATTGAGGCATTTTTTGCGAGTGGCTCGGATACCATACCGAGGGACGAGCTGGCAAAAATAGGGCACTTTTTGCTAGTGGCTCGAAGTTCATCCAGAGGGGCAAGCCTGCGAAATTTGGGCATTTTCGAGAGTAGTTCGAAGTCCATACTGAAGGACGAGCCAAGCGAAATTTGCAAGCCTTTCGCGGGTGGCTTGAAGTCCATGCCGGGGGACGAGCCAGGCAAAATTTGGGAGCTTTTTGCGGGTGGCTTGAAGTCCATGTTGGGGGGCGAGCCAGCAAAATTTGGGTGTTTTCTGTGAGCAAATCGAAGACCATACCGAGAAACGAGCCAAGCAAAATTTGGAGCTTTTTGCGGGTTTCTCGAAGTCCATGTCGAGGGACGAGCAGCAAAATTTGGGCATTTTTGTAAGCTGTTTGAAGTCCATACCGAGGGGCGAGCCAAGCAATATTTAGGAGCTTTTCGCTAGTAGCTTGGATGAACGAACCTTCGAACTTCCGAAATCTTCCATGGTTGGTCTTGCATAGTGTAGTGACTCATTGTTTAGAGTCGATGATTGTGAGAGTTAGCCAGTTGTGTAAGCAGCTCGAGTGACAAGCCGAACTCCGAAGTGGGATTTGCTTGAGTTACGAATTGGACTTCAAACCTATTGTTTGAGAGTTAAGGAATTATTGGTGTAACTCGGAAGAGGAGATGTGCACTGAACTCGGTGTTCGCATCCGGAGAGTAGTACAAGAATTTATGAAAAGAATGCTAAGTCTTTTTTGAAAAATCAAACTAGGTAGTTGCCTTGGTGGATAGTTTTTATTACATGCATTGACCATTATAGGGATTGGTCTTATTACAAATTTCAAGAATCTAGTAGGGAGCGTTATGCACCAGCGTTAAACTTTATCAAGCGTTCGACATCTCAGACCTTAATATTTCATTGTCCCTTCGGCCTTTAAGTAGGTAAACTTTTGGGCGGACAGATTTGGCTACTTTAGAGGGTCCTTCCCAATTAGGAGCGAGCTTTCCTTTCTCGTGTGACTCAGAAATCTCAAGGAACCCAAAGGGAGTTTCTTCTAGCTCATCAACAGGTTCCGATTCGAGTCGGTTATTCTCTTGTGGGAGCTCTAAGGCTTTGAGTGGGAGGACCAAGCCCCCCATTGTAGTCTTGTAGCATGCACAAGCAAGTTTTTAACTTTCCTTGACTTCTCCTACCCCAGCAGGTGTGGGGAACTTCATCTTCATATGGAACATCGATGCTACAGCGTGGAGAGCTGCTAAGCTTGGGTGACCGAGAATGGCTTACAGACGTCCTTCACATTAACAAACATGAAGTCCATGGCTTTGGTTCGGAGATTGGGGGCTTTTCCTACTGTTACATAGAGGGTGACAATCCCTTCAACTTGGACCGGAACCCCGGAGAACCCATGAAGGGTGTACCCAGCGGGTTTCAGACTGTCCCTAGACATCTTAAGACCATCAAAAGCTTCAAGGAAGAGAATGTTTATCAAGCTACCATTGTCTACCAAGATGCGGTGCACTTCATGGTTTACCATGGAGAGGCTGATCACTAGAGCATCGCAGTGGGGGGTTCGAACGCCTTCAAGATCTCGATCCTGAGAAAGTTACCGGGACTCCCTAACTCTTGGTGGGTGGGGGGGTGATGAATGCCTTTCTGGATCAGTTGGACTCTCCTTCCATAGGACCTCCATGGATGGAATGGAAAATGGCCAAGGGCTCGAAGTCTTGGTCCTCGGGATCTTTCTCCGTGCGTTTATTAGCTCTTCAAGCTGGCAGAGGTTCGACATTGTTCTTCAGGGTGTACTCAGAGAGGTGACCACGGCAAATGAGAGCTCCGATTCCGTCTTTGAGAGCTCGACACTCATCTGTGTCGTGTCCATGGTCCCTATGAAACCGGCACCATCAGCTCTTGTATCTCTTTTGGTTTGTTAGGTTCATCATAGGAGGGGGGCAGAGTAGTCTGTTTCCTTCGATTTCCATAAGGATTGTCAAGACACTAGCATTAAGAAGGGTAACCTTGTGAAAGCGAGGGACCGGAGGGGGGCAGTGTTGTCCAGACTCGTCCCTCTGGGACTTCCTGTGCTCCTTCTCATCCACACTTCTTCGTTTGTATCAAGGCAAGGGCTCACATTAGTCCAAAGGATGAAGAGCTTCTTCAGCTCAGAAGTATTTCTCACTTCGTAGGATAACTTCGAAGAAATCCGAAGGTGGCTTTTTGGCGAAGGAGGTCTTAAGAAGGTCCTGCTGAACGTTGTCTCTGAAGGTGACTGCTGCGACCCCAGAATCAAGAGAGAGGATGGATCGGGTCTCTGCCATAATTCTCTAAACAAAGTCACGGAGCGACTCTCCATCTTTATGCTGTAAGTTTAGCATAGAGGCACTTGTTTTTTCTGCCTTTCGGCTCGTCACAAAATGAGTGAGGAAGCTCTCCTTGAGCTAGTCAAAAGAGAAGATCGAGTTTGAGGCTGATATGGAGTACCACTCTCTTGCGGAACCTCGTAGCATGGCGGGAAATGCGCGGCAGAGGAGGGCATCCGAGGCATTGTGAATCATCATGAGGGTTTTCGACCCCTCAATGTGACCAGTTGGGTCCGATTCCTCGTTATAGGTCTCGAATGCAAGAGGCTTGAAGCTCCTCGGGACCGGGACTTCGAGGATGTAGGAGGAGAAGGAATGTAGGACAAGGCGGCACCCCATGCCTGACTTCCTCTCGCCTTCCCCTATTAGGGCAAGCCGGTCTTCCATCTCCTGCAGTCACTTAAGGACTGTGTCTTCTCGTCCCTCGGATCGGGTCGACCCGTAGGAATCTCGTTCTCGGTCTCTCCAATACAGAGGTTGTTCGCGTGATGATCGTTCCTGGGTCCGCCATGGAGAGCTTAGAGGATCTCATTCCGAAACTCTTGGAACTCGGCCTTCATCACATGGTCCCCGTCTATGTGACCGTTTGGGGGTCGATGATCCTTCGGGGAGAGACTGTGCTCTTTCTTCCAGCCGTGGGAGGAGTGATGGCGACAGCTCAAAAGGTGATTCGAGGGTCCTTCATCATTTTTAGAGCGGTTGATGCGATGGCGAAGGTTCTTATTAATTATATTTTGAAGATCTGACGTGGCAAGGCGGTTGACCCTCCGTGCGACTGAACGAGAGGTGCTCAGAGCTGGCCTCTGATAACGTTCAATTCGCGGTTGTTGCAACCCTTGAGTGGCCACTTAGATGCGGGACAGATAAACTGGGGGAGGAGGAGGAGGCGGGAGGTCGCCCTGACGTCCTGCGGTACCTGTTTTCTTGGATTTTGGTGCTATGGTAGGAGGAGACTCCTAGGAGGAAGGATCTGAGTAGGAGGCTGGATCTAGGTTGCCCACAAATGGCGCCAATCTGAAGATGCTCTTTCTGTGTGGGAGAAACAGATGATGAGTTCTTTTTATGATAGGGAAAAGTAGATCTCAGTCATAGATCTGATCCTGGTAAGAGGTTGATGTGTGTTTGGGATGTGTGGATCTTGCGGTGGTTGCGATGGCTGCTAGCTGTCAGAAAACCTACAAAGACGTATGAAACCCCGAGATGGATCCCTGCGACAGACCCTCCGACGATCAAGTTAGTAACCAGAAGTAAACTAGGTTTAGTGGGCAAAATGTTGATTACCTCTTAATGGTGGAGAGGGAGAAGTATTTATAGACCTTAGAGGGTGAGCCAGATAGAAAAGAATTTGTGATTAAGAAATCAGTTTTTCAATCCCTGATTTGGGGGGATTTTACTGATAGTTGTGCTTAGCTGGAAATCCCCCTTCTATCAGGCTGTAAGCGAGCCCAGATTGCTGATCTGGGTGAGCTGTTGGGCCTGGAAGAGTCCCATGTTCTTCTAGTAGGCCTGCTGCCAACATGAAATTACTGTACTGTCCTTGAAAGCTTTGAGATGCGTGCTGAGATTGTATGGCCCAGATCAGTTGTAATTTTCAACCACATCAATTTTTATATATTTTCATATTTTGTATCTATTTTATATGTGAAGAGAATGAGAGGAAAAAAACCAAAACAACTTAAACAAAAAAACACAATTAAACAAAAAAACACACATACACAACTTCAAATAATTATACACAGTTAAACTACTTTAAGAATTAAAATAATTAAGCACAATTACAATAAAAACCACATTACAAAAAACACAACTTAAAATAAATAGAACACAATTAAACACAATTAATATAAAAACAAATTTTAAAATAACACAATTAAACAACTTAAAAATAAAACACAATTAAACATTTAAACAATATCAAAAAATACACCAAAAACTAAAAAATAAAAAAATAATAATAATAAAATTATTGGGCCCGCTCGACCTGGCCTGGGACCGGGTCTACCAGGTTGAGGGGATGTTCAGGGTCGGGGTTTCCCCTCATTGAACCCGACCCGGACTGCCCGAGTAAGGGGTGGCCCAAGATCGAGCCCGCTTGCTACAGTGGCGGGCCCGGTGGGTTTCGGCCCTGACTAGCCCACCTAGCCCGGTTGCCTCCCCTATTAACTCTTATACAACTTACTAGTTGAAATTTACCGTGCACCAAGTGCACGTTGCTTGGTGCACGTCTCCAATATTGTACATTTTTTAAATGTTTATACCAATTAACTATTAACAAGGTTGTACATTTTGAAGACAATCAACCAGAAACAATTAGTAGAATCACGAATAATATAGCTCATGCAAATGCAGAATGAAGCAATATTCATAATAAAATTTACTTTTATACAAAACACTTTTAAAACTAAATTGAGAGATTTCATACGAAGATATCACTAAATAAATTATATGTACCAACCATTGAAAATGTTAGATATAAAAGATACTTATCATAGCCGATCTTGAAAGTTACAAAATAACTTTAAAATTATTTGTTTCATCAAAACTAATGCAAAATGTAGAGTTTTTAAGAAATATAAAAATAATAAAGTAATAAATCCTAAACTCCTACGATTGTATTTTTAGGCAGATCAATCATCCTTTTCGAGTTTTAACTTCTTATGAACTTAAAACTACTTATAGCCTCTTCTTCATCCTTTCGTATCTTGCATACAGTCAGTGTGCTTGTAGTTTATCATCCATATGTGACATTTTGTGATTTGATCAGAAAAGTGTTGTAACCCCTGTTTTCGATTGTACGGATTTTCTTGTATTTTGGTGGTGTTCTCTTTTCTATTTTATTGTATTTTGGGTCTTGGTCTTGTTGTGGGCCTTCTATTTTAATTTATTTTCTAGTATTATTATTGTTATCTTTTGTTAGCCCATTCCATTTGCAAGTCCATACTATTGTCTACCCAAACCTACCTCCTTATTGGATCCTGAACCCAAATCCTAGTCTACCCAAACCCACATACTCCCTAACAACTAACCCAGATCTCCTCCCCTCAATCCCTTGTATCTCTTAACTTCCCACCATTCACTCTTATTATTTTATTATTAATTCTTCTCCCACTCTCCCAAAATCACAACAGCCAACTCTCTCTCCCCGTTTCATCTTCAGCCGCCCAAACAACAAACCCATCGCCTTGCCCATCCCCGTCACCAACTCCGACCACCACCACTTCCATTGTCGTCGCCACAATCTCCTCGTCATCCCCTACCTCTGAACACCCCATCGTCGAGCTGCCCTTCGACTTCCCGACCTCCTCATCGACCCCTCGCTCTCTCCCCATTGCTGAACCCCTTGACCTCACTCTTTGCTCACCTTTGCAACCACCGGGGTCCCCTCCTAGCATCACCGTCGTTCAAGCTCGTCCTCGCCGTCGTTCCACTATTTTCGAGCGGAAAACAGAGCTCGCTCGCCGTCGCTCTCGCTGTTGTGTCGCTTCCCGGTCGCAGTGACCTCCCCACCGTCATCACCACCGTGATGTCGTGCCATTGCCGAGTCCCACCATTCTCTCTCTCTCTCTCTCTCTGTCGAAAGGTTGAAGACGAGATCCGATTGGCCCATTTTGGCGTTTGGTGTTTTGCCCTTGGATCTGAATTTGGTGTTTGCTGTTTTGCCTTAGATCCGATGTGTAATGGTGTGCTGATTGGTCACTTAGGTGTTTGGTGTTTTGGCTTGCTGAATCCGTGATTGCCGTTTACTGTTTGCGGAGATCCGGTGTGGAGTTTGGTCTTTTTCTACTTGGTTTCTTGAACGCGTCTCGCACGTACTCTTGGAGTGTCGCCCGGGATTCTGATCCCGTTATTCCTTTTTGCATATTCGAATCGTCTACAAAAGGCAAGTCCACTTGAACTCGGTTTATTTTTCTAGTTCAAAATTTTTGACCTCTTACGCAAGTAGTTCCACTTCGATTATCTTAACTTTGCTTTGTATACTTTCCGTTGGGGATATCTAGGGTTTACACGAGCTCACCTGAAGTATCCATAACTCGTGCCAATATTCATTGATTCAAACCGAAACTTACATGGACACACGACATAAACAAATTGACTAGAATTTGCATATGAGAAATATACCATGATATGAATACATGTTGATTAATTGAGATCTCGTGAATTGAATCATGACATGATAATCTTGCCTTGTATACAGTAAAATTTCATCTCAACTTGCTGTACATTAATGATAATGCATTGCATGATAACAAGAACATGTTGATTATTCACTTTGACAAATATATGTGATAATTTTTGTTATGTCTTGCTGCCTATTATGTTTTGTACTGAGGTTTCGACCCTGTTACAATAGGAATAATCCAAAACCATATAAATGAGAATTGTATCCTAATGAATCTAGTTTTCAGACCAATTGATGGATCTTGGTTCCGATCTATGAGCTGTGAGATATCGCAGTTTTAGTCCCTGCTGGTCTGTACTTTTCATATCGCAATTTAATGTAACACCGACACAACTTTCAGTTGAAACACCATGATAATAGTAGTATAATGACATGAAACTCTTCAGAAACTTAGTAGACATGTTTAGGATCCATTCCTAATTTTTGTAGGTTTATATTGATTTTATGCCTAGTTTTCACCCATTAAATTTTGACTATAAGTTGTTGCCAGAACTGCTAACCTGTAAAGATTAGGATGTTTGACTTATTTACTGTCTGAATTAATAAAAACTTGTTGAACATAAATTGTAGCCCCGGATGTCTAGTTCACTTTTCCTTTTTGCGGAATCGAATTCCGAGTTGTGGTTTATGATTTACTGCCGTATTAGTGCTACTATGTCTGTTCTTTTCAGATTTACATTATTTGTAGTGTATCATGCATTGTATCATTTTGTTGCACCTCTATCATCGCCTGACACTCTTATATATATACAATTGCATTACCATGAATGAAATAATATAATATTAAACAAGCCGGGGTTAATAAGGGTTGACTTAGTAGTGGATAATCTCAGAAAATGTACTCGGTAAGGCTTTATCGTTATATCGTATTGTCATGGAAGGAGGAGTATCGATTGTGAATTATTGATTGTTAATTGTAAATTAATGTTATCGACACCGATTACACACTCTGTAGATCCCACCACTATGTCTAAAACGTACACTGTTTGCGTGCACCGAACCTGTGGTATTATATAGGTTAGAGAGAGAGAGAGAGTGAGAGTGAGAGAGAGAGAGAGAGAATATACAGTTAAATCACTAATTGTATGGGTAAATGGTAAGAAAATCTAAAATAAGTTGCACAGAGGCGGAGATGTGTGATCCGCAACAAAGTTTACCAAATAGCTAGGCAAACCGCAAAAAAAAAATATAGGGTGGGTTATCTGCAAACTTATGAAACATGGAGCAATTTTACTAACAAAATTAACCATAATTTGTAGGAGAAGGGAAAAATCTCAATCCAACTCCTATACCATAAAATAATGGGTAATTTCCATATAACTCACTCTAAATCACTATTTTTATATAACTAACTCACAAATAACTATTTCCATATAACTCACTCACAATATTTGGTACTTCCCAAAAACCTACTCCTCGTTATTAGTCAACTAGTAATCTACGTGTGCGATGCACGTTTTAATAAATATATATTTTTTAAAGTAAACATTTCGACGTAGTCTGGCCACGAATGTGAGACCTCTTTTATATTAGTTATGCACGGACATTGCATGTCTTAAATTTTTTTAAGGAAAATAAAAACTCTAACGTAGTGAGAACTCAAACCTGAAACCTCTTTCATATTAGTTATGTATGTGCGTCACACGCGTTGATAGATTGACAAATGACACTAAGGCCTTCTCACATTAAAATATTAGAGATTAGAGATTAGAGATTAGAGATATAAACTAAAGAGTAGTTATGGTAAAATGATATTTCTACCAATCTCTACACCTCTAATATAATATTAGGGTAATTATAACCATGGGCAAAATGGTCTTTTTAAAGCTCGAATAAATGTTTAATCCAAGTTAAAATAAATAAAAATAAAACTAAATTTCATTTAACCCTACTGATTTTTTCCCTATTTCCACCGGACCTTACCAAATTTTTTGGGGGGTATTTTACCCTACTGCCGTTAAGTTTCCTTGGTGTTTTACTCTACTCTGTTTATTTCACCTTCACTGGATGTCACGTGTCACAATTTCTGTAGTTTAATGATTAAATTACCCCTGAGCTTTAGCAAATTGATCTGTTAAATTAAATTAATCTAATAAAGCTAATTAAACCTAACTATTCAATTACACTTCTTTCTCCTTCATTCCATTCCATACATTTAAATGGGGCGGGTTAAAGGGATTGGATCAAAAGCAAATCCACCTAAAATGTTTAGAAGATGGTTAAATTCTCGATTTGGGTCCACTTTAGAGAGGTGGTCGATGGTGGAGTTGCTAGTGGTGGCAGCAAATTTGGGAGTAGTGACGATTGATAGAGTTGAGGTAATTGGATTTGGGTTGGATTTGACTTGATGGAGTTGAGCTATTGGATTTTGTGTCGAAGTTGAGGTCAGTGGTGAAGAAAGGGGCTACCGATTTTAGATTGGAAGAGAAGATGTTGATGTTGAAGAGAGAATTCAGGTCGGAAGAGAAGATGGTGAGGAAGAGTGGTAAGAAGACTCGGGTCGGAAGAGAAAAGAAGGATTATCGGATTCGGGTTAGTAGAGAGAAATGGTGAAGAGAAGAGGATATGGTTCATATATGGATCTCTTGGTAGATTGGATTGGGTTGAGTTGGAAAGGGAAAGGGGGAAGAGAGAAAGGAACATGAGGGAGAGGGAGAGGGAGAGAGAGAGAGCGAGAGAGAGGTAGATGAGTGGGTATGGATATGGGTTTGGATTTGGATTCGGATTGGGTCGTGAGAGAAATGAAGTTGAGGAAGATGAGTGTTTGCGTTTGGAATTTGATTTAATTTTTGTGTGGATTCAGGTTACGACGTGTTGGGTTTGGAGTCATTCTCACATTTAGGCCACTTGGAGGAAACTATTTGCGTTTTTAGGCCACAAGCCAAACTATTTGCGTAGAAAGCTAGTTGAAGATAATCTTACAAAAACAATCCTATCTTTAAAGATATTTGTACGGCATAAAAACAGAAAATTACATACCCCATTTAAAACTGGATAATTCACAAAAAATAAAGAAACTTAAATTAAAAATTCTTTCAAAATTCAAGATTAGATACGTTGACAAAAGATTAGTAGAGAGTAAGCATATTGCTAGTAAAGAAATATCAGAATACCTATTACTAACAATAAAAGTAACTAATCAACTACCTAAAGAGATACAAAAAGAAATAGCATACAAAGTATTAGATTACAGAAACGAAGAAGCAAGTTGGTATTACCAACACCTACTAGCAGAAAAAATAATAGGACATGGACCGAAAGGTTTATATGCTAAACATACAAGAGTTGGAAGAAGATTACAATGGTCCTGAAATGTTTAGTGATATAAGAAAAGATTTAAGAATCATAAATAAAAATATAAAAGAATTAGGAAGATATATGACTGACTACCCAGAAGAAGAATTGGGCATAACAGAAGAAGGAATGAAAGAGCTAGAAGCCATAACAAAACTTAATATAAATATCTTAGAAATAGAAGATTTAATGGCAAATCCTAATTCAGAAGAAGTACAAGAAGCCTTGAAAAATCTAGATATAACAAACGAGGAAATAAAAATGGACCAAGATAAGATTATTGAAAAACCTTCAGAAATTCCAAGTAACATGTATGAATTCCTAAGACCACCACCTAACAAAAAACCTTACCAATTACCATGGAAATGGCAAAACACAAAAAGAAGAATGCAACTAGGAAAAGATAAAGAAAAAGAAACCCCAAAATACGAACCTACAGAACACTACGAAAAAGGAATAGCAGGAAATGGAGAATGGTTAGACCTAGATTGCGTAAAAGACGTAGATAGGACAATTGAAGAATGGGTAAAAGCGTCACTAATAGTAGGATTTAGGCAAAAGCTTAATGGAAATGCATTTGAGAAATTTATAGAAGCCACCTTTATGGGTGTAGTAGCAAAATGGTGGAATGGGCTAGAGGAAGAAGAGAGAAATACTATAAGAAAATCAAGACCAATTGATGATAGAGGAACTGAAGAAAGCTCAGCTCAACGGACGTTAGGTTTAAAAGAAATAATTACAAATTACGAAAAAGAAATAAGAACCGAATTCAGTGTATACGATAAAGGAGAAAAACACACTATATATAAAAAGAATCAAGCAAGATGGAGACTAAGTAACTTAGAAATATGCGACATGTGCCATTTTGACAACTATGCTTGTGAATTCCGAGAATGCTAGATAGTTATTATACAAACGAAGAACAGAGTCCAATTTTAGACTCATTCTTTCTAAAACTACCTGATCCATGGAGTATAAACATATATAGTGCATACATAAGTGAGAAAGTGAAACCAGAAGTAGACACTTTAGGGTATAGAATGCAATTTGTAAAAGATTATAGAGACAAAGTATGCCAAGATGCTAGAGCAACAATGAAATATTATAGAACATATAAACAAAAAATTTGCTGTGAGGATGCAAAACCAAATCATTGGGGATGCAATAATAACTATAAATATACAAAGAAAAATAATCACAAATTCCAAAAATATCAACCAAAATATAGGAAAACTTTTAAGAGATATAGAAATCCTTTCAAAAAATACTTTAGAAAAATGAAGAAAAATAAAAATAGGCAATATACGAAAAATCCAAGAAAATGTAATTGTTACATATGTGGAGAGGTAGGACATATATCACCAAATTGTCCTAAAAGAATGAAAAAAAATATATAAAATACGTAGAAGAAATTGAAGAAATGAATAACATAAATTATGAATCCATAGAATATGATGAAGAATGGTCAGAAATAAGTGAAGCTGAAGAAATAATGGTAATGGAAGAAGATAGTGGAAGTAGTGAAGGTGAAACATAAGAATGTGAAATAAACGTGATAACAGACCTAACAGAAATAGGAGAACCCTCAGAAAGAGAAGAAAACAATGAAGAACTAAGAGAAAGAATGTGCTTTGACATACAAAAATACGATAAAATTAGAGAGACGAAATTAGATATAAATCCAAAAGAAATTTTTAAACTACCAATATTTGAAAGAAAGAAAAGTACCATCGTAATAGCTAGAAATAATCAACAACCTATAGACATTGAACAAGCACAAGGCAAAACCATAATCTCATTAATAACTGAAAGAATAATAAGACAAGAGATGGAAAAAATAAGTGAAAAGACCAGAAAAACATTAAGGCACATACATTTAGGAGCTGTATAAATAATAATAAAAGCCTATTTTAAGGAAGGAATAAATACACCCCTCGAAATATATCTAATGGATGATAGGATAATATCAAGTACACAAGATGCCTTAATAGGAATAGTACAAGGAAACCTAATGTACCAAAAGATGAAGTTCACAATAAAACCTAATTTTTCTATAAGCATGGCAGAAGAAAATAAAGATAAAAGTATAGTCATGTATCATAGGTTATCAGGCATAGAAATGATAGAAAAAAGCAAAGTCATGAGTATACAAATAAGAAACATTTATGCTTTCACCAGTAAACACGAGGTAAAGAATAGAAATACAGATAATTTTAAAATAGAGCCTCTATTTAGCGAAATCATAAGATACAAACCAGCTAGAGAAAACCCTGAAATGACTATACCAAATTATATAGAATTCGACTTTAATAAAGCAAAAGAAACTACAAAAGGAAAAGCACCACAAATAATGTTCGGAAAAAGATCACTATCAATAAGAAATAAACAACAAGCATTGAAATTAACACCAATAATAAATACATTAGAACACCAAAACAATAACCAATTTAAAATCGAAATAGAATATTATGACAATGGGAAATGGAATAAACAAATAGCCTTAGTAGATACAGGAGCTACCAATTCACATATTAAACAAGCAAATATAAAAACCACTGGATTAATAACATTAGAAAACCCATATTACTACCTAGACTATTATAATAATAGACATCCAATTGTACATAAAATCATACTACCACTAAGGATAAATGGTAGAAAGGAAATATTATTACACTTACACATAGACCCAGAACACCATGTTAATGATATGTTATTAGGAATTGACTTCCTTACATCAGTACAACCTTACTCTATTCAAGAAGAAAAAATCACAATAACAGTAAACAATGAAAGCATGATAATAAATAGGATATTGGACAAATGAATCCATTAAGAGCAACAAAAAACACATTATACATTCTAACAGAATTTGTTTACGAAGGATACAAATCAAGAAACTATCACAGTCTAATAGACACCGGGGCAGGTACTAGTCTATGCCGCGAAAACATACTACATAAATGGAAACAAGATGGTTTTAATAAAAAAAGCCATAACTGGATTAACTGGACAAACTATCATACTAGACAAATATCAACAAAATATTAATGTACAAATAGGAAATTACATACTAAAAATACCTATCATATACCAGTTTGACGATATGAATAATGATGTACTCTTAGAAAATGACTTTTTCCAACAATACTATCCCATAACTATATCACATAAATCAGTCATATTTACAACACCTTGCAGACACCAAGCAATAGCAATTAGAATAACCCAACCTTATTCCAAAACTGACCTACCACACATCAGAGTTTCTTCAATCCAGCGTGGTGAATACCAATATTTACCAAACAAAACTAGAATACAACAAGTTCAAGTAACAACTACAAAAGAAATTTTACAAAAACAATTAGAAGATCTGTGTGGAGAAGACCCCTTGGAAAAATGGAACTTAAGTGAACCCACGGCACATATAGAGTTAATAGATACGAACAAAATAATTAAACTTAGACCAATAAGACATACTCCAACAGACCTAAAAGAATTCAAAATACACATAAAAGAATTAGTGGAGAATAATTACATAAGAAAATCACAAAGTCCACATTCATCACCAGCATTCATAGTAAAAAAACATTCAGAAGAAAAAAGAGGTAAATCTCGAACGGTAGTAAATTATAAGGAATTAAATAAAAATACTAAGAGATTTGGATACCCACTACCAGACATGCAAATACTACTTAACACAGTAAGAACAAGAAAAAAATATTCGAAATTCGACTGCAAATCAGGATTTTATCATGTAAAACTAACAGAAGAGTCAAAACCTTTAACGGTATTTAGCACACCTCAAGGATTTTATGAATGGAATGTATTACCATTCGGTTATAAAAACAGCCCAGGAATATTTCAAGAATATATATGGATAAAATTTTTGAAAAATACAATAATTTCATATTAGTATATATAGATGACATTCTAATAGGATCAGAAAACGAGGAACAACATAAAGAACATCTACTAAAATTCATAGAAATAGTGAAAAATGCAGGTATTATACTATCAAAAAAGAAAATGGAATTATTCAAAACTGAGATAGAATTCTTAGGAACAAAATTATCACATGAAGGAATAGAATTACAACCACATATAGTAGAAAAAATAAAGACTTTTCCTAATGTCTTAAATGAAAAAAGAGAAGTGCAAGCTATAATAGGATTACTAAATCAAACAAGAGGTTACATACCAAATTTATCAGCAAAAATAAATTGGTTGCAACAAAAACTTAAAAAGTTTAAGAAATGGGAATGGACCCCGGAGGATGAAGAGAAACTTAAAATATTAAAACCACAAACTTCATAATTACATAAGCTAAGATTACCTGTTAAAGAATGTTCTTGGATAATAGAAACAGATGCATGCGAAACCAATTGGGGAGTAGTATTAAAATTTATTGAAATAGGAGAAAAAGAAGAAAAACTAGCTAGATATTCTAGTGGATCTTTCACACAAACCCAACAAAATTACCACATAAACGAAAAAGAACTACTAGCAATCTTAAAAGCTATAAAAAAGTTTGAACTATTTATAATACATACAAAATTTACGGTAAGAACAGATAACACCCAAGCAAAGAGTTGGATTAATAAAATAATAGACCCAACCAAAGCAAACAAAAGATTGATAAGATGGCAGATGGAGTTAACACATTACAATTTCTTAATAGAAAACATAAAAGAAAAACATAATATTTTAGCCAATTTTCTATCAAGAAATTAAATATTTCACTTGTTGCAGAATGGAAACCAAAGTTCAGCAAATAGAACAAGAGGTTATTTACATCAAGGGAACAATGGAGCTATTAAAAGGAGCATTTAATCTGTTACAACTACAAATATGCGGACTCCAAAGTCTGTTCTATCAGCATGTAAGTCAGCATGTAACCACCGAAAATATGGTGGACAATAATAGCGAGAAAATGAGTGAGATAGGTGAGCCTTCTCAGTCAGTAAAAGAAGAAGCAATTATATCCCCAAATAAAACCACATACAAGAAGACACTCCTTGCTGAGAAAGCTCCTACCAAAGTATCGAAGAAAATATTATTTTTACAATATATTCAAAAACTATGCCAAGTAACAGAGGTAAACCAATTCATCAAGACCATATCTCAACAGCACATGAACAAGGCCATCATCCTACCAGGAGATAATCTAAGAACAACTAGGGCGTTGTTCGAAAGAGGACTTATTCATTGCATCTATCCGTCCAGAGAATGCGAAGAACTAATCCACCTACCAAGAGAAATTTACAAGGCAGTCAAAAGTTATTTTGGGCTCACGAAGGCCTCAAAAATATATGTCAGAATGTATTCAGCAATCCCCGAGTATCCTAATGATGAAGAAGAATTTCCAGCAGAACATGTTATAAAAATAGGGATGACCACCCAAATAATCTATGGAGCATCAAATATTGCACCATTTAAAGCTGAAGAATTTGAGAAATTAATCCCAGAAAGAAGGGCAATGGGATTTAGGAACATGTACTGTGAATTAAAAGACATAAAACAAAGAGATAGCAATATATGGATATATGACAGCCCAGATCCAGATAAGATACTAATGTATAGTATAGCAAAGATCAAACAACCACAAGATAAGCATGAGCTGTTTGACAGCTGGTACCAGATACTATCTACTGGAGCAATGACAATGACAGCGGAGACAGTTGTACATTACTGTAGCCTGATGAAGATGGAGCACCAACATAAATGTGCAGCATGTGAAGATGTCGGCCAAGAGGAATCTCTTTTCCTAGAATAGGACAAAATGTAATCAGAATAATTATTGTAAGATGATGTAAGCACTTACGTACTGGTAGCAATTATTGAACATATGATGTAAGTAGTGTTGTAGGAAAACTTGTTGTAAGCTGATCCCTTAGCCTATAAAAGGGAAGGCAAACCAAGAGAGAAGACGGACAATCTGGGAGAGAAATAATTCCTCATAATCTTGAAGAGTCTGTTTGTAACAAGTTTGAAGAAAATAAAATATCTTTTATGAGTTCATCTATCTGCTGTTGCAGAAAATAAGGTATGAATAACTAAATCTCTTTCCCTTAGGGAGAGTTTTGTAAGGCTCTGCCTGACTGATCTTGCAAAAAGGCTCATTTGCAACCTTCTATAGTTAGACTGTTGTAGTTGTCGGTACCAAAGTTCTACTAGTTGTTCTTAACGTATCTCTCGGATGAAGCTCTATTGAGGGCATAGTAATCTTGAGATGGGAAGAACGTAAAAGGAGCACAGAAATTGGGGTGCATACCAGGGGTATTTTATCCACTGGTAGTAACTGGTACAGAGCAGCTCAGAGGAGTTTAACTAGGTCGGAAGCATGATGGGCCGTTTTGTTTTGATTTTTTAGGTATCCTTAGAAATCTCTCTTTACTCTTTATTTTATAATCGATTATTGTTCAAAAGAACTAATGGATAATAATAATCTTGGTATTGCCTCACCTATTTTTGAATTAATGATTAATTACCAAGGAAGTGATAGAATGCTAGTTTTTGATGTTTATTATCCTCATAGACAAATAAGCATGGATGACTGCTACGAATTCAAATTATTCTTTTTTAGTATACAACGAGTAATAATCATAACAATAAACCAAATAAATCTAGGAGAAACTAGTAATATAAATGTTGAAATAATTGACGACCTAACTTATCATGAAAGATCTTTGTTATTTTATGAAAATGGTATATTTAGTAGTTACGTTTGGAGTCCTACGACTGCATACAGACAATTTCTAGAAGAATATGAACAAAATGGAGGAGAAAATAGGCATACAGAAGAACTCGAAGAACCCCCATATGATAGTAATAGTGAAGGATATGAGACAGAATCAGAATATATGAGAGAACTTGACGACGATGACAACAATATTCCCATCATTCCTGATTACTTTTTTAGAATTGACAATATCCATTATTTCGACGAATATTATTTTTCACCAAACTTTGATCTTTATTTCAACTCTTTAGACTTTTAAAGTTTTGATACTCTTTTTCCTTTGATTTTCAAGACTTCAGGAGATTACACGCTACGCACACCCCCCAGCACACAGTTGGTATCAGAGCCTCGTTTATAAGTAAGAAACTCTTACCCAATTTTAGTAAAATTTTGAGCTATTAAAAAATCAAGTTCGTAAGAAAAATTGAAATAATTGCAAAAACAAATTTTAAGTTACAGAAAGGTCACACATCCTATAGAAAAAAGTATAGAGAAGGAAGTATAAAAGTTTATTTTAAAAAGTAGCCCTTAATCGCAAATACTTTTGAAAGGCTATGCCTTAATCGCAAATACTTTTAAGATTAGGCTTTTTTTGCAAATAACTTCAAAAAGAAGCCTAAATCTCTAATTTACTCTTGGGTTTGAGAGAAATAATGACGAGTTTAGGTTTGGGTTTGGGTCCGGATTGAGTTTCGCAACATTACGTGGTAATGGGGCAATTCAGACATTACACGTCATATTTAACGTCGTGAGTTAGTTTTAAGTAAAATGCGAAAAAACTTAATTAGTAGGATAAAATGCCAAAAAAAAAAGGTATCGTAGAGTTCGGTACAATTAGGAGACAACTCGGTAGGGTTAAGTGAAATTTATCTTTAAAAAATAGTAGATTTATTTTTTTGGAATGTATCACATATTGTGTGTGAGTTAAATGGAAATAACAATTTGTGAGTAAGTTATACAAAAGCAACCCTAAAGTAATACTCTCCAACCCATCAATCAATGAATTTTTTGTCATACTAGGCCACTTTTTGAAACTATTTGCGAATATGGGTCACTTTCTAAACTATTAGCGCTTGTGGGCTAGTTGTTGCAAGCCAGCAGCGACCACTATTTCTATTAGTGGTCTCTTCCTTTTGGACATCACTAATAGGAATAGCGTTCCCTCGTTTATTTTTTTTTTATTTTTTTTTGTTGTCGCTATTCCCATTAGCGACTACAGTACATGTGAAGTTGCTAATGAGAATAGCGACCTTATTTGAGAAGTATTTAGACACTTGACAAATTCTAGACAACTAGTTTTTTCTGAAAAAACCAAAAAAAATAAATTAAAACTAAGGTCGCTAGTGGGAATAGCGACCGCATTATTCTGTGGTCGCTATTCCCACTAGCGGCCACAGGTGAGGGAGAAATTGACTCATACCTCAACTGTTATGAGTTAGAAGTATTTGTTAAGCTAGTGTTAGTGACTTCAAATGTCATTAATTCTGACTTGTACGTTCCCTCATCTTGAATCCCTCCCATTGTTTTCTTTTTCTCATTTACTATTTCTCAAATAAATGTTGTGTGGGTAATGACACAGTCAATAGCTGATCAATCATTGTTAGGTAGGAAATTAGATACTAGAAAATTTCCAAATGAGAATAGCAAATTTAAGGAGCTATTCTCCCTTACTTGTGGTTGCTAGTGATAATAGCGACCACAATATATATACTGTGGTCGCTATTATCACTAGTGACTAGTTTTTTTTCTTCTTCCAAATAGCACTAGTTGTCTAAAATTCGTTAAGTGTTAAAATACTTCTCAAATAAGGTTACTATTCTCATTAGCGACAACAAACAAAATTTCGAAAAAAAAATAAACGACAAACCGCTATTTTCATTAGCAACCTCCAAAAGGAAGAGATCGCTAATAGAAATAGCGGCCGCTGCTGACGTGATAACAACTAGCCCTCAAATGCTAATAGTTGGAAAGTGGCCCATATTTGCAAATAGTTCAAAAGTGGCCTAGTATGGCACAAAACTGATTTTTCCTGAAATAGACCACTTTTTGAAACTAATTCTCAAAATAGACCACTTTCTAAACTAATGTCCAAAATGGACCACTCGCAGTATCAAACTGCGGCCTCTTCTATAACAAGGTCGCAGTTCCCTACTGCGGCTTACATACATACCAAAAAAGTCCATATTCCAAAACTTTGTTTTTTATTTCTCATGTCCAAAGAAGTCCAAGAGAGATATAACTGAGTCCGCAGTTGGGTACTGCGACCTCGATAATACAACTGCGGCCTCCGTTTTTTTAATTTTTATAAATGCTGGAAACTGATTACATTACAAACTGATTACATTAATTCAATTGAAATTACTGTAATGCATATATTACAAACTGATTACATATAGATTTGATTAGAGACAACAATCACTTTTAGTATACAAGTACATGCTGGGTTTCTTCTCAAATGGGTAGGAAGGACTATTGATTTTGCATTTTTTTTCAATGCAGAAGTAGCAGTTGTACTCCCTGCATACACTTCCATGCTCCACCATTAGACAAAGACAATAATTTTCTGGTTAGGAGGTTGAAGTAGTAGTGGGTGTAGCAGTGTATTTATAGTTCTTTACAACTTCTTGTCAAGCACTCCTCTTATTCATGCTATTTGGTGCATGAATAGGAGGTGTGCATGTTAAGAAGTTGTAAAGTAGCATGAATACATTGTGACACCCTCTACAACTCCATCCTCCAAATCAGAGAATTTCTGCACTCTGTCTAATAGTGGTGCATTGAAATGTATGAAGGGAGAAGAAGCTGCTACCCATGCATTTACAAACAAAAGAAAATAGGCAGAATGAGAAGTCTTCCCTACCTATTGAGGGAAACCGAGCATGTACTAGTATACTAGTATGAACATGCATCCATCTCCCTGCTTAAACTCACATAAACTAAACATAATCTCACATATTTGAATACATGATCCATTACTACTCACATAAATATATATTTTTTTCATCTCCGAAATTTCTCTTTTTTTCATCTTTTTTCCAACCCCCCCCCCCCCCGGCGATCATGTTCAAGAGAATACTTCACTCTTGTATATATAGGAGTTGAAGGTAAATTTAAAATTGGTTTGGCATTGTTCATTGATTTGGCGTGTGAATCATTGATACACATTCCAACAAAATACTGTTTTGGCAGTTTGCATTGATTTTTCATAAACATCATTGATACACATTCCTAAAAGCCAATATTAGCACATAAAAGTTATCTGCAGAAGTCAACGCCGCAGTTGGCAACTGCGGCCTCGATTATTTTACATTTTTTTTAAAAATAATACTTTATGGCAGTTTGCATTGATTTGACATAAACATCATTGATACACATTCCAACAAGTCCGGTTTGACAGTTTGCATTGATTTGACATTGATACATATTCCAAAATAGACCACTTTTGGCATTGGTACACATTTCAACATAGACAACTTTCATCACATTAAAAACATCAGCACAAATAGCCAAAATAGGACTGAATTTTTACTGACACCGCAGTTGGTAACTGTGACTATGAAACTTTAAAGTTTCCAGACAGTAAATAACTCTCTGGACATTTGGAAGTTTCACAGTCGCAGTTGCCAACTGTGACCTAGTTTTTACTGAGGCCGCAGTTGGCAAGTGCGACTGTGGAAACTTCCAAATGTCTAGAAAGTTGAATCTTGATCTGTAATGTGCAAGAAATCTAAAGCTTCAAAAAAAAACGTAGCTTGCAGTTGTCAACTGCGGAGTACGTATTATCGAGGTCGCAGTACCCAACTGCGGCTTAAGTTATATCTCTCTTGGACTTCTTTTAACTTGAGAAATTTTAAACCAAGTTTTGGAATCATGACTATTTTGGTATGTGTGTAGGCCGCAGTAGGGAACTACGACCTTGTTCCAGAAGAGGCCGCAGTTCGGTACGGCAAGTGGTCAATTTTGAAAATTAATTTGGAAAGTGGTCTATTTTGGAAATTAGTTTCAAAAATTGGTAAAAAAAAATCTAAAAAACTGTCAATCAATTGTTTTGAATTTGAAATCCCCATATAATCCCACCCATCCCCCTCATTGCTTAAAGAGGGGTTTCAAACGGTCACAAAGCAGCTCCCCAACTTCCAAGGGTTTTTAGAACAATACCTCCTCCTCTTCCGGCCGTCTCCACTTAATTTCACTTCTCTACTAAGTGATCAATAATAACAAATGGCAAACAAACAATGTGAAAAGCAAGAATCATACGAGGAAGTTCGAAGGAGGAAGCTGGCAGAGAACAAGAGGAAGCTGGAAGAGCTCAATCTCAGCCATCTCTCCCTCACTCTTGGCAATGCCTGCTCTCCCAAACCCTCTCCGGTCCGAGTACTAACTTTACTCATTTATCTATATTTTTTCTTCCTTGCACAACTTATTATTAATATGACTGTCTTTGGATTTGATGGAGCAGGCAAAGCAGGTGAAAAGGAAAGCAGCACAAGACGATATTGTGGTCGTTAGTTGCCGCCGGTCGAATCGGATTGCAAATCTCCCACTCCCAGATCTGTCCTACAAAGAAGTATGCCATTTCTTGATTTTATTTATCTTTTTTTTTATTTATATATATTTTTTAAAATTATTCTTTTTGGGTATATAAAGAAATGGATCTTTATTCAGATTTAAATGTATTGATTTGAGGGGACTATGAGGATTATATGTGATTTTATTAAATGAGGTTGGGCAATATAGTTCCCTGTTTTGGTCAGAGAAAGCATTGATGTAACCCACAAATCATCTGTAAGTGTGGGATTTATATGGATCCCCATGCCTATCTCTTATAATACAGAAGTAGTACAACAGGTTCGGATCTCATGGACTACGCAAAATTTGGTATGTATATAAGTTTGCAAATAGAAAGACACCAAAAACTATATAAGCCTATTTCTGGCATAGCCTTAACCCAATCTCTTAATTGTTTACAAGCTAATATGAGCATTAAGTGAGGTTGAATTTTTTTACTAGTGTTTACTGGAAGCATAAAAATGATTTTTTTACATTCCCTTGCCAGTTAGTATTACTTGCGTGACAAAGCTACAAGAAATTTAAATGGAAGAAACAAATGGAATAGAGGAGAAAGAAAAAGCGAAGAAGATAAAACAACTGGGATCTTCTTTAGACATTGCTAGACAAGATAAATCATCACTCGGTCACCAAATTACTTGTTCTATTGAGACATTCTGCAAACTGACATGTTTATGTTGTCTATACTGCCGGTGAGAAGGTCTTTATGTCCAAATCAAATAAATAGTCATTATAGGCTTTTCAACTGTATTTCCTCAATATGTTCAGATAAATAGTTTTGGAAACTAATTGTAATAAACACCCCACTCCTCCAAAGAAAGTAAAAATCAATGTCCTTCACAAATTCCACCATTTCAGTAAAAAAAAAATTTTTTTGGGTCTGTTTGTTTAAAGGGGGCTCTCTCATTTTTATATTGTTTAAAGGGGGGGTTGATTTAGTATACCATTTTATAATGTTGCTTTTGCTGATTGGGCAGGTAATTCCGAAGGTGGTTGTGGTGAAGCGTAGACGGTTAGTGAAAGATTCAATGTATTTAAACTAGCACTTCTTCCATTTAATGTCGAGAATGTTAATGCTTCTCTAACGTTCATTCTTAGAATTGGTGGAGTCTCAAAGCATCGAGAGTTATCAGGTCGGGTATATGCTTCTCCTGCAGCTAGAGAATATGCCACTGAAAGAGCTGAACAGATCGAATTGGAACTGGGAGGTGAATTTCCTAGCTTTGTGAGGCCTATGCTCCCATCACACACTACTGGTGGATTTTGGTTGGTATGTTTTGAACATAGTTGGATAAAAATGTGTATTGCTCTTTTAATGCACTTCAGAAAATAGCATACATTCACTGTAACCTTCAACTCCTTTAGCATGAGTTTTTTTTTCCTTGTGCCAATTTACACAATTTAACTAGTGAATAGTCTAACATATATCGTGAATTTAATGTTATATAGCTGCAACATTTCTTGTGTTACTTATGCTAACCTTCTATTATTATATATATATATATATATATATATAGAGAGAGAGAGAGAGAGAGAGAGAGGGAGGTGATCCCCTTACTTTGTGGGGCAGTATGTGATAAGAAACCCTACGAAAAATCCAAACCATTCATCTTATTATACATGCCAAAGATAGTCTAAGAGAGTAAAATCAAGTTATTTGACTTTTATTTTCCTATCCATCATGTCGTTAGAAAAATAAAGAATTTTTAGCCATACAATTTTGTCATGTTGTAAAACATAAACAAATATACTTCAAATAACCTGATTTTACACCCTTAGGCTATCTAAGTCATGTAAAACAATATGAACGGTTCAGATTTTTCATGGAGGGTTCGTATTAATGGGATCACATATGAGACATCAAAATAAGATTGAGGTCTGGCCTTATAGGATCACCCCCCTCCTCCTTATATACACACACACACACACACGTGTGGACTTTTTTTTGGGATATGAATTGAAAAAATCTGAACCGTTCATTTTGATCTAGAAATATAAATTAGTCTACAGATGAGAAATCAAGAGATTTGTTTGTTTATACATTAAAGTATTACAAATTGTATGTATAGCTAATACCGTTGATTTTTATAACGATATGATGGATGAAAAAATGAATTTCAATTGACTTGATTTTACATATTTATATCAATTTAGTCATTCTAAACAATGTGAATGGTTCAGATTATCCATTTAATGACTATGTAAAAAGATCTCACAAAACTTATCGTGAGAATTAGTTCTCACATGATCATTCCCCCATATAGGACTGATCATATGAGATACATATACATATATGAGGATACAAGAGGTCATAAGCCATAGGAGGAAATTTGACATACTAAAAACTCATTCCCCGCAACCAAAATTCATGATCCGTACTATTTAATCTTCATATCATAAAACGTAGAGTGAAGAGAAATTACTGAATTTTAATATGTTATGGCCATTCATCATGATGTTACAAAATGAACGGTATTTTAGCAATACAACTATTGTGATCATTAAATACATGGGCACAAACACATCCAACTTTGATAATATTTTGTCATCTTCTGTTTTATGATATGTTGAACACCTTCAATGATGTGGATCATGCATTTGAATGGAGGAGGTAAGATTTTGTAAGGTGTCATAGGAGGAATTCCTCCTATGCTACCTTTCCTTCCGTTCTCTCTCTCTCCCTCTCCCTCTCTCTATACATATAATTATTTATTTTAAATTATATCTATTTAATGGAATTACTTGGGACAGTTTTTATTTATTGGATTCGTAAATAAATATTCATGTAACTTATGCTTTATTTTCACTGTCTTCTGCATTGTTTTCCGTTCTGTCACCCTATATTTGATACACGACAGTCTTCTCTTCAAAACAGGGTTTACCCAGACATTTTTGCACCAAACATCTACCAAAGCGTGATTCTACAGTTACTTTGATTGATGAAGATGGGGAGGAAACAGATACGGTGTACCTTGCTTACAAGAATGGATTAAGTGGTGGATGGAGAGGCTTCTCCCTTGATCATGATTTAGTTGATGGGGATGCGCTAGTTTTTCAGTTGATCAACCCTACATCTTTCAAGGTAATGCTTCTTTTTGGTTTTTAACAGCTTACCATTTAACTTCTAACACGTTGGAGCTCATCTATTTCCAATATATGGGTATATGTAGAACATAAAGTAGACCAGTTTTATACATTGGTGAGATAAATCCTTTGATATTTTTTATTTATGAAATACTATTTTCTGTAAGTGCATTGTTTATACATTTGACGAGATAAACTGTTGCATTTCCTATTTCAGATTTACATTGTAAGGGAAAGCGAGTACGACAGGAAATGATGCAGCTCTTCCTGGATGCTATATATAGGAACTACATTAAGAGGTATTTTCATCTTCCACTATATGGGTATATGTAGAACATAAAGTAGACCAGTTTTATACATTGGTGAGATAAATCCTTTGATATTTTTTATTTATGAAATACTATTTTCTGTAAGTGCATTGTTTATACATTTGACGAGATAAACTGTTGCATTTCCTATTTCAGATTTACATTGTAAGGGAAAGCGAGTACGACAGGAAATGATGGAACTACATTAAGAGGTATTTTCATCTTCCACTGGATCTTGCTTGGGTTAGTTATAATAAATATGTTTGTAAGTCGAATTATCTGGTTGTCGAGGATTACCCTGTTAGTATTTTTGGATTTGTTTTTTTTTTTTTTTGCTTTGGGTAATATAGACTTGAAAGTACAACAACAACAACAACAGAGTCTTTTTTCCAACTAGTTGGGGTCGGCTACATGAATCCTGGTTTTCCATTTTACTCGGTTTAGCGCAATATCTTCTGTAAGGTCACAAGCTCACCGTTCTACCCAAGTAAGGCCACAAGCTCACTATTTCCACCCAAGTAAGTTTAGGTCTTTCCCTCCCCCTAACTGTACCCTCAATACTTATCAAATCACTCTTTCTAATGGGGGCACTATTAGGTATACGTGTGACATATCCAAATTACCTGAAGCGATTCTCTCTTAATTGATCTTGGATAGGAGCTACATTTACTATATCTCGTATATGCTCGTTTCCAATTCGATCCTTCCTGGTTTGACCACCCATCCATCTTAGCATCATTATCTCCACTACACTCAATTTTTTGAAATGTTTCTTTGTTGCCCAACACTTTGCTTCATACATCATTGTTGGTTTAATAGCCGTCCTATAAATTTTTTCTTGCAACTTCAAAGGTATAAATTTGTCACACAAAACACCGCTACTGCTTCACCACCTAAGACACCCTGCTTGGATCCTATGTATAATATCTTCATAATGTTAGGTTTCGATGGCAAACACAGATTGAATACACAGCGAAAAAATTACAAAATATTGAAACCTAGCCATGGATCCATGCGAAAACCATAAATTGTGTTTAGGAATTATATCTTAAGGAAGATATGTCGATCACATCACTGCAATATTGCGGTGCCTCTATGGTATCCACACCAACGGATCAAAACCAAGTTTTCCTCACGCCGCGGTGCTAGCTGCGGGATGGGGTTGTTCCTCACGATCTCTCTCTCACAATTTCTGTGAAGGCTAGGGTTTTATCATATGTGACTTTTTTACAAATATGTATTATATATATAGCTACAATAAATCAACCCTAAGAGAGTAACGAGCTTGTTGGGCTCATAATCCGACCTGAGTCAGATTCGTGTGTGGGTCTCTGAACTTTAGTCAGCCCATTTAATCTAATTAAATATCCAACCAATGTTAGGAGTCCAAGTCTTACTTGGATTCCCAATTAAATTCATCTTATGAATTTAAATCTCAATTTCGATCCATTCTAATTATGTGACCCTATAGGTTTATGTTGACAGTGATACTAAAATTATATTCTAGTATTACAAACGGTGAGCGGTATCTAGCAATACATCACTGCTACTCAAGTAGTAGGAATGTTAGCGACTTGACATAACCTATCTGTGACCAATGTTACCATGTAGTCTAGTCCATTTGTCCAGATATCTTAATTGACCACAAGGCATAGAGCGGTCACCCTTGTATAGTTCAATCTTTGGTTTCTTGATCTCCGAGTAGACTTACTAAAACAAATGAGCTCAGTATCTCATATTGACACATTTGAGCATGGTCATGCATTTTGTAGTCTCACTCATTCAAGGGGCCCACAGAGATCGCTCCTGTTATGTAAGAGGGACAAATCCTATCTAAGTCACTCACATCCCTCCGCATGATTTGTAGTATATTCAATAGTCGACTTTATAGTCACCTTATTACGGGCAACGTTTAACGACATTAAAACATATAACTTCTCATTTAGGGAACCATAGTGACTTCAAGTCAAAGAACTACAAACACTATGGTCATCGTGAGAACCACTTATGACACTCACGTAACGATTTATGCAGCGTTCTCATGGTGGGTCAGTCCAGTACATTATTATTCTAATTTTGATATCTCATATCCATGATCCGTGAGATATGGTCATCAGTCTACGCACATACTAGTCTCTATGGATTATTGTTGTCCTAATTCACAATAATACTTGACTAGGGATAAGAATAGTTTTCTGATTACAACCAATAGGATCTCACAATCAAATCATCCACCTGATATCCCATGGTATTGAACCTACTATTCTAAGGACTTTATTATGCTCATTTAATCACAATGAACAACACAATAAATGAAATGTCTCATATATGAAATAAATATCATAATGCAATGTAAGCTAGTAATGTCAATACACAACTGGCCTAGATCTCACAATCAAATCATGCTTAGTAATGCAAACACCAACACATAAATCTCCCCACTCTTTATATAGTCAAGCCTAAATATCGGAAATGATCTCTCTTAGATATATCTTGACCATCAAGCTTCACTACTTCTTCATTTGCGTTCTGAATATCACTAAATTTACACTCCATATACAGGGCCGACCCCCACCTTAAGGCAGGTGAGGCGATCGCCTCAGGCCCCCAATTTTTTTGCAATTTTAGGGACCCCAAATTTGTATTCCCCTTGAGCGTAAAAAAATTATATTGTTATTAGGGGCCCCCAAAAATAATTATTTGGGTCTTTCGCCTCGGGCCCCCGAGAACACAGAGTCGGCCATGTCCATATACTCATTTTTAGTTTCCTTATTTTAAAGTCTCTAGCTTCCAAAGCCTCTGGCTTCTAAAGTTTCACTCCACAATTCTAATTTATCATTGATTCCTGCTCTAGTTTCGTCCACTAAGATGACGTTATCAGCAAAAACATACACCAAGGTACCTCATCTTGTAATTCTTGCATCCATAACCAAAGCAAAGAGGTAGCGGCTTGGAGCCTGTAATAGGGAATTCACTACTCTCTCTTATGGTTGTTCTAATTGTGGTCATTGGTCTTTCATACATATCCTTAATCACCTCAATATACTGAATAGTTACTCTTTTATTATATAACAGCCACCATACTAAGTCTCTAGGGAGTTTATCCTATGCTATTTCTAGATTTATAAACACTATAGATCTTTATTATTCTCCCTATATTTTTTCATAAATCTCTTTATTTCATAAATTTCTTCCATTGTTGACCTTCCAAACTGATTATCAAACACTGTTGTTTCTAGTCTCGGTCTATGTTTGATCACTCTCTCCCAAAGTTTTATTGTATGGCTCATTAATTTAATCCCTGATTGGAGCAACTTTGTATATCTTCTTTATTTTTATATATAGGTACTAAAATATATTTTTTCCAATCATAGGGTTTCTTCTTGGTCCTCAAAATTTCATTAAATAATCTTGTTGGCCAACTCTTTCGTACATCCCCAAGACATATCATCCAGTCTGTTTTTTCTATTTTCATCCTTCCTTGAGCATTTCGAACCTCTGAGGCCCTAAATCTACGGAAAAACATATGCTCTCGACTTTCCCTTGAGTACTCTATATTTATGTTGTCTACAACATTTTTATTTAATAACTTCTCAAAGTAATCTCGCCATCTTTCCTTAATTTTCTCATGTTTTACTAAGACTCTTGAATCCTCGCTCTTAATACATCTAATTGTATCCAAATTTTTTGTTTTTCTATCTCTTTATTTAGCAAGTTTATAGATGTTAATTTCTTCTTCTTTTATTCCTAATTTTGTGTATAAATCATCGTAAGCTTTTTCTTTTGTATCTCTTACCGCTTTCTTAACTTCTTTTCTAACGATTTTATATCTCTCTAATTTCTCCTCATTTTTACTCTTTTGTCATATTTTTAAGGTTGATCCTTTTTTTTCTCATAATATTTTAGAATTCTTGTTGCTACCATCATGTTTCTATAGTTTGTAGTCTCTACCTTTAAATTCTCCAAGTACCTCCTTTGAAATTTCTCTTGTTGCCACCATCATGTTTCTTTAGTCGACATTATATTTGTTTTTCCTTCCCAATTTCATGTCACTCATTTAAGGACTTTATCTATAAAAACCTCTAGTTTATCTTCCTTCAAGTTCCACCATCTAATTCTTGGGTTCCTAGTTTTCTTCCTCGCACATATGTGTTTTCCGATCTTAACATCCAACATCATTAATCCATGTTGTGAGGTTAAGCACTCTCCCGGTATAACTTTACAATCTTTACACATCAAACGATCAACCTTCCTAGTTATAAAAAAATCAACTTGGCTCCTATTCGCCCCCACTTTTAAAGGTTATCAAATGTCCATGTATATTCTTCCTAAAATAAGTATTTGCTAGTTTAAGATCATATGATGAGGAAAAATCCAAGAGAGCCACCCCACAATTGTTCTTATGTCCAAATCAATGTCCCTTATACACCCTCTCATATCTCATGTTCGCTTCTCCTACATGTTCAATGAAATCTCCTCCTATAAATAATTTCTCACCTAAGGATACTCCTTGAATTATCTCATCAATATCTTCCCAAAATTTATTTTTAGCTTGTGCATCTAATCTCACTTGGGGTGCATAGGCACTAATGACTTTAATTATGTTTTCTCCTAATATAAGCTTAATTTGTATTATTCTATTTCATTTTCTATTAAAACTTACTAAATCTCTTTTGAATTTCTATTCCATTTCTATTTCTAATTTTACCGGTATAATATAATTTAAAACCATCTATCACTTTAGCTTTCTTGCTTACCCACTTTGTTTCATGTAAATAAGGTATATTAATATTCCTTCTAATCATGGTAGATATAGTAGTTCGATGCCTTTTTCTGCCAATGTTCTTATATTCCAAGTCGCTAACCTAAGCATGCTATCTTGGACTAGCTTCTTTACCTGCACATATCCAGATTGGTGCAGGAACCCTTACTCATTAGTCACTGCACCCGGCACCGGTGTAATGTCCTTGCACATTTTTCGAAGCACCCGGAGACAGGCACAATGCATTGCTTGCATGGAATGCCCTAACATTTGCGCGTATATTTTTAAGATTCATGTTCATGGAATTTGACAAAGTTTTATGCTGGTTGTCAATTACCTAACACAATCCTTCTTTTAGCCGGTTTGTGGCCAAATTTCTGACTTGGGATAGGCAATGGTGGAGTTCCATAATATTTAGTTAAATAGCATTAGAACATTTTCCAGTTTAAAAAACAAATATATTCAAACAATGATTCCTTATCCTTCTTTTGATAATGGGTAAGTATGGTTTAGGATCATCAAAGTACTTGAACAATTTCATCTTTTCTTGAAGCCCCGGCTTGCCAAAATTCATTTGAAAGCTTGTGAAAATATCCAAATCACTGTCAAAATTTTATCCCAATCTTACACACAAACATACTCACTTTGTTTTCTGTTCTATGTATGGGACTGAACTTTCAAATAAAATAAAAATAAAAATGAAAGTAAAAATAAAAATAAAAATCCTATTTTCTCTCTATAGTTTTTATTTTCCTACATTTCTTATGCTATAAAAATCAAGAATTATACTGGCTGAATTGCATCATTATCTGCATAAGCTTACAACCTGTTTATTGCATCATTATCTGCATAAGCTTACAACCTGTTTATATACAGCAATCTTATGCACAAACATAATAGGAACACTTCTTCTTTTTTCCCGAATGTGTATAGCTGGGTTGGCCTTTATCTTTATTTTAGAGCTTTTCTTGTATAAATTATGTTTGTGCTATTTAGAATTGAATTCTTTAAAATACCATATGCTACAACAAATCTGACGACATTTACAGCATTATCAGGAACTGCGAGAATGTGGTGGTGTTGGTGAACTAACTCGAAACAAGCAACCTTTCTTCCAGTATTATTATCTCCCATCCTCACATAGACAACATAGCTTCGTCTGAGAAGGCTAATCAACATCAAAGCGTGATTTCCATCTCTGAGGATGAATGAAGATGTTTTAAGTTATGACCCATTACTTCTACTTCGCATTTTGTATGTACCCTTGCTCTGACTAGTTCATGGAACAAATATGTCAATTTAAAAACATCATATTTTGCTGATCATGGATCAACTAATTCATCCAGGAGAAAGTTCTAATGTGGTTGTGCTTTTTTATTTCCTGCAGTCAGTGTTTAGAAAGTGTTATCTTTACAGTATAACTAAGACCAGAGATATGGAGCTGTTTGGTTGTATGTGGATGATGGATGGCTGTCATTTAATCGGGCTAATTAAATGATGCTGGAACAAGCCACAAAACTATTTACCATGTATCTATATGTCAATATTCTAACCTGACCCTAAAAAGGCCTGCCCCTGGCTTGGCCCTGACCCCGACCGCAACTCGGACCCTAAAGCCCTAGTTAGGTACTCTGCATAGTCTTTACAGTATCAGTACTGTAAATATATACACAATATATCACATATTCACATATGTGTTCTCAGCTTTCCCACTTGAGTAGCCCAAACCCACTTCTTCCACTTCCAAATTATATTCTAAAACTAAAATCAAATCTTAGTTGCTGATTTCTCAGAGATCAATTTTGGACGTGATTTGCAAACATGTTGTTTGTAGATGAGAATTTTTAGAAGAATGCATGATCGCTGATTGTGTTTTGTAAGGATGGAACCAACTTTTGTCAGTTATGTGACTTTGAGGGACCCTCGTGATTTTTCTGCTCATCTTGATATTACACTCTTTGATCTTGATTGACATTAATCAATTCTGATTATCCAAGGTTACTACTGACTTTGTCTGGTCTTTCCATCGAGATAAGATTTTCCTTCAAGTCTGGAATATGTATTGTCTGAAAATACAAATACTCTGATCATCACCGGCTTTCATGTGAACAGTTCTGACCGTTCCTCACGATCACGTCTCTGCAAGAACTCTCTCGGTAGTCTTCAAAAACCTCCCTCCTCGAAGTGCTATGAAAAGAAGCTTCCGAATCAATACATCAATCTTGCGTGTCCAACTTTACCCTAGCTGAGAAAAACAACTCGCCAGCATTGGTTTCCAAAAGGTTACCACATTGGCTTCTTTTGATTTTCTTTGTTTCTTCTTCATAAAGGCCTTACAATTGGGCATCATGTGACCCTTCTTATGGCAATACTATCATGAATGTTTCTGTTCCTGGGGTGACATTTCTCTTCCCGTCCTCTCCGTGTTAGTTGTTCTAGGATGGGGATCTTATTGTCGAATACAGTAGTTTATAGCTACAGCAAGTTTCCTCCACATCCAAGAAAACAAAAGAAAAAAACTAACTAAACCCATTCACAACAGAAATAAGAATGACCTACCTACTTCATCTACATTTTGACGTTAGAATCTCACCAAAATCTCACCAACTATGTGTGCACTCATGACCAACATGATTAATACTTACTGATTTTTTTTTCAATTCTTCTTCCTCTAATCAAACTTCAATGTTAGAAGATGCTTGAAGGGACCACAGAAGAGTGAGTACATACACACCCACATCACACAACATACACCCACTGCAAACAATCCCTCAAAAAACTTTAAACAAATTTAGAGCATCACTGACAAAAGAAAGTTCATCACTCACAAAAGAGTTGAAGAATAAGAACATCTGCTCGTGTCATTGCAAAATAAACCATTTGAATGGATAAACACAGCACTGTTCTTCCAAAATCTATTGACTGATAAATTATCAGCTTGCTTGATCAGACTTTTTAACACTACAAAATTGAGGTCCTCAGCAAGTTCCAAAAAAGTTAAAAAAAAACAGAATAACCAACAGCCTTGCAGGCCTCCTATGCTTACAGACAAGGGTTAATTGTCATCTCTAACCATCTACATGATCAGTATGTTCAATGTAATTTACTGGCCCATGAATTAAATTGTGTACCAGCGAGGCACAAAGACTTCTGGGAAACACCTTTGGATTGCTAGACAGATGGGTATCAGAAAGCAGCGAGGTGCAGCAATTAATCTGGACCACTGTACACTTGAGCATTGCTACAAAGCAAAGTAGCTGAATACTTAAGACGAGGACCTTCGCCGGTTCTTAGAAAAGAAAGGGTGCCTGAGTGCTTCATGAGCAGTCAACCTCTCCAAGGGTTCATACTTGAGCAGACCTCTCAATAGGTCAATGAGATCTCCAGCCGAATGGTCTACATGTTCCATTACTAGGTTCTGAAAAAGAAGAGTGACAACGTAGTCAGACTGGCGTTGCAAAAATCCCAAGAGAGGCTAGCAACAGATAATGATCTAAGGATATTCTTCCTGATGATGAAAGAGTAATATCTCTTGCTAACAACAGATAATGATCCAAGAATTCTTCCTGAGTTATATTCTTTGAAAATGACTATACAAAAAGTAACCGACAAGGAGTACCTTTCATCAACTTCAAGTAAAAAAATCTAACGAAAGACTTTGAATGGATACAAATATGTCACAAATATGTCTTTTCGTGTCGAGGACACAGACAGCACAGGGTTCTAAAAGTAGACTTATTGGCGCAAGTAAACTAGTACGTTCTATTTTGCATACAATTTCATCACCAACTAACCACAACCTTTGAGATCGACAAAAACAATAGTTCTCCATTTATAACACTTTCTATTAAGGGCCATATCTTCTTTCTATGTAGATAACCTCTTACTAGGTAGGATAGATGTAGGTTCATGTACTTTAAACACCTAAACAAATTAAAGATCCCAATCCACAATCCCAAGGAGTCAAAGTTAATCTCAATACAGACAAAAAGAAATAGATATTCCAGGACCCAGATAGCACAAAACAACTGCTAAATTTACAAACAAATACACCACCCACAAAATCATGTACCTGAAGGCGAGGCAATTTAGATACAGCTTTAATGCTATCTCTGGAGGATGCACCCTCCGGCCAATACAATCTACCCCTTTTAACATATTTCTCAGCATGTCGACTGGAAAAAAATAAATATATACCACTTGATTTCCTTATAAAAACTTAATGCTACTATTCAATTATTTATTAAACTGCTAGCAACACCAAAGTACCACTTCATGGCACTTACTCTGCTCTCCTCAGCAAATGCTGAGGAAGTGGACCCAATACCCTCTCCATCATAGCCAAATGCTCTAAGTTTTCATGAGTCTGAAACAATGCATCCCCCTAGAATTGGTATGCAAAATGCAAGCTCTCAATAATTCATGTTAAAACTATATGGTTGGTTACAGGCAAAAAAGTCTAATAAGTTTACCGAGCAAAGTTCCACAAGTATACAGCCAACACTCCATATGTCACAAGGATAACTCCATCCAAATCCTGTTTAACATTAAGGGTTACTTTCCTTGGTTTACGGAACACATTAAGGCTTGAAAAACCAGGTCAGTTGAGAACAAAATAGATGCAGCATGACTCAAATAATCAAACAAAAAACCTACAAAATATGACAAACAGGCATAAACAACACTACTTAAAAAGCAACCTAAAAGAGAACAGTCAGCCATCTAAGCAAAATAAATTATCAATATGAGAAAAGGCAAAGAAAATAGGGAGGGGGGGGGATCTTCTGCTTACCCAAAATAACTTCAGGAGCCCGATAGTGCCTCGTTGAAACAACATAACTCTGGTCTTGGCTTTCACGAGTTGTGCTGCCAAAATCAATAATTTTGATGGCATTGGATTTGGGCAGTCTCAGAGAGGAGTAGGCATCCTGAATCAAGCGCCAAACCCAGTTAGTTAACAAAGTACAAATTAATCTCAAACATATACAACTAACTTATGGAAGATTTAGATATATCAGTCAATAAGTAACATGCAATCCATGAGCTCAAATGACAAGGCATATAATTTTAAAAATAACATTCTCTATCACCCTTCATAAGCAAAGTCAAATTAACAAAGGAAACTAAAGTATTCTAATTCGGTACCTTAGAATCTGGTACTTTTACGTACTCAGGAGAAACAAAAAGAATGTTCTCAGGCTTCAGGTCAGTATGGATAAGACGTAAATCATGCATAACTGCAAGGAGGGGGAGAGAACATAACGAACACATTAAAAAGGATGCCAAACTAGTGACAGTGATTGCAATGCAGGAACCTAACCCTTCAGAAACTACACGCATTAATGCGACCAAAGTGAATTAAAACAAAATAAGATTGTGATAGTAAACTACACACATGCTATAGATTCCAACATTTGTCTGCCAAGCTCGCGTACTAGATCAATGGGAAATGAACGATAATCATTTTTCTTTAGCAAATCATATAAGTTTGCCCCAAGCTTCTCAAACACCTGTTTCAATCATTTAAATACAACAACTTAAACCCTGAAATGGGTAAGTCAGGGAAACGACTATGAATCAATCATGTACTTACGATACAAATATGATTACGATAGTCAAACCAGTTCCGTATTTGAACACAACTGCAAAAGCACAGCAGCTTATGTATATGTAAGCACAACCCAGCCAAGATGGCATAACATTAAGGGGAAAAGTAACAAAGAAAAACTATCACTTACCGAGAACCAGCACTGTCATGTTTCTGCAGCTCCTGGAGCATATCAATTTCAATCATAGCAGCTTCACGGTATTTTTCAACTGCCCGGACAATCTTGACTGCTACCATTTCCTTTCTTTCCCTGTCCCAGCATTCCAAAACCTGACCAAAAGTACCTTCTCCCATTTTGCTGTAAATCTTATCTACAAGAAAGCAATGAAATGAAAATATAAGAAAAACAAAATGGGAAAAATCTTAATTTGTGCTTGCACCCCATTACAACTGAGTAGCAATTGCAAAAAAAAATGAAATACCACCAACCAAATCAATATCTAACAAGAAAACATTTTCTACAACTCATCTGATTGATATTTTTGGATTCAGGCAGATTTAAAATAGAAAATCAAAATCAAATCAACAAATATTACATGCAGAATGAAAGGCTATTTTACTCTAAAACTGAAGGAAATTTAAAAATTAAGTTAGAATAGAATACACTCTCCACAAAGAAACAAACAAGGAGAAAGACCTTTTTTTAAATTAGTGCATACACAGTGGAAAACACCAAACGTATATACCATGATAGTTATATCACAGATCAAGCTATATAATGATGACTTTGACATGAAACACTAATACAAAAAAATAAAAACACAAAAATTACTGTCAAAGATAATGCTCAAATATTTGAATCTACATGCAAACATTTAAATCTAAATTGCGAGCAACAATCATAGAGAGCTGACAGAGAAAATTAATAAGATTTGTAGTTCAGTTAATTACAACGAGAAGTTAAATTATCTCCAACCGCAAACACATAATGACCATCTTTATCATCCTCCCTTCGTGGAGGGGAGGGAACTCGAGCCACTCCATTTGCATTAAGAGTAGGAGGAGCCATTGCAGAGACCATGCTTTTCAAATCTCCAAGTCCAACATCTTGTCCACAAAATAAACCTATCTGAGCCTGAGCCTACACGCAGTCATTCATTTTTTACCACTCAATAAAGAACAATATTATTTTTTTCAACTACACTTAATAACCTCATTGAACATGCCAACACATTAGTCAATGCCGTACAGAAAAAAATTATATAAGTTCATAACAACATTGCACATTTACATGCTTTCCAGAGTTGTGAAGGCCTCAATTTTAATTGTCATGTATAAACAAAAAATTTATTCAACTCGCTACATTATCCTTGCTAAAAAGTAAGTTCTCTAGAAATTGGGTTTTCATCTCCCTTTAGGGATACATAGTTCTCTCCCAACTCCGATAAGAATGAATTACTTGTGATTCAAAAACAAATATCAAATCACAAAATTATATCACAAAAATACATAATATTAGTACAATTAAGACTACCTTTATAAGGCAACTAATTGACATCAAATGATATCTGGTATTCTATATTCATGTTTTTTAGAAAAGAAATTAACAAATTATATTCAACATCTTCTCAACATCCATGTTTTATTAAACACGACCTTTTCCAATCTTCTTTCTTGTGTTATGAAGAGAACGTATCAGATTCCATCAGATATATTGTAAATCCTTAAAAACGAACAAAAAAGTATAAAAGAAAGGCCTAGAGTATAAAAGAAGGCATAGAACTCAGCAATTTAAGTACTTGGTAAATCAATAAATTGACTCTAAATTATTTATAAACGTACCCCAAAAAACCATACCAAAGGATCTAGGTTGAAAGTGACTGATAATATAAGTAGCTTTGACAATTTGGCAACCTATACCAAACAACCTAACAAAAATAATTGACCTTTAACATAAATAATTGGGTTCCAATATTCATCATAAACATCATGATGATTGTCTTTTCCATATCTATGTTGTATTGGACAGAATGTTCTCCTATTATATCCTATCAGATCTATGGCAATTCCTAAACAAGTATTTTTTTTTAAAAAAAAAGGGGCAAAAAAAACCCTAGATCTGAACTGTGCATGATAATTGATTATTAGAGATTAATTATCATGTGATTATTCTAATTACAAAAATAACTGACCTTTAACATAAATAATTGGGTTCCAATATTCAACATAAACAGATCATCATGATGCTTGTCTTTTCCATATCTATCTTGTATTAGACGGAATGTTCTCCTATTATATTCTATCAGACCTATGGCAATTCCTAAACAAGTATTTTTTTTTAAAAAAGGGAAAAAAACCTAGATCTGAACTGTGCATGATAATTGATTATTAGAGATTAATTATCACGTGATTATTCTAATTACAAAAACGAATTAAGATAAATAAGACAAACTGTGCACGTAAAAATTGGATCGTTGGCCTAACTAAACACAACAAATCAAGATCTATATCAAATAGACACGTAACATTAGAAATTTTGATCAAAATTTAATAAATTTGACGAACTGTGTGTAAAAATCAAATCTTTGACCTAACTAATACGACAAATCGAGATTTATATCAAATAGAAGCATAAATTAGAAATTTTGATCGAATTAATCGACGAAATCAAGGAAAAAGTGAACGGATTGAATAAGATCTATTTCCAATTATACTATAAAAAATGGATCTTTAACATAACGACGATGAATTAAGATCTACTGGTATTAACAAATAGAAAATCAATTAAAATTTTTGATCGAATCTGTCGATGAAATCAAAAAACGGTGAAAAGGGCAAGGGTTGAATTACCAGAGGCTGGACGTCCCATCGTGGCCGTTTTCGAGGGCGATGATCGATTTGGGAGAGGGGGAGCTCGGTCAAGCACTCCATCGCCATTAATTGAGATGATTGATTGAGAATTTTTGAAGAGGGGAAGAGAGAAGTGGGAGAAATACGAAACCCTAATTTGTTGAAAGAGAGGAATTTTGTGGTTGAGGCGTCGAATTGGGGGTAATCTTATCGTTATATAATATATCGGTTTGTTGGTAGAGGTTTATGCGGGGAATACGCCCCCATCGGAGAGACCCTTTGTAGTGGTCGGGGCACGCATCTTAAAGCACAATCAAAGAAATCTTCTGGCACGTAAGGTACACGTGCCTACTTGATTTATGACTAGGTCTCTGCATAAAATAGACGTTGTTCGCTTATGTTTGGTACAAGTAACTTACATATATTTCTTTTCCTCTGATTCTATGTCTTTAATTAAGAACTAGATTTGTACGATACAACATATAAAAGTTTTGTAAACAGTTAAATAATAATTATATAGCTCAAGTTTGAATAGTACAGCAATAATTAATTGTAAATAAAAGTTCATGTTTCCATTAGTATATGTTAAAAAATAATTATAAATGGTGGTGTAAAATCAAACTTCTTAGAAATTTGACTGTGAAAAATGATGAAATTTAATTGTTGATGAGATATTTGCTATTTTCAGTGTAACATGAGCAATAAAAAAATGCATACAAATACTAAAAATTTACAAACCTGAAATCTAAAAATATAAATTTCTGTGTAAATAGAGAGAGAATGAGAGAGAGAGAGACAAATAAATAAATAAATAAATAAAGGAGTTGTTTTGGGGAATTTAAATTTGAGTTTTTAAGGGAACTTTTAAGCTGGAAAATATGTTTTATGAGGTTAGATCTGGACCATTTGATTTCAGCCGATTTGAATGAGAACCACTTAATAGCTTTCTTTGTGTTTTATTATATAGATATTTAATGTTTTTGATTCGTGAAGTTTAACGAAGTTCATTTTCTTCGGCAAGTTTTCCAAAATTTATTTTTTTATATAATTTTTTTGCATTGACTTTGTTCTTTGTTCTTATTTTTATGTTTCCCTTTTTTTCTCTAAAGTTGCCAAAGGGTTTGCTTAGAAAAATTCTCGATATCATTTATTTGGATAAAGCTCAAACCTAATGCAACTAGTATAATGTATGTGTGATGCACATCTAAAAAAAGTAAATCATCAAATTAAATGAATATATATTGAATAAGAAAAAAAAATAGTTTATATTTAAATGTTTTGATTTGGGCGACACGTGTGGCGCACATTTATATTTGTTGCATATAGTTTGGATGTGTATTAGACGTGTTTATATAGTTACAAAGTTAGGATTTGTTTGTTACAAACCCCAACTCCCCCATTAAAATAGTAGAGATTACTCAATTGTAAATAGTATGTTCTTCCAATTACTCATACCTAAAATTTACCAAAGTTGCAAAAATATTAATCTTTTTTTACCAAAGTAGCCAAAATGTGTGGTTTAGATTTAGTTAGGTTAGGGTTATATCCAATTGTGTGATTTATATTTAATTGAGGTTGAATGCATACAAATCACAAGTTATCTAAAAATGACAACTGTAACGCCCCAAATTTTTTTTTTGAAAACTAAACCTCGAAATTCAATTCTATCAATTTCTATATCACTTTAATCATAAACTAAGTTATATTTCAGGAAAAATTTTGACAGAGTCTCCCCTGTAAATTTTGCCCCGAAGCACAAAAAGCTTACGGAATTCTGCTCAAAATTCCGTAGCTCACAAAATACACAATAATTTCATGGGCTCCCCAGGCCAAAATGAGCAGATACACACAGACAATATAATATAATGCTCTGGGGGCCAAACACATAACAGATTATCAAATATCAATTAAAAACTAAAAATTTCTTTGAAAAACGAGGTAAAATTTTAGAAAAACCCTTGTAAAACCTACCACAAAGCCCAGTACTCCACAACGAGATGGGTACGGGTCACAAGCATACCACATCACCCCGCACTATACTCATCGTCATCTTATACATGCTTATACACCCATAATACAATTTAAATCATAAATTTCACTATTCCTATAACTAAATAATACAAATTTTTAAAATAAAAAGTTATACTACCATTCTACGCCTCACCTCTACACTGATGAGAACCTGCAACAGTGAGGGATCTAGGGTAGTCCTCAGACTCCCCTAACCCCCCAAACATTAAGGGGTTAGCCATTTTTGGTGTGAGTGTAGTTATTAATCAAATAAAAAATTAAAATAGTATAAAGAAAATAAATTAAACTTACGAATGCCAAATTAAAATAAGGCAACCTGAATCTTGAATACAACAACATCGTCAATACAATGACATATCAACTACTCTGCCAAACCTGCATTCAACTATTTAATTATCCATAACTTCCCACATTTCATAATACACTTCACATCAACCTCGTATATATATACATACATATCTTACATTCACCTAATACGAATATTCATCTTTCCACACTTATCGTTATATCAGCATTTTACTATTTATATTAATATAACTACATGATGTTATTACATCATTTCTCCAACTCTATTTAGCCATGCGTTTCATCTGCTTATATTATGTCCTCAACACACACATTCATCCTGGAAGTTGTGCCGAGGCAGGTAGTTCCCACCATTTCCACAGAAATAGCAGGCGAGTAGTTCCCCGACACACTTCCAAGGTACACAAACTCATATCACAACATACTTTCTTTAATTACCATTTTCATACCCAATCTCATAATACAGGTATTTATTTTATTGTGTTATAAAAAGTATCACATCATAAACATATGCATCGATTCTCATAATACCACCTTCCTTCATGTCTTATGACATAATTTCCACCTCTCATTGCCCATGCGATTTACTCACATTTCATCACATTATTAACACATCATTCGTTAGAATACTTATACTCATTGCATCAAAACCATGTTTTATAGCTCATTCACATCTTATTATATCACTTTAGTAATTACTCATTCTTATAACCAATAAATCTTATTATCATTTTCACTTAATCCCCCAAACACAATCTGGTGCCACAACATATCACACTCCATAGCCGATAGCTTGGGTAATAATCACCGCACCCCAAACACACAGTTTGGGTAATATCACATCACATCTCAAGCCGATAGCTTGGTTATTAATCACTTCAATCACTTATCATCTTCACTTTACTTTATTTCTCATTTTCATCAATCATTACCACTATTACAACAACTCACCCCGCGAATTATACCAAGGCAGGTAGTTCCCACCATTTCCACAGAAATAGCGGACAGGTAGTTCCCCGACACAATTCCAAGGGACAACTCACAACAACTGTATTTTACTTTAATGATCACACACATAATACCATTACTTCGTATTATTCATAAGAACACATGTCTCTTCTATTATTATCATTTTAAATTAACCACGCACTGCATTTATCATTTCTTTCCATACACTAACTCATAACACGTTCACTTTCACATTTACTTCATTCACAACTATTTTCTTTCTCATCCACAATTCACATTTCACTATTCACTTTCTTTCCCACACACAATTCACATTTCACTATTCCCTTTCTTTACTACCCCATTTATTATTAACACTTATTTATTCTTTATTCTCAACTCATAATACACTTACTTCACTAGTTCATTTCAGCTTATACCAAACACTTCTCTTTCTCATTCACATTTCATATCATATTCATTTTACCCCAGGTCTATCCTAGAGTATCAATTCTCTCTCAGGTCTACCCTGAGGTATCATATCTCTCTCCGGTCTATCCGGAGGTATCTGTACTCCCAGGTCTATCCTGGGGTATCAACTCTCTCTCAGGTCTACCCTGAGGTATCATATCTCTCTCCGGTCTATCCGGAGGTATCTGCACTCCCAGGTCTATCCTGGGGTATCAACTCTCTCTCAGGTCTACCCTGAGGTATCATATCTCTCTCCGGTCTATCCGGAGGTATCTGCACTCCCAGGTCTATCCTGGGGTATCAACTCTCTCTCAGGTCCCACCTGAGGTATCATATCTCTCTCCGGTCTATCCGGAGGTATCTGCACTCCCAGGTCTATCCTGGGATATCAACTCTCTCTCAGGTCCCACCTGAGGTATCATATCTCTCTCCGGTCTATCCGGAGGTATCTGCACTCCCAGGTCTATCCTGGGGTATCAACTCTCTCTCAGGTCCCACCTGAGGTATCATATCTCTCTCCGGTCTATCCGGAGGTATCTGCACTCCCAGGTCTATCCTGGGGTATCAACTCAAGTCAACCGAAATTATTGCTATTAACATTTTCTTTTCATATTAACATCACCCTTTATCATCATAGCATCTCTCCTTTTATTTACTTATTCGCATAAACAATGATCACCAACTCACTTACCCCTTTCAATGCATCACACAAAAGAAATATCACTATAATTAACATAAAAATCATCACATCATAATATTGCACATCACAATGGTACTGTATTATTTATTTGATCATTACCTCACACATCATGAATATATCATACTATTTATTATCTCATTCCCACACGTTTGCATAAGCCCAGTAGGTTAACACATCACAACACCATATACACATAGATATATATACATAATACATTACCATCACCCTTAATATTTAAAACCACATCAATCCACCATATACCGACATCCTTATATACATATAACTCACCCCCATATATATAACTAATTTATCGTCTGTAAATTTGTATCAATACACGAGACGAGTATTTCATCGTCATATCGCATACCAACACAGAACACTAATTTCCCTTTACACATACACCTTATTCTGGGATTCATATCAATCATTCAGATCATACTAAAATTTGCTTAAAATAACAAATGCATAAATACATTCATACTCACATAATAGCCCGTGAAGACTCGAAGCGCCATCTCGCAATCCCGTATCCAAAGTTGCTAACATAACCTATTATCAAATTTCAACACAATTAAGGCTCAAACCCTCCAAATCAATCACAAAAGCTAATAACCCTATTCCAACCATCACACAAGCGTTTATTGAACGCCTGGGATGCACACGTGCATTGCACGTAACATTTGAATTACTACGGAATTTTATCCCCATGCAATTACTAAAATCACCCCCAAATTATTCTAATGGTTCTACTAAAATTCTACTACTATAAAGGAGAAATTTCTCACATCTATAATTCTCTTTTACAAACCCAAAACCCTAATTTATTAGCAACTTGCAACTTCTCCATCAACTTACTAATTTCTTAACCCTAACATCAAAATGAACTACTCCCCAACCCTATACTCCATTACTAAGCAAAAGAAATTAAAAGCATACGAAAATACACAAATAATTAAAAAGAGAGATACCATTACTAAGTCCTTTCTTCGAATCGACTCCACCACTAGCTAGAGCGTCCTCCAATTAGCCATCCCTCCAAATTAATTTGAAGATGACGAAGAAAAAAGGTGGATTTGGCCGGGGGAAACTATCGGCCGAATGGGGTTTCTTGCGATCGGGAATGGAGGGGAAAGAAAAGAAGGGAGGAAGAAGGAGAGGAGAAGGGGGTTTTTATTAAAAAAAATTTATAAAATAAATAATTATAAAGGGTTAATTACAAATAAGCCCTCAAACCTCCAAAGTATTTCAAATAACCCCAACTTTATTCTTTATAATACCAACCATACAAAATACACTAAATTTATCGCATAATAATCCTCCAAAATTATAAAATAAAATAAAAATAAACAATACCTCTTCACATAAAACTTCAACTCGTAGCTCAAATATATCAATAATACCAATCGACCACAATATCCATACCGATATCAATATTTAAATAAAATACATCAAAATAATTTTTCACCACTCAAAAAAATATATAAAAACAGATATTTTCGGTATTTCACAAATTCGAGGTGTTACAACAACTCTCCCATTATAATATTAGAGATTAGAGATATGGCTAGGGCCGGTCCCAAGGTAGAGGCAGGAGAGGTAGCCGCCTCGGGTCCCCAATTTTTTCGCATTTTTAGAGACCCCAAAATTTTATATCCCTTATAAATATATATATACATATTTTGCGTGTGAAGTTAAATTACAATATGGTTTAAGAGCCCCTAAATTTCAATTTGTGGGCCTTTATTTTTTTAAATTAGTTCTTGACCCCGGAGATTTATTTGGGTTTTCCGGGCTTTTGATTGTAGACTTTGTATAGTTGTAGTTACAATCTTATAGATTGTAGACTTTGTAGTATTGCAGAACAATACAACTATAGAAGCTAGGGTTTCAAATTGATTGATTGATTGATTGTTGTGAGTTGTGACTTGTGAGTCTTAAGTTAGTGTTTCGTCGTTTCGAATTAATGTTTTATTTCATGATTTATGTTTTTAAGAATTAATTTGGTAGTTTGGGCAAAATTGAATAGATTATTATTTTTGTAAGTTGAAATTTGATAGATTAGGGTTTAATTAAAAAAAATTATTCTTTCAGTTATATATGATATATAATTTTTTTTACCTATATATATGATATATTGGTTTTTTTAAAATTGTGACAAAAAAAAAAGATTTGCTAAAAAAAAATTTCCCAAATTTTTTTATTAAAAAATTTATATATGGGGCCCCATTTCGGTAGTTCGCCTCGGGTCCCCGTAAACTCAGTGCCAGCCCTGAATATGACTTAACCATATTTGGTGATTTTTTAAGTTCCAAAGAAGTAAAATGAAAGAAGCTAATATAGTTGTACAAAATTATATATGTGGCCCTCAGAGGTAAGTGTAGAACCCCGTATTTTCAAATATTATTTTAATGTTTGAAAATGAATTAAAATGATTTACTGGAAATTTAATAAAATATTTTCTAAAAGATTTATCTTTTTACACGTGCGAAACACATGCAAATAATTTTGGTGTAAATATATAATTTTATATTTTAATAAGTTCTCATACTTATTATGGAGTGTATTTTAAATTTTGGGATTTTTCTGAATAAAGAAACTATTTTTACAAATATCTCGAAAGAGAGGGGCTTTTATGTAAAAAGTCGTTTGGATCTTAAATAAACTATGAAAATTCGTTTTTACTGATATTTTGGTTCTCCATGGTCATCATTTGAATTTAAATATATTTGAAATTTATTTAAAATCGATTTGGTGAAGATTTAAACAAAAAGGGTGTTTTTGCAAATATAGAATTTATGTTGGATCTTTGTGCAAATATTTTCTGGAAGGTAAAAGTCAAATATTTTTATTGGAAACTATAATATGTATTACTATATATTATTTCGGATTTTTCTGGATTTTTATGGATATTTTATGATGAATTTGCAAATATTACAAAAGGGAGGGTTTTTGTGCAAAATCGCCACCCTGAGTGTAAATCCGAGATTTTCTTATCTCTGGGCCGTGCTGGGTTGTTGGAAAACTTGGTGGTAAAAGGATTGTATTTATTTTTGATTTATTTAACTTATTTTGACTAAGGAAGGTTATATATGTGAAGTAGTAAATTGAAAAAGGACTATTTTGCAAAAGGTACTTCAAAACCCTAATTCCCTTCAACCCCGGCCTGTATAAAAGAGGGTGTGCAGCCGTCATTCGCTGCACAACTCCAGATTTATTATAATATTGTTTTCTTGGTGATCGGGAGGAGGATTTTTGGATCTAGCAAAAGGAAGACTTTTCGTGGATTCTTCTAAAATTCAAGGTGAGTGACATTGTTTGTGTTGTTGTTTGATTTTGCGAATGATATGAAGTTGGTTGTTTTGATTTATGTGAATGACATCGTTTTGCTTTGTTTCATTATATGAATGATATGATCCTTGTATTGTGATGTGAATGAACCATTGTTATTGCTTGGACCATGTTTGTGAAACTCATGAATATTGAGTAGATCTTGAGTTATGAGATTATATGTTAGAAAACATGTTAAGAATTAATCATGGTTGGGATCGGATGTACAAACTAGATTTTGATCATAGTTGTGAAAGAAATTAGTTTTGAGAAACCCTAATTGAAAGATTAGTGATTATGGATCTTGAGAATTAAATTTCGACATTTAGATGATTGGGTGATGCATCCTTAATGGATTATGCTATGAACACGTATTTTCTAGACAATTAGCTCAGTTGGTATAATATTACTAAGTTAAATTACATATATCTAATTACATTCGTAGTCTTCTGGGTCGTTTGAAAAGAATGGTAGAATTGCCTCTTTAAGTACTAATTACTCCTGATCTTCAAAAGAAATTCATATATTATTACCACATATATTACCTTTTAAGTACTAACTAATACATTAAAAGTACTAGTTGATTATACTGGAATGGGTTGTTTGAAAACAATCTTCTGGGAACTAATTACTCATGATCTTCAATTGTACCCTTACTTTTTATATATATAGCATAGTAGATGTCTTCTAACAATAACGAATATATGTCTCTACTGCTGTACCTTCAGACCTTTGAAAATTGTTCGGGACAGTCGACTTAGACTTCTGTCAGTCGACTGGTCTGCTGAGAACCTTCTTAGTAAAAATTGTTCAGTTCTTCCTGGACAGTCGACTTAGCCTTAGTGCAGTCGACTGGTTCACTGAGAATTCTATTGTGTGAAATTTGTTCAGTCCCGTCGGGACAGTCGACTTAGCCTTTATGCAGTCGACTGGTGACCTCTGAGGTCGACTGATATGACTTAGTCTATTTTTGTGAAATTTTGGATATAGTCCTCTGGACAGTCGACTTACCACTGTATAAGTCGACTGGTACTGAAGGATGTTTGTAATCTTTAGTGTTATTTCGATTGATTGGTTTTCAGATAATTCAGTCTACATTTGATATTCAGTTCAGTATTTGACTTTGAGATATTCAGTTGAGCCACTTTTTGTTTAGTGGAATTTGTTAGACTTTTGAGTTTGAGTCTCTAGAGGTACGTGACCCTAACATACCGGTATTAAGTTATTTGTTGAGTTATTTTGTTGAAGCCCATTGAGGCATTTCAGTTATTCAATTTGATTTTTAGGCCGGTAGGGTACACCACTCTAGGAGATTCGTTGAGAAATTAAATAACCCACAAATAATAAGGACAGGCACTAGTGGTGATATGATGAACGGGAACATGAGCTATGCACCTCAATACGACTTTAGATGAGAGATTTGATCTCCTGAATTATCCAAGTAACTTTCTTGAGATGAGGGATTTATCTCCGGAATTATCCAGGTAAAATACCTGAGATGAGAGATATATCTCCGGAATTATCCAAGTAGTTTGCTTGAGATGTGGGATTGAACTCCGGAATTATCGAAGTCGAGGTGACGCACATGTGGTATTCATGTGAAGATGTGTCAATGTTTAGATGAGGGATGATCCCCGGAATTATCCAGGTAAAATGCCTGAGATGAGGGATCCATCTCCAGAATTATCAAGCATGGGCTAATTCTCACAGTTTATCTTTATCTCGTAGTAGTCATCGTGTTAAGATTAGTTGCATAGCGGGGATTGAACCCATATGAAGAGGAGACGTTAAGGGCTTGCACCGAACCTATGTAGAATGGGATGCATAGACTTCGACAAGTATGCATTAGAGAGTCCGCATATAGAAATTGTGTTTTCTTGACTTGGTTTTTATGCATGTGTTTTCCAGTTTTCCTACACTTGACCTTTAGACTAGATGCACTTGTTGTTTTCATTCTATGATGTTTCATGCTTTACATCCTTGTCATTCCTTATTCATTTATCATTGTGGTTAATACATGTTGTTGATGACCTTATGTTTTACAATTAAATTATGTTGGTTATTTTATGTCACTCACACCATTTATGGCTAACCCCTTTAGTTTTGGGGGTTAGGGATCATCTCTAGCCTCACATGTTGCAGGTTGTTGCTTAGAGTTTGGAGGTTTGGATACTTGAGGCATAATTGAGATAAATTGATTTATAAGAGTTTGGTGTAAATTTATAAAAGCTGTTTTGAGATAATTTGAGTTGTAAATGACAGAAAATATTATTTGTATTGTTTTGAATTTCGCTGTGATTTGTAAAAGTTTGTTGTAATAAAAGTTAAAAATTTTAGTGGTGTTGGTTGTGTTTATTGTTACATTGAAGTGGATGCTGGGATTGTGCCACGTATTTTCTAAGTTATTATATTAGAAATTCGGGGCGCTACAGTAAGTTGAACATATATTTCTTTTTTGTTAATATATTACTAGTATAATCATGTGCAGTATTGTTCAAAATTGTTCAGTAATGAGAAAATAAGTAAACCATTTTTGAAAACTTCATCTAATAACATCTATATAATAGTACACAATTTTTAAGGTTTGATTAAGAGATAAGGTGTAACCCCCATTCACGATAATTAGTATTTTCTGTGTATTTTCATAATTTGATTTTTATAAATTTGATTTTTCACTAAATTCGTTTCTAATATTTTATTAAAGTGTTTTCTAATCGAAATTTTTATTTATTTTGGATAATGGTATATTTGGACTTGTTTTCTATCCCTAGTTGATCGACTATTTATATTATTAGGATTTTAATGAATTTGTGAACTAAAATCTTATTTTGATATTCATATTATTATTATTGTTACCATTATTATTATTCTTTTATTATTATTATTATTATTATTATTATTATTATTATTATTATTATTATTATTATTATTATTGTTGTCATTATAATAATAATAATAATAATAATAATAATAATAATAATAATAATAATAATAATTATTATTATTATTATTATTATTATTATTATTATTATTATTATTATTGATATTGTTACAATTATTATTATAATTACTCTTATTATCATTACTCGTATTATTATTATTATTTTGTAATGCCCGAAGATACTCCATTTTATATGTAACTTATTATTTGATTAATGTATATTTTTATGTATATCTTGAAAACCCTATAGCCTAATTTTCTTATTGGATCTTTAACCCAAAAACACAAAACCCAATATCCTATCTAAACTCCTATATATGCTAACCTAAAACCTTAACCCCAAACCTAACCTAATAACCCTAGCCGCCATGCTCAACCCCTACCCCAGTTACTATTCATTCTCCTTCAACCTCCCGTACACCTATCCCGCTACCCTGTCTGTAGAACCCCGTATTTTCAAATATTATTTTTATATTTGAAAATGAACTTAAATTTATTATTGGAGATTTAATGAATATTTTCAGAAAAATTTATCTTTTGTACACGTGCAAAACACGTGCAAATACTTTTTGAGAAGTTGGAAAATTAAGTTTTCTTTATGAAAAATCATTATTTAATATTTGAGATTTAATTAGTATTTTTCCAGATTTTTTTGAAATTAATTGAAACCATTTGCAAATTTTGAGAAAAGAAGGACCTTTTTGCAAAATTGACATTTTTAGGGGCTAAAGTGCAAAATGTAATTTCTGGACATTTGAACGGTATTGATTGAGATTTAGAATTTATATTTTCTTTTAAATCCAAATTTAAATGAGTTTTGAAGGAATTTCCAAGAATAGAACTATATATATAAATTGTATTTTGGAAAGGATTGTTTTGCAAAAGTGAGGGTAAAACCCTAATATTCAATCCTGGATATTTAAGAGAATTTTTCTACAGCCGTCGTTTCAAAAAGTACAGAATTTTGGAGATCTATTTTGGTGGAGAAAGGAATTTTTGGATCTAGCAAGAAGGAAGACTTTTCGTGGACTTTTCTCAATCCAAGGTGAGATATATAAAAATTGTTTTGTTGTTTGATTCATGTGAGTGGTATTGGAATTTGTTTGTTGTTTGTTTCGATGTTGTAAATGATAAAAATTTGTCTTGTTGTTGATCTATGTGTGCAAGTATCAATGATGTATTGAAGTTGTGAACGATTTAGATCTAGTAATGGTGGATGAGATAGTAGATCCTTATTATTAAAATTGTGTTGCTAAAAGCATGTTGAGATTTGAGTATGAACATCTGGAAATTAGATTATAAATCAGATTTTGATTTAGATTGTGAAAGAAATGTAGATCTTGTAAGACCCTAATGAAAGAATTTGTGATTTAGAACATGAGAACTTGAATTATGACGTATTGATGTTTTGAGTAATTTATACATATACGTGATGAGGAATTGTTGAAATTTATCATTTTTCCTGAATACGAACTATTTTCATAAACATTGAATCAATAGAAAGCTCCAGTTTCGATTTAGTAATCAGACCAAAATTTTGAAATCTGTAGGCCGACAGTCGACTGGCCTACTGTACAGTCGACTGGTACGAGCCTGATACTGTATTTTAGAATATTTGAAAAAGTCGTTCTGGACAGTCGACCTAGCTCATAGGCAGTCGACTGGTTCACTGAGGAATTTATTTTTTGTAAAATTATTAGTCCTTCTGGACAGTCGACCTACAATCCTTTAAGTCGACTTATATACTTAGAATAATTTTGAGAAGATTATTGGAATTTACCTCGGGTAAGTCGACTGATTCCTTTTCTTAAGTCGACTTATATGACTTAGTTTATTTTTGTAAAATTTTGGATAATTGTCCTCTGGACAGTCGACTTGCTACAGTATAAGTCGACTGGTACTGAAGGATCTTTGTAAACTTTAGTGTTATTTCGAATGATTGGTTTTTTTCAGATAATTCAGTATATAATTGACATTCAGTTCAGTGTTTGACTAAGCATTTGACTTTGAGATATTCAGTTAAGTATTTCATTTGAGACATTTAGTTGCCACTTTGTTTAGTGGAACTTTGTTTGATATTTGAGTTTGAGTCTCTAGAGGTGTGTGACCCTAGTATACCGGTGTTGGGTATTTTGTTGAGGCCCATTGAGGCATTTCAGTTATTTAGATTTGAATTTAGGCCGGTAGGGTATACCGCTCTAGGAGATTCGTTAAGTAATCAACTAACCCAAAATGATAAGGACAGGCACTAGTGGTGATATGATGAACGGGAACATGAGTCAAGAACCTCAGTATGGCTTTCGGTGTGGGATTTAATCTCCGGAATTATCACAGTAGATTATTAGTGGTGTGGGATATGTCTCCGGAATTATCACAGTCTTGTGGTGTGGGACAATCTCCGGAATTATCACGGTAACTACTTGTGGTGTGGGATTGATCTCTGGAATTATCGGAGTCGAGGTGAAGCACATGTGGTATTCGTGTGGTGACGTGTCAATGTTTCGGTGTGGGATTTAATCTCCGGAATTATCACAGTAGATTATTAGTGGTGTGGGATATGTCTTCGGAATTATCACAGTCTTGTGGTGTGGGACAATCTCCGGAATTATCACGGTAACTACTTGTGGTGTGGAATTGATCTCCGGAATTATCAGGCATGAGATACTATCCATAGTTTATCTTTATCTCGTAGTAGTCATCGTGTTAGGTTTAGTTCATAACGCGGGGATTGAACCCTATGAAGTGAAGACGTTAAGGGCTTGCACCGAACCTATGTAGTATGGGATGCATAGACTTCGACAAGTACGCATTAGAGAGTCTGCATCTAGAACTTGTGTTTTCTAGGCTTAGTTTAATGCATGTGTTTTTCCTGTCTTCTACACCTGACACTTAGCTTAGTGACACTTGATGTTTTATGTTACCTGACATTTCGTATTTTCCATATTCTTATAGTACTTGTTGTTTAAGAACTCATGAGGTATGACCTTTTATGTTGTTTGTTCTTTTTTTTTATATATTTCTCACACCATTTATGGCTGACCCCTTTAGTTTGGGAGTTAGGGATCATCTATAGCCTCACATGTTGCAGGTAGTTGCTTAGAGTTGGAGATGGGATGCTTGAGTGGTTTAGAGATATAATTGATTCATAAGAGTTTTGTGTAAATTTGTAATAACAGTTTTGAGATAAATTTGTGCAGTAAATAAAGAAAATATCGAGTTGAGTTTGCTTTGAATTCCGCTGTGATTTGTAAAGGATTTGTTGTAATAAAAGTTTGAAAAATTTAGTAGTGTTGGTTGTGTTTGATATTATATTGAAGTGGATCACTGGGATTGTGCCACGTATTTTCTAAGATATCTTATTAGAAATTCGGAGCACTACAGAGATTGGTATCAGAGCACGCTTCAATAATAATATTAAACATGACATAAAAGTAACCTAGGTGTGGACACTAGAGTGTGAGTACCTAGGTGTGGACATTAAAGAGTGAGTATCACATAGAACTGAATATGATGTTTTACCTTTGGGGATTCAATTGAGATTTTGTCAAAAGATATTGATGTGAGTTTGAATTGTGTGTGTGATGCTCTAACTTTTCCCTCGTTTTGCAGTATTCAAAATGGTTGCACCCAGGGGCAGAAATGGTGGCAACAATGAGGATGGGTCTGGTAGTTCTCGAGGAACGGGAATTGACCTTGAGGCTGAATTCGCCAAGGTGTACCAGACGCTGAACATGCTGATGGCATTCAATGTGGCGCAAGCTCAGAATCAGCAGCAGAATCAGCAGCCAAATCATGGTGTTAGACAAGGATTGGTTAACGCCGACCCTATCAAGCAGATTGAATCCTTTAAGAAGATGAGGCCGCCAGTCTTTGAGGGGCAAGCTGATCCGACCGTAGCTGATGATTGGATTCGGAAGATGCAGATGATCTTCGAAGTATCGGAGACTCCAGCAGCCAGCAAGGTGAAGTTGGCTACGATGCAGCTAGAGAAGGACACTGGTGTCTGGTGGGAGTCGCTGAAAAGGACTTTGGGAGATTAGCAGTTGACTTGGGAAGCTTTTCTGGAGGAGTTCAGAGATCGCTTCTTTCCCCTAGATATTCAGGAGAAGAAGGTGACCGAGTTCTTGAACCTTCAGCAGGGCAGCATGACCGTGCGGGAGTATGAGACCAAATTTGCTCAGCTTTCGAGGTATGCACCAGAATTGGTCATTGACGAAGCAAAGAAGGCCAACAAGTTTGAGCAGGGCTTGAGGCCAAGCTTGAGGTCGAGGATGATCCCGTTGGGCATCAGAAGATTCGACAAACTGGTCAGGAGAGCGGCCATGACTGAGGAGGACATGGACCAGTTCCAGAAGAAGCAAGATACATGGAACCGGAACAAGAGGCCAGCATCAGGCCAGAGTGGGAAGGGATTCCCCACAAAGCAGGCCAAGTTCAGTGATCCGATGCAGAAGGCACCTGCAGCTCAAGGGGTGACCTGTTATTACTGCAAGGAGGCAGGACATTACAGGTCAACATGTCCGAAGTTGGCGAAGAAGATTTGTTCCCAGTGTGGGCAGGCAGGACATTATCAGCCCCATTGTCCACAATTGAGGAAGGATGGTTCAGGGTGGAAGCAAATTTCAGCAGAGGCAAGGGCGAGTATTTGCATTAACCGAGGAAGACGCTGGTAACTCGGAAGATGTAATACAGGGTATGCAAGAATTCTGATTTTTATTTTTGAATCAATGTAATAAGTAAAACCTTTATTTGAGAACAATTTAAGAATTGAGTATCATTCTTATTGTAACAGGAGTTGTTTTAATTAATGGAATAAAGGCAAAGGTTTTATTTGACACTGGTTCATCGCATACTTTTGTATCGCCAAGTTTTGCAAAGATCTTAGGTGTGGAACCGAAGTTGTTTCCAGGCAGGGTTTTGTCGGTGGCAACGCCGTCGGTTGAAGAGTTGATTGCGGATCGATATTACAAGGGCTATGATATCGAGATTGATGGGAGGTTGTTCGGCATTGATTTGATCGAGCTGAAAGTATTGGGTGTGGATGTCATCGTGGGCATTGATTGGATGGCAATATATGATGCCACAATCGAATGCAAGCAGAAGGAGGTGTTAGTGAAAGCACCAGGTGGACCTGCAGTGACTTTCCAAGGGAAGAAGAAGATTTCGAAGGTGGCTGCAATGGTATCCAAGATGGCAATTCCAGATGAAGTCAAGGGCATCCCAGTTGTCAGAGATTTTCCTCAGGTGTTCTTGGATGATTTTCCAGGATTACCACCGCAGAGAGATGTGGAGTTTTGTATTAATGTACAGCCGGGGAGTGCGCCGATTTCCAAGGCTCCGTACAGGATGGCACCTGTAGAGCAGGATGAAGTGAAGAAGCAGATTAAGGAGCTGTTGAGCAAAGGGCTTATTAGGCCGAGTTCTTCTCCGTGGAGAGCGCCAGTATTGTTGGTCAGGAAGAAGGATGGGTCAATGAGGATGTGCATTGACTATCGGGAGTTGAATAGGGTGACTATTCAGAACAAGTATCCACTGCCACGGATTGATAATTTGTTCGACAGGCTTCGAGGAGCAGCTGTATGTTCGAAGATTGATTTGAGATCAGGGTATCATCAGGTTCGAGTCAAGGAGGAAGATGTGAGTAAGACAGCTTTCAGGACTCGTCATGGGCTCTATGAGTTCTTGGTAATGTCATTCGGGTTGACGAATGCGCTAGCAGTGTTCATGGATATGATGAATCGGGTTTTGAGGCCATTTATTGACTCCTTCGTGGTGGTTTTCATTGACGACATTTTGGTGTATTCGAAGTCGGAGGAGGATCATTCTACGCATTTGACAGCGGTATTACAGAAATTGCAGGAGCATAGCTTGTATGCCAAGTTGTCGAAGTGTGAGTTTTGGAAGTTTGAGGTGGCTTTCCTTGGTCATATTATTTCTAAGGAGGGAGTAGCTACTGATCCTCAGAAAGTTGAAGCAGTGAAGGATGGGCCCAGGCCAACGTCTGTGAAGGAAGTCAGAAGTTTCTTGGGTTTAGCTGGATACTACAGGAGATTTATTCAGGGTTATTCTCAGATTGCAGTTCCTTTGACAGGTTTGACCCGGAAGAGTGTGGCATTTGTATGGACAGATAAGTGCGAGGAGAGTTTCCTTGAGTTAAAGGAAAGACTGACTACTGCACCTATCTTAGCTTTGCCGCAAGCTGGGAAGGATTATGATATCTACAGTGATGCGTCTCTCAGAGGTTTGGGATGTGTCTTGATGCAAGAAGGCAAGGTTATTGCTTATGGTTCGAGGCAATTGCGTCCGCATGAGAAGAATTATCCGACGCATGATTTGGAGCTAGCAGCGATCATTTATGCCTTGAAGCTGTGGAGGCATTATGTCTATGGTGAGAAGGTCAACATGTACTCCGACCACAAGAGCCTGAAGTACATTTATCAGCAGAAGGATCTTAATCTTCGGCAGAGAAGGTGGTTGGAGGTATTGGAAGACATTCGTCCTGAGATCAAGTATCATCCGGGCAAGGCGAATGTGGTGGCTGATGGACTTAGCAGGAAGAGTAGTTTATCAAGTTTGATCACTACTCGAAGCGAGTTAGCAGCAGAGATCGATCAGGCAGGTATCGAGGTGGTGCTGCAAGGTTTAGGGGCATCTTTGGCTCAGTTGAGGCTGCAGCCGTCCTTGAGAGAGAGGATTGTGGATGGTCAGAGATCAGATTCAGAGATTCAGAAGATGTTGCAACAGGTTTCAAAAGGCAAGCTATCAGAGTTTCGTGCCCAAGATGGAGTTCTTTGGATGGGTGAGAGGTTGTGTGTTCCAGATAATGCAGATTTGAGAGAGAGTATCTTGCAGGAAGCACACAATACATTGTTGTCAGTTCATCCAGGTGGCACAAAGATGTACAGGGACATCAAACAACACTTTTGGTGGTCTGGTATGAAGCGGGATGTAGCAGATTTTGTGGCAAGGTGTCTGACTTGTCAGCAGATCAAAGTAGAAAATCAGAGACCTGGAGGTTTGTTACAGCCGTTACTCATTCCGGAGTGGAAATGGGAGAATATTAGTATGGATTTCATCACAGGTTTGCCGAGGAGTTCGAAGGGCAATGACTCGATTTGGGTTGTTGTGGACCGTTTGACTAAGTCGGCTCACTTTCTAGCCATGAAGATTACTTGGTCGATGGAGAAATTGGCTGAGTTGTACAATGGGGAAATTATGAGACTTCATGGAGTTCCTGTGTCGATTGTTTCCGACAGAGATGCAAGGTTTACTTCAAGGTTTTGGAAGAGCCTACAAGCATCTTTAGGCACCAGAACTGATTTCAGTACCGCGTTTCATCCACAGACCGATGGTCAGACGGAGAGGGTGAATCGAGTGCTGGAGGATATGTTGAGGGCTTGTGTTATGGATTTTGGTGATAGTTGGGAGAGATACTTGGCATTGGTTGAGTTTGCTTATAACAACAGTTACCATGCAAGTATTGGGATGGCACCGTATGAGGCTTTGTACGGGAGGAGGTGCAGGACGCCTGTTTGTTGGTATGAGGTTGGCGAGAGGCAGGTGTATGATCCTGAGATCGTACAGCAGACATCCGAGAAGATTGAGCTGATTCGCAAGAAGTTGGTCGAGGCTCAGAGTCGGCAGAAGAGTTATGCTGATACTCGACGAAGAGACCTGGAGTTTGAGGTTGGGGATGCAGTTTTTCTCAAGGTTTCTCCGACCAAGGGAGTGATCAGGTTTGGTAAGGGAGGCAAGTTGGCGCCAAGGTATATTGGTCCATACAGGATCATGGAGCGGATTGGCAAGACAGCATATAGATTGAAGCTTCCAGAGGAGTTGGCACAGGTGCATGACGTATTTCATGTGTCATTGTTGAGGAAGTATGTGCCAGATCAGAATCATCAGTTGGTAGAGATTCCTGAAGATCTACAAGTGAACTTGAGTTACAAGGAACAGCCTGTTGAGATCGTTGATCGTAGGGAGAAAGTTCTCAGGTGCAAGACGTGATACCTATGGTCAAGGTGTTGTGGAGGAATCAGCAGTTCGATGAGGCTACTTGGGAGCCTGAGGATCGCATGCAGAAGGATTTTCCTGAACTTTTTGCATGAGTGTATTTCTGTTATGTGATTGTAATTCTTTGAATGATAGTACTTTGATTTGAGTTGTATTTCTTCTATTTTGATTGAGTTGTCTTATACAATTGTTTGAATTATGTTTCCATTTATGGGATGTTGACTTCTTTGATGATATGTTGTTTGGACTCATTAGTAGTAGTTCTGAGGACAGAACTCTTCTAAGGAGGGAATGATGTAGAACCCTGTATTTTCAAATATTATTTTTATATTTGAAAATGAATTTAAATTTATTTTTGGAGATTTAATGAATATTTTCAGAAAAATTTATCTTTTGTACACGTGCAAAACACGTGCAAATACTTTTTGAGAAGTTGGAAAATTAAGTTTTCTTTATGAAAAATCATTATTTAATATTTGAGATTTAATTAGTATTTTTCCAGATTTTTCTGAAATTAATTGAAACCATTTGCAAATTTTGAGAAAAGAAGGACATTTTTGCAAAATTGATATTTTTAGGGGATAAAGTGCAAAATGTAATTTCTGGACATTTGAACGGTATTGATTGAGATTTAGAATTTATATTTTCTTTTAAATCCAAATTTAAATGAGTTTTGAAGGAATTTCCAAGGATAGAACTATATATGTAAATTGTATTTTGGAAAGGATTGTTTTGCAAAAGTGAGGGTAAAACCCTAATATTCAATCCCGGATATTTAAGAGAATTTTTCTACAGCCGTCATTTCAAAAAGTACAGAATTTTGGAGATCTATTTTGGTGGAGAAAGGAATTTTTGGATCTAGCAAGAAGGAAGACTTTTCGTGGACTTTTCTCAATCCAATGTGAGATATATAAAAATTGTTTTGTTGTTTGATTCATGTGAGTGGTATTGGAATTTGTTTGTTGTTTGTTTCGATGTTGTAAATGATAGAAATTTGTCTTGTTGTTGATCTATGTGTGCAAGTATCAATGATTTATTGAAGTTGTGAACGATTTAGATCTAGTAATGGTGGATGAGATAGTAGATCCTTATTATTAAAATTGTGTTGCTAAAAGCATGTTGAGATTTGAGTATGAACATCTGGACATTAGATTATAAATCAGATTTTGATTTAGATTGTGAAAGAAATGTAGATCTTGTAAGACCCTAATGAAAGAATTTGTGATTTAGAACATGAGAACTTGAATTATGACGCATTGATGTTTTGAGTAATTTATACATATACGTGATGAGGAATTGTTGAAATTTATCATTTTTCCTGAATACGAACTATTTTCATAAACATTGAATCAATAGAAAGCTCCAGTTTCGATTTAGTAATCAGACCAAAATTTTGAAATCTGTAGGCCGACAGTCGACTGGCCTACTGTACAGTCGACTGGTACGAGCCTGATACTGTATTTTAGAATCTTTGAAAAAGTCGTTCTGGACAGTCGACCTAGCTCATAGGCAGTCGACTGGTTCACTGAGGAATTTATTTTTTGTAAAATTATTAGTCCTTCTGGACAGTTGACCTACAATCCTTTAAGTCGACTTATATACTTAGAATAATTTTGAGAAGATTATTGGAATTTACCTCGGGTAAGTCAACTGATTCCTTTTCTTAAGTCGACTTATATGACTTAGTTTATTTTTGTAAAATTTTGGATAATTGTCCTCTGGACAGTCGACTTGCTACAGTATAAGTCGACTGGTACTGAAGGATCTTTGTAAACTTTAGTGTTATTTCGAATGATTGGTTTTTTTCAGATAATTCAGTATATAATTGACATTCAGTTCAGTGTTTGACTAAGCATTTGACTTTGAGATATTCAGTTAAGTATTTCATTTGAGACATTTAGTTGCCACTTTGTTTAGTGGAACTTTGTCTGATATTTGAGTTTGAGTCTCTAGAGGTGTGTGACCCTAGTATACCGGTGTTGGGTATTTTGTTGAGGCCCATTGAGACATTTCAATTATTTAGATTTGAATTTAGGCCGGTAAGGTATACCGCTCTAGGAGATTCGTTAAGTAATCAACTAACCCAAAATGATAAGGACAGGCACTAGTGGTGATATGATGAACGGGAACATGAGTCAAGAACCTCAGTATGGCTTTCGGTGTGGGATTTAATCTTCGGAATTATCACAGTAGATTATTAGTGGTGTGGGATATGTCTCCGGAATTATCACAGTCTTGTGGTGTGGGACATCTCCGGAATTATCACGGTAACTACTTGTGGTGTGGGATTGATCTTTGGAATTATCGGAGTCGAGGTGAAGCACATGTGGTATTCGTGTGGTGACGTGTCAATGTTTCGGTGTGGGATTTAATCTCCGGAATTATCACAGTAGATTATTAGTGGTGTGGGATATGTCTTCGGAATTATCACAGTCTTGTGGTGTGGGACAATCTCCGGAATTATCACAGTAACTACTTGTGGTGTGGAATTGATCTCCGGAATTATCAGGCATGAGATACTATCCATAGTTTATCTTTATCTCGTAGTAGTCATCGTGTTAGGTTTAGTTCATAACGCGGGGATTGAACCCTATGAAGTGAAGACGTTAAGGGCTTGCACCGAACCTATGTAGTATGGGATGCATAGACTTCGACAAGTACGCATTAGAGAGTCTGCATCTAGAACTTGTGTTTTCTAGGCTTAGTTTAATGCATGTGTTTTTCCTGTCTTCTACACCTGACACTTAGCTTAGTGACACTTGATGTTTTATGTTACCTGACATTTCGTATTTTCCATATTCTTTTAGTACTTGTTGTTTAAGAACTCATGAGGTATGACCTTTTATGTTGTTTGTTCTTTTTTTTTATATATTTCTCACACCATTTATGGCTGACCCCTTTAGTTTGGGGGTTAGGGATCATCTCTAGCCTCACATGTTGCAGGTAGTTGCTTAGAGTTGGAGATGGGATGCTTGAGTGGTTTAGAGATATAATTGATTCATAAGAGTTTTGTGTAAATTTGTAATAACAGTTTTGAGATAAATTTGTGCAGTAAATAAAGAAAATATCGAGTTGAGTTTGCTTTGAATTCCGCTGTGATTTGTAAAGGATTTGTTGTAATAAAAGTTTGAAAAATTTAGTAGTGTTGGTTGTGTTTGATATTATATTGAAGTGGATCACTGGGATTGTGCCACGTATTTTCTAAGATATCTTATTAGAAATTCGGGGCGCTACACTGTCTCCGGTGCCCAGACCCAATCGTCTGCCCCTACTCCGCCCTTGACGAAACCCATTACTGCTCGTCCTCCTCCTTCCTCCCTGCACGCCGTCGCCACCCATCCACCATTGCCGACCACCTGCTCCTCTATCGATCTTCTGCACCTCGTTGCTCCTCGACCACCGCCCTCCTCATCGCGCATCCACCTTCGTCGCACCTCCTTCGACCCGTCGACAGCCCACTGCCCCGCCATCTTCAACCTCCCTTCCTATGTTTCAAAACCCGAAACAGAGTACACCAACCCGGCGTCGAACCCATCATCGATCCTCGCCGCTGTCCCTGTGCCCCCTCACCACCGACGAACCACCGCCATCCCCTCGTCGTCTTCCCCATCCGCAGTCGTCCCCTACCTCCAGCTTCGCTGCTTCGAACCCATCGTCCTTTTCGTTCCCCTTCGTCAACCTCTTTCATCGTCTTCCACCTCTCTGCTTGAGCCCACCGTTCCAGTCGCCGCCGCCCGCCCAGTTGCCACCCTAGACTCCGTCTCTGTCGCCCACAGCCGACCGTCGAAGTCGAAGCCAGCTACTGTGTCGATCTTTGGTGTCTTGCTATTCGGATGAGAGGAATCAGCAATCTGTTGTTTGGTGTTTTGGAGAAGGGGGAGTTTGATTGTTGTTTGCTGTTGTGGGGGTAGGGTGGTGTTTGCTTGTTTTGTGTGGGGATGTGAGGTGTTTGTTGTTTGTGTGGAAGTGCGGTGTTTGCCGTTTTGTGTGAAGTTGCATGTAGTTTGCACGTCTTTGTGGATTCGTGTGTTCGTTGCTCCGGGATTCTCATCTCGTTATCCTTGGTATTCGTTTTCACCGTTTATAAGGCAAGTCACCGTCCTCTTGAATTGCTAATTGTATCAAATTCAAGTTTTGTTGAAACTCTTGCAAGTAGATCTCTTTGTTATCGTATTATCCATTGTTCATCTCTTCGTTGGGTCTATTGAGGGCTTACACGAGCTAACCCGATTATTCTTGACATCGTGCCACTTTTGACTCTAAAGTTTGGATCTTTCATGAGTGCATATAGTATTGATAATAGGGTTACACATATAGTCACGACACAAATAAATTATTGTAGAAACAAATATTAGGTTGTATGTTTGGTTGATTGTTTGTTGTTTGATCGATGATAATTTAGTGTATGCATATGATTTTATTCTTATGCATCATGTTATTGCACCCATCATATTGATTACACAATTTATTGACGAAAGAATCGATACCCATCATGTTTAAATTAATTTATTTTCAAGAAAATACCCAAAATCCTGTATAGTGCTTGCTGACCTGTATGTTGACTGCTGTTTTTGAACCAGTAAACTATCTTAAAATGAAATACTTTCTGAATATGAATTGTAGCATTATCTTTCTAGTTTCCAGAACATCTTGAATTTCTTAATTTTGAGTTTTGTAGCAAAAGTTATGCCCGTTTTACTACAGTTGTGTTTTTATTTTCAGAATTACACTTTTCAGATTTTCTTGAATTAATTGTTCTTATATAGTAGTATTGCATGAATTAACGTATGTGTGTTACATTGCATGATCCTAGTGTCTCATTGTCGTCATTCTAATTGTCCTATCTAAGTTATCGTCCTATTGTTTCCCTATTGATACTATTGTTCATCTCATATCTCATATTGCATATTGTATTGTTACATTAATGATGATAAATAATAAGCCGGGGCTGAGGGAAAGGTCATAGTAGTGGACAATATAGGTAAGTGTACTCGGAAGGGGGCCAGTGTTTCCCACGATCTCAAGTTATATGGAACTAAGTGCCACGTAGAACTAAGTACCACGTCAGGGGTTGACGGGGGCCACCTCTAGAATTTACGGGGGACCACATCTAGAATTCATTACATGATTACAAGTTATATGGAACTAAGTGCCACGTCAGGGATCGACGGGGGCCACCTCTAGAATTTACGGGGGCCACCTCTAGAATCCATTACCGAAGTTTTCCTGTTTACAAGTTATATGGAACTAAGTGCCACGTAGAGCTAAGTGCCACGTCGTGGAATGATGGGGGCCATCTCTAGAATTTACGGGGGCCACCTCTAGAATCCATTACCGATTACATGACATGGTATGATTCCTACTTACATGATGTCTGAGTACACCGCCCTATAAAATCCACCACTAAGTCAAAAACATAACTTGTTTGTATGTAGCAACCATGTGGTAAATAAATGGAACGAATGAAGTGCTACATTAGTTAGGATTAAACTAATTAATAGACTTAAGGACCACACCACATCGACATTGCATTTTGTTCATCATTGTTACTATTGATATCTATTATTGTCTAAGTGTTATTGATATGAACCATTGCATCGATTACCAAGTTATTGATTATTGCTATCGTGTTATGTTATTGATTCCTATTGATCCATTGACTTCATTGTTATATCGTTATTCCATTGTTCCCTGCTTTCTCTTCTTGCTGTCCATGACTTGCTCTAAGGACAATTTTTCTCCTCGTTTTAGATGAAGTGTTTACAGGTGTTGATGGAGAATTATCTGATGGATTGGGAGAACAACTTTGGTTAATGAATTGATAGTACCGCCGCTTAATAAATTATTATTTTGCCATGAATACTTAATTATTGAACTATTATTATTTCATTGTATCGGGCTTATGACCCGAATATTGCTATTGTTTCCAGACGTTGGATATTATTGTATTTGGATATTTTTATTGCTTCATTTCAAGTATTATTGTTCATGAGATTATTATTATTGCCTGCGCAATTGTTCTGTATTGTTTGTATTGTTGAGTTGATCGCATAAACAGCTTATTGGTGACGTCGGTCATTCGCTGGGCCAATGTTACGTGCTCGTATTCCGTATTTTTAGGAAGCGGGGTGTGACAAGGTTTTTAGTGGTATCATAGCCCTGGTTTGGATAATATATCAGTCAAACATGACTAACGCAAGGAAGTTTAGCTTTGACTGATATATTAATCAAATTTGGGATTATATCGGTTTGACTCAACAGTATGAGTAATACAGTGATCGCATGAACAATTGATATCCAACTTATGATATGGAAACTTGTCTTATTTGGTTCCTCTTTGATCCATTCACATTCAGTTCCTTCATTTCTTGTTGTCTTTTGTCCCCCCCACCCCCCTTTCATTGATTCCTTATTGGGTGTGATTTCATTCTTTTCATACCCATATTCTTTTGATTCTGGTGTCATCCGTTCTTCTTCAACCTGCTTGGTTATCCTGTGCAAATTGCACAGACTAAAATATTTTTAACAGACTCGTAAAACTATAAGGGATTAAGAGATAATTAAATGATGAAGTTTCAATGTTAAACATATGATGTTTATGGGTTTTAACTCATCAAGTGTTATTGAATGTTGCTATAAGAAGTTGGTTACTTCATGATTGATAATAGCGAAGAAAATGAATAAAAGAAGTTAAAAGATGTTTAATGAATGAGATTTCAAATTGTGAATAAAGATGGTATGAATAACCCATGCTGTTGTGAAGATGAATTATGTTGATTCTAGAGGCTAAGTGAGACCCAAAGTAACGGCAAAGTGATGAAATGATTATTGAAATTTGAGAAGTGGCCAATATGGGCTATCGTTCTCGGTATATTGTTTAAAGTCCAGTAGGGGGTAAACTAGCTTTAGGTGGTATTATTATTAATGTTTCAAACCTAAGGACATGCAGTAGATGAAACCTGGGAAAATGTAAGTGAGGCATTTCCATATAGTCGGGCGGTGTACTCCGAGACTATAGATTCAGTCGGACGGTGTACTCCGGGACTGTAATTGCCCTGCATCCAGCCGGGCGGAGTACTCTGGGATTGTGATGTGGAAAGAGACAAACCTAAATTAAATATGGGATTATGAAAGATCGGGCGGTGTACTCCGGGATCATGAATAGTCGGGCGGATGGGAGGCGGATCTCTAATATTCTGGGGCTAAAGTGGCACTAACGGGATATCCGCATGAGGTGGATTCTATATAGTCAGGTGGTGTACTCCGGGGCTGGAATCCATACTTGTGGGATGTCTGAACCTTGTTTTTGTTACTGAGTAGGATTTCATAGCGAGGGATTGAACCCTATAATGTGGAGTACGTAAGTGCTTGCCCTCCGACCTATGTATTATGGATGCATAGAATCCGAACAAGTATGCATTAGTGTCATCGTAGTGTAAATGTCTGCATTAGGCATTAAGTCATATCATACACTGACACAACTAGGATAGTCACCTTTCCTGTTTGCATTCAAGTTTGTGTTTGCTAAAGTAGAAGAATCGTTGTATTATAGCATTGCGTCAGTTGTATGCAACTGACGTGCCCACAGTTTTCTAGTTGCAGTACTGGACTTGGTATGGACTTGAAGATACTATGATGAGTTGTTACAAGATTGAAGAACTTTCATTATTGTAGATTGTATTGTATTGTATTCATTTATTTATATTGTGCTGTTGTAAAGAACATGTTGTAAATAAAAAGTTTTAAATTCCTTATAAATTTGTAAGAATTTAAGTAAAAGATCATGTTTTTGCAATTATCTGTGTTTGGAATTCGGGGCGTTACAGATGGTGTTGGTCGGAATAGGTTCTGGTCGGGTTCAGGTGGAGAGGAGATGAGGTGTGGGATAGTGATGGAGGTGATGTTGGAGTTTGGAGGTGATTAGGGGTGGCATTAGGGCCAAGCTAGCCCGAGACCGGCCTGGCCCGGCCCGCTCGGTCCTCGACGCAGCTCGGCCCGCCCAAACTCAGGCTGAACCGGGGCCAACCTGTAGCGCTTCGAATTTATATAATATCTCAGAAATATGCGGCATAATTCCCAGCATCTATCTCAATGTAATAGTAAACATAGCCAAAACAAAGAATAATTTTTCAACTTTTATTACATCAATTCTTTACAAAACACAGCGGAAAATTAAACACCTTGAATTACAATTCTTTCTTTTACAACACATTATTTTACAATTTACATAACCCACATTATCATTCTACCACATGCATCCAAAAATCCCATGCTATAGGTACCTACCTGTAAAACATGAGGCTAGAGATAACCCTAACCCCCAAAACTACAGGGGTCAACCATAACAGTGTGAGTGACATCAAAAGAAGTACAATATAGATAAAACGTAAAGAATAAAGTCATAAACAACACATACCAACGGTAGTAACAAATGGAATATGAAATAACAATAAATAAAACATGAAAACATCAAGTGAAACTAGACTAAGTGTCAAGTGTAGGAAAACAAAAAACATACATGCATAAAACCAAGTCAAGAAAATACAAATGCAATATGATGACTCTCTAATGCATACTTGTCGGATTCTATGCATTCCATAGTACATAGGTCCACTGCAAGCCCTTATCGTTCTCCTCTTTATAGGGTTAAATCCCTCGTTATGCAACTAATCCTACTACGGTGATAGAAACAAGATCCAGAATACTTCACGAATAGTTATCACAACCCTTGATGCTCAAGCATCATGTAAGAATAGCTTTGACCCCCAGGAAGAATCACCTCCCTGACGTGTACCCCATAAATAGGTTTGCGAAACCCTCGACATGCATATACACTAGTACATCCCGTGAATAGGCCCGCCGACCCTCGGCACGCGAATGCACTTGTATGCTCCATGAATAGGCCTGTAAACCCTCGATACGCGAACATACCAAATGTCCTCTCGAGACAGAACAACACACAGTCCTGGAATGCATCCATTGGACTAGACCCCTAGAGCATATACTTACGTTTCCCAAGTTCTATCACATCTCCATTAGTGCATGGCCCTTAAGTTGATTATTATTAAAACATAAATTCTCCCTCTCTAGAGTTAGTGTATCCTGCCGGACTTAATTCCACAACAACAATCCCAAGACCCAACTAGTCAAAATCTACAAAATCTCATTTGCCGGTTCACAGGAATCCCACTCAACTCCTAGAGACTCACAAATCGAATATCAACACCAAAACTTTCAATAAAACTCTTAATTCCAAATCTCAAAATGTTTATATCAATGAAAACTTCTTAAATCAGCAAAACCAAATTCATTCAGTCACAAATTCCAGAATTGAAATAAAGTATTAAATCCATTAAATAACTGAGAATCATATTTTTAAGTCGTAGAAAGTCACAAAGCATCAATTTCTTCAAAAACCAAATATATTTCACTTTATAAAGTTATAGAAATACAATTTAAATTCTATTAAAATCAAAATATAACTCTCTGTAAAATACTGTAATCTGTAGCAAAAACATCATTTAAAACAATAGATCAATAATCCATAAGTTCGAAGAAATAATCGTTCAAGAAATCAATAGAGAACTCAATAAAAACAACACAGACAGCAGGTGTCAGTTGACTGTCAAAACAGTTCAAATAACGACGGTCGACTGCACAATCCCAGAAAGTCCAATTTGTTTTCAAATGACGGTCGACCGAACATTTTAGTTCAAAATGGAACCGGTCGACTGACATGTCAATAAAACATAGCTTTGAATTTTGTGCACATTTTAACTGATATTTCGTTTGATCTTTGAAAATCATAAATTTGTAAAACATAATTCCTGAGATGATCAATACAACTTGTTTAACATACTGGAGTTTATAAAACAAATCAAAACTTCATCAAATTCATAAAAGAGCAATTTTCGACAAATTCTTCAAAACAGGGCATATGTATATACATAAGTGTATATATGTGTATTTACATCAGTTAAAGCTTCAAGAGAAGATTGTATATAGGTAATATATTATCCTAATCAATCTCAGGATCAAGAAAACTCAAGATCGAATCAAAAAATTCATAAAACTCAAAAATCAAACTTTCGGCCATGCATTATTAGACCCGAATTAAAACAACAACTCCACCCCTTCAAAACTTGATCTCTTTTGATCCAAAATCCCTCTTGTAATTGATTAAACACATACACCACTACTCACATCAGTATACCTGGTGTGAATATTTGCAAGTGTACAAAATTACAACAAGTAGTATAATTAAGTGAAAAGAGTGTCGAACCCACAAGGACTAATTATTTTATTGAGTACCGAAATTACTAGATTAACTACTATTTGGGAAATCAAAATTCAATAAAGAAATCAACTAAATTAAATTAAACTAAAGAACTAACTAAATTAATTGAAAGGAGCAGAATCTGAGATTTTGTGTTTATTAATTGCAAAACAAATTCTAGGGCTTTTGATTTCACCTAATTAATCCCACACAATTCATAATTCCATGTGAATAAAAATATTATTTTTCTCAAGTTGTAGACCACCCAAATTATTCAATATTCTTTCTCAAGCAATATAAAAAATATTCTCAGCTAACTATTTGTCATAGTTCATGGACAAATTACTAATTAAAAATTTATTAAGAACTATGGATTTCTTAACGGTCACATTAACAACAGTTTGCTCTTGTAACGGTGTTTAATTTTATTAAAATCACAAATTACCAGTTCGGTCTGTCCATGATTTAATAAATCATACAAAAGTTGGCCAAACAATTGTAAGCATTAAGAACGAAAATCAAACACACAACCATGAAAAAATAAAAAAAATTAATATGGAATTAAAATTGTGTTCTCAAAACTAGGCTACATCAAAGCCCAAGAAAATAAATTTAGTTCATAATAAATTTGCAACTAACAAATACTGTCTTAGATTACATAATAAAATTAAAAGAAGAAAAGAGAGACAAAAAGAACCCTGTTTTAAATAATAAAAATTCAAACCGAAGTCTCGATTTTTGTGCCGAACAGTAATCTCTCTCCTCCTTCTTTCTTCTCTTCTGTCTTGAAAATCGAGCCGCCACACAATACGAAGACGTCAACAAGTCTCGTCGTCTGCTGTCCTTGATTGGCGAGCTGAAGCCACATCAGCATTAGGCAACCTCTCTTTGTCTCCTTCGCTGACGTCACACACCAACCCACCACGCCTCTCTCTTTCTTTCTTTGTCGTTCTCGAAACTCAAGGCGCTGAGTCACAGTGCCCTCCGTCTCCTTTGTGCACGTCATAGTTTTTTTTTTTTTTTGGAATTAGCCATCGCTCTGTTCCTTTTTCGTTTAGTGTGTCTTTTTAGAAGTTGGCTGCTGTATTTATAAGGATCCGAATGTGGGCATTAGGATTTTTTTTTTGCAGAAAACCCCACATCTTCATTTATTTCTTTCCTTATTTGATTTGCTCTTTATTTCTTGCTTGTTTTTCTTCTCTTTCTCTTATTGAAACACGTGCTGAACACACACAAAATAAAATCAGAATAAAAACAAAATTAATTAGTTTAAATTAATTAAACTAACTAATTATCACATTAGCTCAATTAAACCCTTTTAAATTTTTTTATTTCTTTTCCACCTTTATTGTCAATAAAATTTCTATTTTGCTTTTCACATGGCCAAATTGTAAAATTTAAAATTCAACAAATCAATAAAAATTAATAAATCATTCTGTTTGTTTTGTTTGTTGATTTTTACAGAAAAAACTTCACCTTTTGCATCAAAAAATCATATTCCTTCAAAAATAATTAATTAATTGAAATCTATAGAAATAAGATAAATTATAAACAAGATAGACGAATACAAGCAATTTTTATGGGTAAATGAGTACAAATATTTATATAAAAATTAGACACATCAAACACCCCCAAACATAAGATTTGGCTTGTCCTCGAGCAAAAAAGTAAAATCATGAATAAAGAAATAATGATCAATAATAGGCTCAACTCATCACACCAAGAGATCTCATCATGCAAATATCAAAAATTTCAATTTAGAATATAAACAATAGCAAATAAAGTAAAAACCAAGCATACTCACTTTCCCTAGTGCAATTATCTATATAATAAAACACAAAGAAAGCTATCAAGTGGCTCTCCTTCTGTAATGCCCCGATTTTCATTTATGAAAATTATTTATTTATTTTGCACGTAGTGTGCACGTGCAATTTTCGTAATATGAAATCTTATAATTATTTTCCTTATGGATGATGAGTATATGCATATATGTATGTATATGTGTTCTTAAATTATTTTTTTTTATAAAAGGCCCTTTTGTCTCAAATAAACACAAGCCCAAAAATCTAATTTATTTATTTTTGTAAAAACTAATATTTTGGTCCATCAATTTAAGCCCATTCTCTTAATGACAACTTGTAAGGTAACATCTTTTAAAAGATTATTTTTATAAAGATGTGTAATGTACAAGTTTTTATATGGAGAGTAGTGTATGCACGTGCATTGCACGTACACGTGCATGAGCACCTTTCCTTGGCCGGTTTTGGAAGGAGTGGAGTTAGTGTGTAGATGGTTACCTAGTTGTGGGTAGTTACTACAACTCCTACTCTCATCCTAGCCCTCCATCTCATAACCACCTACTCAATCCTAGCCCTCTATCTCACCTAAAGATTTAGTATAAATACCCCTCTCACTCATTTGTCTTCTACACTAAGAACTTTATTTGAGAGAAAGTTACATTTTAAGAGAGTTGTGAGTGAGTATCTTGGAGGCCGGTCATCACTTCAGAGGATTTCGGTGGTAAGGAGCAAGGAGGAGGAGTCACATTATCACACTGGAAGGCTTTACGGGATTTCGTTAAACTCTTCAACAAGGTGGGTGTTTCTCAGGACTTCTAATATAGAGATCATGCTAGGGTTAATATTGATTGTTATCATATTTGTGAAAAGTGGATTGATAGGGTGATCGTACATTAAAATGCTTTGTGTTATACTTATTGTGGAAGATGTGAATAGATGAAAAAGAACTAATGATAATTAGAGAATTGGAAATGACCTGTACAGTCGACCGATCATGTGAGCAGTCGACTGGTACACTGAAATAAAATATGAACAGTTCGGAATTCCATGAAACGATGTATTTAATGTGAATTGTTAACTTGATTTTCTAGCATGTTAAATTGGAGTTAGCATTCATCTTCGTGGATAAATGGTGAGTAAAGGAAAAATGTATGTTTAGCAACTCATTTGGAGGAAAGAACATACTAATTGTGTGAGATTTACATTTAATCATAAACTATGTTATGATGATGGTAAATAGATAAGAATCACATGTTTATGTTGGCATTGAACATACTATAGTTGAATAAAATGTTGTGTGCTAATTGAAGAACAGAAGGGAGAGATGATCCCTTAATTCAAGAATTAACCCTGTTCAGTTGACCGAACGTATGTAATAGTCGACTGTACTGGACTTGAAAAGTTGTATAATTGAACTCTGTAGAACAGCCGACTGGTTTGAATGACAGTCGACTGCCCCGTAAATGATATTTAGATTTTGAACGCTGCGGAACAGCCGACTGGCCATGTGCAGTAGTCGACTCTTCTGAGTAAGTTATTGAAGAACTGTATTTGGCTGAACAAGTCGACTGGACAAGCTCTAAGTCGACTGTCCAGATTACTGTTTGACATTGCAGAAATTCTATGAATTATTTTATGGTAGAGATTATGAATCTTATGTTGAATGATTATTGGTTATGACAGTAAGTAAACTTTATTTGTCTTTGCATGAATTTATACCTGAAATGAAGTGAATCATTTATTTGAATTTATGAAAGTTGTATGAATGTGAAAGTTATGAACATGGAAAAGGAAAATCTATTGAGATTATGAAAATGAACTCATGAGCTGAGAACGCTCAAACTTTTGGTAATTGTGAATGGGAATTGAAACTAAAGAGTACCTAAGTCTCCCACCGGCAATTGGAAAAAAATGAAATGAAATTTGAAAAGAAAGACCAAGGTTGGTCATGTTTGAATGAATGATTAACTCTGGTATAGTGGAGAGGCTAACTCTAGAGCTTTGATTTTGTTCATGATTCTAATAAAATAAGGACTAGATACATAGTGAAGATGTGATGAAAGTAAGAGAAAAACATTGAGTATGAGGGCCACTGGATTGGTGGCGAGAGAGTATCCCAGGATGTCCCATGATGAGTCATGATAGGACGTGGATACTGCTCCAGAGTACCGTCCCGGTAGCGACGCTCGTGGGGTGTTTGACGATTGCGGGTGGTGTCATGTCTATGGTAGGAGCTGAATTACCACAGGATGCCTGCATGATGAGTCATGTGTCAGTGCGTTGGGATTCCCTCCAGGGCGCCTAGATATGAGTTCGTATGTCAGAAAACATCTAGGATACTTACCGTAGTTACAGTAGTAGATTAAGTCATGACGAGGGATTGAACCCTACAAGATGAAGTACGATTAAGGGCTTGCCCACGGACCTATGTAGTATGGGATGCATAGAATCCGAACAAGTGTGCATTAGTATCATATAATGTAATAATTGCATTAAGGACTAAGTGCACAATCACAACACGACATTATTAAGATTTTTCCTTTAAATTGATATGTGAACAAGTTTGTGATTTGTTAAGAAATGAGAATCGTTATACTGTTTATGGCATAGAGAGAATGACCATGTATAATTTTCGTCGGTTGAATAAATTGACGTACCCACAGTTTTGTATGCAGGATAAATGGCTTGATAAAAGTGAAAGGAGAACTGATGCTTACAAATTATTCATTGTTGATGTACATTCATTTAAATGAAGTAAATTGCTTCCGCTATCATTACATGTACATTATTGTGTTATATGCTTCCGCTGTAAAATGTAAAGTGTAAATCTCATGTAACTCTGATGTAAAATGGAAAGTTTCAATTCCTTGTAAAATTGTACCGAATGAGACGAAAAGATCCTGTGGAAATCTCGAATTCAGTTGTATTTGGAATTCGGGGTGTTACACCTTCAATCTCCCCCAAAATTATAGACTTAGATCTAACCTCACAAAACTACCTCACAAAACACATTTTCCTGGGCTTTTGTGGAAACATGGACTTTTATTTACAACTAATTATTGTCATACTATTCAAACTTAAGCTACATAATTGTTGATTTACTGTTTACAAGGTTTTTCATATACCGTATCGTTCTGAAGACGTGCCGTAGGCACGTACCCACAGGCAAATCTACTTCATTCATAATTCCAAACCCAATCATATTTGTCATGCAATTAATGTAATTATAGTATGTAACAACTTCATTTGTGATTTCCCCTTCTCACTACTACAAACCGAGTAGCAAACTAGAGTATTTTTTTGGTCTCTTCTCTAAGTTGTCACTTGCCTTTTGACGCGAATGCAAATATTTATGATGAATTCACCCGGTAATTCAACAAGTCACAAACTTAAAGTGTTTTGCATACTCATATTTCACGTTGTCGTTTGACGTAAAAGTAAACATTGGTGATGAATACCCCTAGTTACTAAGCAACTCAAGACATTGGAGTAGATAGACTTTATTCATATAATTTTTTTTCCTTCCATTATTACTCTATTTACTTAAACTCTGTTTAGGACTAGGTCAAAGGGGATAATCACAAGAAAAAGCTTCTCATTATTCTTTTATATATAATCACATGACTGTTACAATTGTGTAAGGAATTTTGAAATTCAATAATCCTAATTTAAATAGGTATGCTTAATCTTGCTTTATAAGATATTGTCTATCCTAAAAAATATTTCAATTCTTTAGCACAATTAAAACTCAAAAGTGTAATGGTAAGCCTAATTAAAATCCTTTTTTTTTCTTTTTTCAAATATATATAAATAAAAAAAATAAATTTGTACCCCTTCCCCCAAACTTAAATATCACATTGTCCTCAATAGGAAAGGAAAAAGAAAAAAAACAAAAAGAATGCAAAAAGTTCAGAATTTCTCCCCTAATTCGTATTAAAATTCTGCACGCACGATGTTCATTGTTTCAGTGATATCTGGAGCTGTAGATATCCAAATGGCCTGATTCTTTTTGTTCTGGAAAGCTAAGACAATTTCCTACGATTGCTCTTTAAAACACTTCTCTAGATTCTGACTCATTCCTGCTCAAAAAGAGCCATCAATTCAGGTGTTGAAAACAGCTCCGCCCGGCGACTTCCAAACTTATGCAATCCTATAAAATAAAATCAAAAATTAAAATTAAAATAAACTAAAAGAAAAATTAAAACTAAATGTAGTAAAAGAAAACATGGGTAGCCTCTCAAGAAGCGCTAAGTTTTTAGTTTTCAGCCAGACGTTGTAGCTGAGATGGTTATGTAACGCCAAGATCCAACAACATAAGAACATCTTTTCTAATACTTCTCTTCAGGTGGAGATTAGGTTCAAGCTCGAGTTTGAGTCGTTTCTTTCTTGAAGATGACGTCTTTGATATCCCTACCTCTTTGAATTTTAGCTGAGAAAATGGATGAATAGATGATGCAGCATCCAAATACATAACATATTCAAAAATATTTTCTTTTTCAGATTCAAGACTTGCTGAAATTGTTGGACATTCTTCGATTGGTAACTTTTCAGCTTCAGCCTTATGTTTCTCACCCATAATTAAATCAGTTTCACTTACTTGAAAAAATGACTGTTCTCCAGTAGGAAACTTCATGGATTTAAATACATCAAAAGTTACTTGATCATGCTGCGTTTGTTCCTCCACAATTAGTTCGTACTCTTCTTCCTTTTTAACCACATTTTGTTCGTCATTTTCTTCTTGTGGTTGCTCAATTGTCCTCCCGCTTCTTAGTGTTATTGCTTTGACATGCTCCGTGGCATTGGTCACGGTGTTGCGGGGATAAGTTTCTTGCTGTTCTTTTTGTAAGAATATTTGAAAGCTGACCAATTTGAGCCTCAAGATTGTGAAGTGAAGCCGTATTATTTTGTATCGCCAAATCTGTCTCCTGCATGTATTGCATAAACATCTTTTCAAGTGTCGGCTTCTTTTCTTGCTATGGAAACTTTTGAGGTGGTCTAATTGCTCCTTGATTGTTGTTCCCTAAAAAGTTCAGGTGGTTTCTCCATCCTGGATTATACGTGTTTGAATAAGGATTGTTTTGATGTTAAAAATTAGACACGTAATTTGCTTGATAGGAATGTGGGTGAGCAAATGGGTTCCCCACTGGGCAATCAATACTTGAGTGATTTCCTGCACAAAGATCACAAATCATATTAGTTTGAATAGAATTAACATTCATATTACCTAATTGTTTAGATAAAATATCAATTTGTGCAGTCAAAGTAGTAATAGGATCAAGTTCAAAAACTCCAGCCACTTTTGTTGGCATTGTTCTCTCTGAAGACCACTGGTAACTATTAGATGTCATCTCCTCTAAAAGTTCATAGGCTGCTTCGTGAGTTTTGCTCATTAGTGCATCTCCAGCTACCGCGTCAACCATAGATCGATTTGTAACTCCCAAACCATTATAGAATATTTGAATTTGCAGCCATTTCGGTAGTTCATGATGAGGACACTTTCTCAATAACTCTTTGTACCTCTCCCATGCATCATACAAAGACTCAGTATCAAATTGAATGAAGGTGGTAATATCATTCCTTAGCTTCGCTGTCTTTGCCGGTGGAAAATACTTTGCCAGAAATTTTTGTGCAAGTCCCTCCCAAGTAGTAATACTACGGGTGGTAGAAAATTTAGCCATGCCTTCGCCTTATCTCTTTGTGAAAACGGAAAGAGTCTCAATCGAATTGCATCATCTGATACTCCGTTGTGCTTGAAAGTGTCACAAATTTTTAGAAAGTTTGCAATGTGAACATAAGGAGCCTCGTGCGATAGTCCCCAAAATTGAACAGTCTGTTGAATCATCTGAATAATTCCTGGTTTAATTTCAACGTTGTTTGCTTCAAATGCAGGCCTCTTTGTGCTTGATGTTGCTCCATGAAATGAGGGCATAACATGTAACACCCCGAATTCCAAATACAACTGAATTCGAGATTCCACAGGATCTTTTCACTTCTTTCGTACAATTTTACAAGGAATTTAAAACTTTTTACTTTACATCAGAGTTACAAATGAATCTTTACACTTTACAACGGAAGAAAACTTACAGCATTTATATGAACGAAATTACAACAAAATTTGAATAATCTCTGAGCATCAGTTCTCCTTTAATCTTTATCATGCCATTTGATCCTGCATACAAACTGTGGGTACGTCAGTTTATTCAATCGACGAATATTATACATGGTCATCCTCTCTATGCCGGAAACAGTATAATGATTTTCCATACTTAACAAACACAAACTTGTTGACAGACAAACTAAGGGGAATATCCTATTGATGTCGTGTTGTGGTTGTGCACTTAGTCCTTAATGCAATTATTTATATTATATGACACTAATGCGCACTTGTTCGGATTCTATGCATCCCATACTACATAGGTCCGAGGGCAAGCCTCTTAATCGTTCTTCAATATGTAGGGTTCAATCCCTCGTCATGACTTAATCTACTACTGTAACTACGGTAAGTATCCTAGATGTTCTATGAGTAACGAGCTCATGTACAGACAACCTGGAGGGGAATCTCACGTCATGTCACGATGCATCGTGAAGACAACCTATGGACAATTCAGCCTCCGTCATGGCACACGATCCCCTCGCAGTCACCAAACACCCCACAAGCATCGCCAAGATCCCGGTAATTCCGGAGTAGTGCCCACGTCATGTCACGACGCATCGTGAAGACAAACTGTGAATCACACCCACATCGTAGACTCGAGGCCCTCATACTTGTATTTTTCTCTCACTTTCATCACCTATTCACTATGTACTAATCCTTAATTTAATAAAATCATGAACAAAATCAATCTCTTAGGGTCAGCCCTCTAATACCGGTCTTATTTCTTTCATTTCACAATGACCCAAACTTGGTCTTTTCAATTTTCAATTATCATAACTCATTACTTTCAATTGCCGGTGTGAGTCTTGACTACACCCTAATTTTTCAATTTTAATTCACAATTCACATATTGAGTTTGTCATACTCAAGAACATTTCTCTTTTCCAATTAAACGGTTTTCAATCTTTTCATGAATCAATTTTCATACATGGAGTTCAATTATAAAATGTGCCTTTCATAACCACACTTATTTCCACATTAAGTTCATACTACGAAAATGTTTAGTCAAGTGAATTATTTCACAAAATCACCATTTGTTATGCTATTCTTTGACAAAATGAACCCATATAAAAATTCACAATTATATTTTCCTTCCATCAAATTTTTCTTTTTAATACTTATACTAATCACCTCATGAAGAAAAATCCACATTTTTACGAAACTATAAATATAAGGAAACAATAGTTTCAAGTACAATTTCACCTCAAAATACATTTTATTTTAGTCCAATAACTCCAATTTAATTTTCATAGGTCGTACATGATTTTAGAATAATGACGATAATTTTTTCGAATTTTTAAACGTCAAGAAAGTCCCAAAAAATCTTTTTTTGTCAAAAAATATATTCTGGCCAAAACCAGAATCGAACCCGCAACCTAAGAGAAGACAGCCCCATGCACTCGCCAACCGGCTGAATGCGCTCAGTGATATGAAGAGAGATCAGAGAGTCATATACCCTCTGTTCGGGTTGGGTATTTCTTAACCGCACACAGAAAAACAAGGTGGGCATGTGGTATCGAACCAGCGACTCCCAAGACCCACGCCCACGCTACAGTAGCGCTAGGACAGCTCACCTGACCACTTGAGCTATAGACTCAAGTTGACACAAACACAACTCGAGTTTACTTAATTCGAGTCTCTGTTTAATTAAAACGTTTCGATGTTCAAAAGCTCTTATCTTCGTTTTATTTGCACAAAATGTCATGTAAATCTCCAGAATATTAATTTCATCTTAGATTAATACTCCAGTATTTTTAAAATATTTTTCTCACTAATAAAACACACATTTTTCATACAATAATTTAAACTCTGTACTACTCTTTCCATAATTAAATTTGACAATTCTCAAACACAATTTAGTATTAAAAAATCACATTAAAAATTATAATTCCCTATTTTTCCCTCTTTCGTTAACCCAAATGCATAGGACAAATTTCATTCATTCGAACCAATATCAAGATAGTCCATTTAGTGCATAAAACAATAATTTCATCTATTAGCATTTCATACTCAATTTTGAGATTATCATAAACCCAATTTAACATTTCCATAACTACAAAGCAAAGTGTGCTACAATATTAAGATTCATGACAAGTTAACATACAATCTATCAAGCATTAGTTTAATCATCTAACAAGTCCTTTTTCAAATTAAATGTACTCTTATTGGTTTCTTTCATGCAAATTATGTCATCATTCCTAGCGTGGTAACTAGAGCTAGAAGTAAGAAAAACCACCCACCTAATTTGGAGAGAAAACCCACAAAGTAACTCCTAGAATGAAAGAGCCTTCTCCTCCTAGTTGAGCTTACCCAAAGATGCACTTCTCCTCCTCGCTTGAGTGCAACCCGAGCTCCTTAGTGTGATGCCGGCCTCCTTGCTTGTAAGCACACCCAACTCTCTCTCTCAATCTTTTATTCTCACTCTTTACCAACACAACAATCTACTACTAATGATTAATTTCTTTCACTATAGGTTCGATGAATGAGAAGTGTAAGGATAACTAGGCTAGGGGGAGGGGGTATTTATACAAAAATTTGGGGCAAATAGAAGGCTAGGATTGATCTAGGAGTTAAGAAACAAAGGCTAGGATTCAATGGGAAGTTGTAGTAACCAACCATGACTACAAAACTACCTCCCACAAACTCCACTTCTCTTTTTCCCTCCTAATCCTATCCGGCCTCAAAAGATGCACAAACATGTGCTAGTGCAATGCACGTGTTTCTAAAGTCCCCTATTTTAAAAAGTTGTACATATATTTTATATAAAAAGTCTATAAAAATTGTCTACACTACAAGTTGTAATAAAAGAGAAAATAAATTAATGGGCTTTTATTTAATGGGCCAAATTAGTTTACATTTAAAAATAAATTAAGTTTGGCTCAAAATGTTTGTTTAAAAATAGGCTTTAATAAAAAGATAATAGAAAGACATATATATATGTACACTCATTTGTTTATGAAAAATAATTATAAAAATTTATACCGCAAGACTGCACGTGCACAATACGTACAAATTAATAATACAAAAATAATAATTCTTATAAATGAAAATTCAGGGTATTACATAGCATAATCTCTCAAAGCCATGTTTTCCTCATTGTTCGCCATGATAATGTACTTGTATGTCCTGAAATATAAGTATTAAAAAAATAGAAAAACTAAAAAAATAATAAAATTAAAAGTAAGTCAAAAGAAAATAAAGAGGTAAAATAATAATAAAACAAACAAATAAAAAAAATCCAAACTAGTAATAATCTAGCAATTTTCAATATCAATAAAAGAATAACTAGTCCCCGACAACGACGTCAAAAACCTTATTTGAATATTTGCAAGTGTACGAAATCGCAACAAGTAGTATAGTTAAGTAAAAAGAGTGCCGAACCCACAAGGACTAATTATTTTATTGAGTACCGAAATTACTAGATTAACTACTATTTGGAAAATCAAAATTCAATAAAGAAAGCAACTAAATTAAATTAAACTAAAGAACTAACTAAATTAATTAAAAGGAGCAGAATATGAGATTTTGTGTTTATTAATTGCAAAAAAAATTCTATGGCTTTTGATTTCACCTAATTTATCCCATACAATTCATAATTCCATGTGAATAAAAATATTATTTTTCCAAGTTGTAGACCAAAATCTCCAAATTATTCAATATTCTTTCTCATGCAATATCAAAAATATTCTCAACTAATTATTTGTCATAGTTCATGCACAAATTACTAATTGAAAATTCATTAAGATCTATGGATTTCTTAACGGTCACATTAACATCGGTTCGCTCTTGTAATGGTGTTTAATTTTATTAATTTGAAATCACAAATTACCAGTTCGGTCTCTCCATGATTTAATAAATCATACAAAAGTTGGCCAAACAATTGTAAGCATTAAGAACGAAAATCAAACACACAACCATGGAAAAATAAAAAAAATTAATATGGAATTAAAATTGTGTTCTCAAAACTAGGCTACATCAAAGCCCTAGAAAATAAATTTAGTTCATAATAAATTTGCAACTAACAAATAATGTCTTAGATTGCATACTAAAATTAAAAGAAGAAAAGAGAGACAGAAAGAACCCTGTTTTAAATGTAAAAAAATTCAAACCGAAGTCTCGATTTTTGTGCCGAACAGTAATCTCTCTCCTCCTTCTTTCTTCTCTTCTGTCTTGAAAATCGAGCCGCCAGACGTCAACAAGTCTTGTCGTCTGCTGTCCTTGATTGGCGAGCCGAAGCCACGTCAGCGTCAGGCCCCCTCTCTCGGTCTCCTTTACTAATGTCACACACCAACCCACCATGCCTCTCTCTTTTTCTTTGTCGTTCTCGAAACCTGAGGCGCTGAGTCACAGCGCCCTCTATATCCTTTGTTCACATTACAGTTTTTTTTTTGGAATTAGCCGTCACTCTTTTTCTTTTTCGTTCAGCGTGTCTCTTTAGAAGTTGGCTGTTGTATTTATAGGGATCCGAATGTGGGTATTAGGGTTTTTTTTGGTAGAAAACCCCACATCTTCATTTATTTCTTTCTTTATTTGATTTTCTCTTTATTTCTTGCTTCTATTTCTTCTCTTTCTCTTCTTGAACGTGTTGCACACACACAAAATAAAATCAGAATAAAAATAAAATTAATTAGTTTAAATTAATTAAACAAACTAATTATCACATTAGCTCAATTAAACCCTTTTAAATTTGTTTATTTCTTTTTCACCGCTATTGACAATTAAAAATTTCTATTTTGCTTTTCACCTGGCCAAATTGTAATATTTAAAATTCAACAAATCAATAAAAATTAATAAATCATTCTGCTTGTTTTGTTTGTTGATTTTTACCAAAAATCTTCACCTTTTGCTTCAAAAAAAATCTTATTCCTTCAAAAATAATTAATTAATTGAATTTTATGGAAATAAGATAAATTATAAATAAGATAGATGAATACATGCGATTTTTATGGGTAAATGGGTACAAATATTTATATAAAAATTAGACACATCAATACCCATGAATATGTATAATTATAACAAGTGAATAATCAAGTTTTACTCATCAAAATTCCCAAACAGACCATATCTATTACATACACAGTGAAAACTAGGTTTTTATTCACTTTTTGCAATAACTAACATATAACTCATTAAACTCAATCAAATTAGCAAGCATATGAAAGAAAACAACCTACTCATGGTTTCTATTAGGTTCTTAACAATCTCAAGCCATCTATGTAGAATTTTAATCATCAATAGCATCATTTTCATGAAAAGATTCAATTTTTATTCATCCACTCATCAAAGTTCATTATATCATCATACAATCCCCTAACATAATTTCTAATAAATAGTCATCACATACAACATTGTCACGCCCCGCTTTCCATAAGAGTATGGAATACGGATACGCAACAAAAGCCCAGCGAATGATTTTCATTATCCATAAGCTGTTCAAGAATCTTTACAACATTTCACAAGAACAATTATAGTCGGAAGCAAAAGAATCCACCAAGCATGCACATATGAACCAAAATACCAATAAGAATACTTGAAACCAAAATATTATAATCTCAAATAATCCAGATCTGAATAAGTCAAATATCATGAGTCACATTGCCCAAATACAAATAAATTCATGTAAAAGATACATTATTCAAATAGCAACAGGAAATAATAATAATAACAGGAAAATCAAGATAGCAAAACTCCATCATCTAGTATCTTATTTTGCCTATTCCATCTAGCAGCTGATCTCCAAAATCTGCAATTTAATAAATTGCAGGAAGAGAAAAAAGAAAACAAACTCTCGTCAGTGCAAGTTACGGGTCGCTTGTAGTGCAGGATATAAGTACATAGGGAAAATAAAAATATAAAATAACAACAGAACAAACGTAGCATGGTATAGTTATATCAACAGAATTTAATGTCTAACCTGAACCAGGGAAATAGAATCAACTAGCATGGTATACTAACCGGTATAAGTAACATGTGTCAAGTGTCAACCGTATGCAGACAGGTGTACGATAACAGTATCAGGTAACAGTATCAGATAACAGTAAGACAGTATCAGATAACAGTGATCAGTAGCATGTAACAGATAACAGTGTAACAGATGTCAGTTCTTACAGTCTTGTGTTTATTACTATTTAGGTAGCACTTCATGCATCCATCCTTTTACTATATGGTTGCTACATTCAAACAGTTTCGTTTTAGATTTCGTAGGGGATCGTATAGGGCAGTGTACTCAGGTATCAGTAACAGTAACAGTAACAGTAGCAGTAACAGTCAGAACCTAGTGGTCCTCCTCCGAGTACAACCTTCCTATAGGGAAGTGTGCAGTCAGGTAATCAGTATAACAGTATAATAGATGCTCAGTATGGAAAACACGGGCCCCCTTCCAAGTATACATTTCTATAATTTTCCACTACTAGATCTTTCCCTTAAACTCAGGCTTGGTTATTTATTATTATTATCAGACATGCATGTATGTGTCATAAACAGGTCAAGAATAACATGGTATAAACATGTAACAGGTTCAGGGTGACAGATAAACATGTACAGATGATAGGCAGTCATATAAAAGAGTGAAACAGTGTAAGTTCTAATTCAGGACAACAAGACAGTACAGTACTAAAACAGGGATTCCCATTGCTACAAAAATGCAAATATGTATCCGTCGAAGAATCTGGAAAATAGACTCCCTTCTGAATCCAGCAAACATATATAAGTCATATAGTATTTCACAAAATCATATTTTAAAATAGGTTTGAATCCAGAAAACACGTTCAGTCAGAAATTTGTATTTTGTATTCACAGTCAGGAAAATAGCATGAAAACTCATTAATTAAATCCACGAAAAATCTGGGGTATTCCCCTATATGTATAGTAACATAAAAATAACTTTCATAATTTTCCAACAAAAATAAAGTAGTTAAGTAAAATCAGAAAACATCAAGATATAGTAGTTTTGTAAATCCAAAATCACAAACACTACAGTACGAAAAAGCAATATCTCGCAAACCATAAATCAAAATCCAAATCTGCCAAAAGGGTAATAAAATAGATATAGTAGGCTAACTTTCATATTCAGAAATGTTTTAGAGACAGTATGTAGAAATAGGTCGAAAATCAGGTTCTTTACTAAATAGTAGTAAAAATCTGCTAGAATAGTAGCTGTTCGAAAGCATAGAACGGTTTGTAAAACTCATCAAATAAATCCATAAAAATTTTGGGTTAATCCCAATCAAGTCTAGAAATACTGAGAAAAATTTCAGATCAAAATAATAATTTTAATACCTGAATAAAAATAGATTACTCTTCAGAATTCATAGAAAACACAATCTGGAAATCTTTCGACACCTCAGTAGTAAAATAGGCATAACTCACAAACCGTAAATCGAAACTGAGATCCGTCGAAAAGGTTGGAAAGTAGACAGAATTCTCTACAGTTCATGTTCACAAAAAATTTTCAAATACTGACCTTAATAGGGTCTAAAATACTAATCAACATTAGGGTAACAGAAAAATACAGATTTGTTATTCATACTCAAATCAACATAGATCATACGAAATTTATCCAAATCAACCCAAACATGAAATATGGGGTACTAGATGTCCAAACAACATGTTAAAGGGTATTCTGAAAGTCCACGACAAGTATATCACGCACAACACATCAAGCACAGATATCACAATTAGCATGATCTTATACATCAAAAGTGGTCAACCCTAGGTTAATTCATGTCATATATGTCGTGAGGCAACTATGGTCAAATCATCACTATAGAGACAATATCAACAAGGGGTTTCACCTCTAGAACCCAACTACACTACAAGTGGTATTTAGTACTTGTATTTGCAAATGAATTTAATACAAGTTACTTTCCTGGAAGACGACGATGGAACGAAGCAAGCACAGGAATAACGGGAACAGATCCCGGGGCACAAGCACAAACAAAACGAACAGATCACGAACCAATCACGAACACATGTTCACGAACAAGATAAAGATGATCGAGATCACGAACACAATCAGACGGCTGAGATCGAAGATCAAGATCAAGATGATCGGATCAGATCGGACGGCCAGATCTCCCTGATGAAGATAATGATGAAGATCACGATCGATCGAACGACTGTGATCGAAGGAAATTGATGATCATCATGATCGTGACGATCAAGAAGAGATCGGACGGCTAGGATCTGATCGGATGATCAAGAGGAGATCGACGGCCCACATCCAATCAAGCATGATGATCAAGATACAACGGACGGCCAAGATCACCCCGATGGTGATGATCAAGATCATATCAATGGACGGCTAGGAATCAATCAATCAAGATCAAGATGACAATCAAACGGACGACCCACATTCAAACTATCAAACCAATCATCAAAACAGAGCATGGGTGGGGAGTTGCTCTGCGACTGTTGGCTTGACGGTGGCACAGAGGCGGCACGACGGAGGGACGGCGAAACGACAGCGGGGAGAGGCACAGCACGACTGGGGATGGGTGCACTGGCTGTTGCGTTGCAGGTGAGGAGGTGGCGGCCAGGGGATGATTGCGATGCAGAGAACTCAAGCACCGGGAGAACGAGGGCTGTGCTATGTCGACTGGGTGCTGAGGTGGACGGGGATGGCTGGCTGCTTTGCTGCGGGGTGCGCATCGGTGGCTGTGCTGCATCGCGGAGGCGCCGATGCCGGGAGAGAGGAGGAGGATGATGAGAGACAGGAATAAGGGAGAAAGGGAGTGTTCACAGTGGAGGCTCGAGAGGAAGAAGACTAGGGCTTGGTATGCAGGGTTCTAGGCATTAGGGATCAACAGGTTATGAGTTTTATATGAAAGGAGTTATGGTTAATGTAGGGGGGGTGACGGCGGCACAGTAGACAGGTAGGTATTGGGTTCGGGTTAGGTAGGGAATGGGTTATTGGGTATAATGAACAGGGTAGGGGTTAGGTGTAATGGGTTTTAAAATAGGGTAGTGGATTTTGGGTATTAGGCTAACGGGTTTAATAATAAGAATATAGGGTTGTTGGGTTAAAATCCATTAGGGTTTTAAAAATTCATTAAGAAAATAAAATAACAACTAAAAAGATTGTTTATAATAAAAATGTAATTTGCATTACAAAAATAGAATTTATTTAAAATAGATATAAATACAATTAGCACATAGAAATGGATTTTCAATAACCAGCCAAAATTAATAATAATAATAATAACAATAATAACGGTAATAATAATAATAATAAGAGTAATAATAACAAAATAAGAATTGTATTTCAATATAAAATCATAGAAAATAGTTACAATTAAAGTTATTGATCGAAAATAGATTTTAATAGGAGATCCAATAGTACAATTTAACAAAAATACATTGAAAGCGGAAAACTGATTTACAAAAATTTTTAATACAGAAAATACACAGAAAATACATATATATGGGAAACAGGGGTTACAAACATGCTTAGAACAATAAGAAATTAAACATATGTCACTCACCTTATTGAAGAATCAATCGAAATAATAAAGAGAATAATAAAAATCCTTCCATTCGCAAGAAAACCATGATCCTCGCTTCGAAACTCCAAGAAATCAATAATAAAGAAAACCCTTTGTGTAATGCAGCAAAGAGACGGCTGCACTCTCTTTATATTAGGCCAGAAATTAGGGCAATTAGGGTTTTGAGTAGGTCTTGCAAAATATCCCTTTTGAATATATCTTTACACATATAAATCCTTATACTTGGAAATTAGATTAACCAATTCAATTTAAATTTAAAAACAAAAAAAAACCACCCTAAAACTGGCCGGCACTGGTTTTAAATCCAGAAAAACAAATTTGTAATTTTTGCCTCTAAGTGGCAATTTTGCAAAAAGATCATTCTTTAAAAAATTTGCGAAATAAACCAAATCTATTAAAACAAAAAGTAAATTTTTTACCTCTGAGTTGGCTAGCCATCTTGCTCAGCTCAAAAATCCGAAAATCTGGAGTTTTCACTCCAAGTGGTAATTTTGCACAAAAGTTAATCTTTTTGTAATATTTGCAAATATGCCCAATAAATATCAGAAAAAAATCCAGAAAATTCATAAATAATACCTACTAATAAATAATAGGTTTCCCCAAAATAATTTCTGATTTTGAACTTCCCAAGAAAATATTTGCAAGGGTTTTGCACGTGTAAAAGATAATTTTTAGAAAAATGTTTATTAAATCACCAAAATAATTTTAAGTCATTTATACACCTTAAAAAATTATTTAAAAAATCTAGGGTGTTACACAACCTGCCCAAACCACCAGGTCCGGTCCGGTCCGCATTTCCCCCCCAAAAAACTGCTAGTGGCCCGGGCCGTTCAGACCCGGGACCGGGTTGAACCGACCCGGGCCGACCGTTTTTTTTCCAGTTTTTTTAAAATATTATGTTTGTGTAATTACTCAAATACCCCCAATGGATATATACTAGTTAGTTTTTGGGGGTATTTTGGGAAATCAAAAAATGCATATTTTATATATACAACCTCATTTCATTCAATTCTCTTCACAAATTAACTCAACTCTCTCTACTATCTCTCATCTCTCTCAACAAATCAACAGAAATCAACAATATTCAACAACTCTCTTACAAGGATCAACATCAACAACATCAACAACATCTAACAACAATCAACAACATCAACAACAACACTACAAGCTTTCAACTCTCTCTACCTTCATTCTTCAATCTACATTCTACACCTATACGGTATTTTTGTATTTGCATAATTTTTAGAATTAGCATTGTTGTTTGTTCTCATTTATTTCTCTTAATTAGATTGAGTTTTGTTGTACTTCTTCTTCTTCTTTATAGATTTTTTTTTTAAAAAAATTTTGGTAAACATACACTAGTTTATTCATTTAATTGTTGTTGTTGTATTGAAACATTTGTTCTTTTTGTTTAGATTTTTTTTTATTAACATACATCGGTTTATAGTATAATTTTATTTAACTTTGTTTATTTTGTAGAATCATTTTCTATAACATACACTAGTTTATCTATCTTTACTTGTTTTGTAGAATTAAAATTTAAAACATACACTACAATTAATTTTTCAAACATACACTAGAATTAATTTTTAGAACATACACTAGAATTTTATTAACAGACACTACTTTTGTAACACCCCGAATTCCAAATACAACTGAATTCGAAGTTCCACAGGATCTTTACACTTATTTCGTACAATTTTACAAGGAAACAAAAACTTTTTGTTACATCAGAGTTTACACTTACATTACATATTTACAGCGGAAGCAATTTACAACAAATTACATGAATTGAAATGTACAACACTGGAATCATTCTTTAATCAACATGCATTCTTTGGTCTTGTTAATCACCTTACCCTGCATGGAAACTTTGGGCGCGTCAATTGCTTACAACCGACAAAATATTATACACGGCTATCCTCTCTATGCCGAAACAGTATAACGATTCTCAAATGCTTAAACAAACCACAAGCTTAGTCACAAAAAAGAACTACAAGGGACTATCCTATAGATGTCGTGTTATGCGGTGCACTTAGTCCTTAATGCATTTGTTTATATTAGATGACACTAATGCACACTTGTTCAGATTCTATGCATCCCATACTACATAGGTCTGAGGGCAAGTCATTAACCGTTCTTCATTTTGTAGGGTTCAATCCCTCGTCATGACTTAAACTACTACTGTAACTACGATAAGTATCCTAGATGTTCTATGAGTTACGAGCTCATGTCCAGACAGCCTGGAGGGGAATCCCACGTCATGTCACGATGCATCGTGAAGAACCTATGGACAATTCAGCCTCCGTCATGGGACAAGACACCACCCACAGTCACCAAACACCCCACGAGCGTCGCATGCGGTATGGACTCCTGGAGATATATCCACATCATGTCACGATGCATTGTGAAGACAGCCTGTGAATACTCTCACACCATAGCTCCGAGACCCTCATACTCGTGTTTTTCTCTTATTTTCATCATGTCTTCACTATGTATCTAATCCTTAGTTATTTGAATCATGAACAAAATTAATTTTCTAGAGTTAGCCCTTCCACTATACCGGTCTTAACCATTTATTCAACATGACCCAAATCTTGGTATTTTCATTTCAAAATTTCATTTCAACAGCATTTCTTTTCAATGCCGGTATGACGCTTAACTACACTCTAGTCCTCAATTTCAATTCATAATCACAAAATTGTGTCTTTATACTCATAAGTCCTTTTTCACAATTCACAATTAACATAGTTTTCATTCTTTTCTATGATTCAAACCTCATACATGTAGTTCAATCGTAATTCATGCATTTCATAACCCAAGTTAATCTCTATAAGTTCATTTAATTCTCGTACTACTGTTCATTTCATTTATTTAACTCAAAAGGCCACAAGTCGTATTTCCATTCATAAATAATACTCAATTTAACAATGAGAGTCCATAGATAACACCTTTAAATTCTCTTTTATTCACAACTTCTCCTTTATCACTTAACATAATTTTTCTCATAAAATAAATCACTTTTATAGTTTTCCAAAAGTAAATTTCCATAGGATTCTACACAATTTTCACTTCTAACTCACTTTTATATAGTCAAAAGGTACACAAATATTTTTCATAGGACCTACATATTTTTAGAATAATTGTAGTAATTATTTTTGGATTTTTAAAGACAAGAATTTAATTTAAAACTAAAAAAAATCAAATATTTCAAAACTGCTGAGCTCAGGTTTCGAACCCGCAACTTGAGAGAAGCCAACCGCAACCGCAAGCCAACTGGGCTAGGGTGCAACCACGGTATGTGTAGGGAAATAATAGATAAGTATTTGGGTTTTCGGGTTCTGGGTTTATTAAAAAATTTTAGAAATAAAAGCAGAGCATGGGTTTCGAACCCGAAACCACTTGGTCGGCCGAACACTACAGTAGCGCCCAGCACACTTAACCAATTGGTCTAAGAGACCAGATTGTTACAAAGAGAATTGGAATTGTTTTGATCCGATTCTCTGCTCATTACTAGTTATCAAAATTCCCAAAACGTTTTTAGTTCTTTTTTCTTCTCTTTTTGAATCATCACTTTCCAGATTTTGAAACATATACAAATACAGTAAATCAGTATTTTTAAATTCATTATTTGCTTATAAAACTTACATTTTTATCTTATTTTATGTTCTGTATCCATAATTTCGACATTGAGAACAAATCACATTTGTACTCAATTTACAAATCTTGATTTCTACAAAGCTACTTCATTTCTTTATTCACCCAATTATTAACAATCTACAACATTTTTAAAACACAAATTTTCAGTTTACTACAATAGAGTTATCTTAATTTAAACAATCACTTTCACATGATCCATTCAACTTTGTCTCAAAAGTATAGATTTTCTTCACACAATATGGTTCTTAAATATCTAGCATGGCAAAACATGATATCTTCTAGCATTTTAATTCATAATTTATCAACTAGCAATCATTTCAACAAACATCTTCTAAATTACCAATTCATCTCTACATAAGCAAACATGGGGCCAATCTCACTTAGGTTTTCATTAGTAATTTTATCAAACATTCCTAGCATGGTAACTAGATTTAGAAGCATGAGAAACACCCACCATAAAATGGAGAGAAAAACCAAAGAACTCCTAGAGAAATCTCCTACAGCGAATGAACAAAGCCTTCTCCTCCTAGATCAACCACCAAGTTGTGCCTCTCCTTGTTGCAAGCTTGAACCTGTTGTGCCTCTCCTTGTTGCAAGCTTGAACCCGAGCCTCCCCTAGAGCAGAAATCCGACCTCCTATCCTAGTTGAAGCACTCAGACAAAACACTCTCTCTTTTCAACTCACAAAACTCCTCAATCTTTTGTCATACAACTTGAATCTTTTCTCTCTTACAATTCTTTCTTTAGGTGCAATGAGAACTAATGCCGGCTTTCAAGTGGAAAGGCAGGGTTAGGTGATGGTGTTTGGAGGTGAAGGAGGTCGGGTGGTGGTAGCAAAAGGGGTGGTGGAAGAGTTTTGGTTTTTATGGTGTTCGGGTCGTAAGAGGGGCTCGGGTATAGGGTTCGGGTGTTTGAGCTAATAAGTGATGGCAGTGGTGTTCGAGTGGTGGTGTTGAGTATGGTGTTGTGCGGGACGAAGGACGAAGGTGGCAGTGGTTGAAGGTGATGGCAGTAAGGGATGAAGATGAAGAAGGGTGTTGACTGTTTTGGGTTTGAGATGTGATGGAGAGAATGAAGAAGTATATATATATATACATATATATATAGTCTCATTCTGTTGTGCACTAGCCTCCATGTGCACTCGGCCTTTTGGCCACCGTATCGACTATCCGAACCGTTCACACCGATCTATACGTCTACTTTTGTCTAAATATGTAAAATCAAGTCCCAAGTCCTTTGAAATTCATTTATCCATCCTTCATGTCATTATAAAAAGAAAGATATTTAGCCATACAATTTTGTAACACTTCAATGCATTGTCACACTTCGATTTTGTAATGATATTCAATCATATATATATATAGGGTGGTTGATTAAGAGAAATTAAATGGAGGCGGACAACAATGGAGTTGGGTTTTAATGAGGTGGGGGAGCTTGGGTAGATGGAGAGGACGAGGCTGCTGTTTTGGTTTCGATGGAGAGGTGGTTCAAATGGATGAGTAGGTGATGGAGCTAATAAGTGATGGCAGTAGGTGATTAGGGGAGGGGATTAGGATGATTAGGGTTAAGAGGTTGTGATTAGTGGGTTTAAATAGACGTGGTAGGTTAGTGAATTAGGATTTGGGCTTTAACAATAATTAATAAATAATTAGATGATTACAGTGCATGCAAAAATGGTTCAAAAATAGAGATGAATTGTATATGACTGAAGTGAAGAAAATAACATATGTAGAAAATACGTAAAATTGAAACATGGAGTTACAATATTGATGTGTTAGTCTCCTTACAACCCTAATTTTTATCTCTCTTTACAACCTTTCAGACAACCTCGTTATCATTGCCTCTTCCACTTCTCTTCTAGACAATTCTACCATGTTGTACACCACCCCACTTCACTGGGTTGGGCCCTACATCCCCTTCCTCTTCCTTCTCCCAAACCAACATCATTAGGATCTTATTCATGATGTTAGGATCATTTGTTGACAACGACAATGTGCTAAGTTAAACAAACAAAATTTTAACATAAGGACTGCTTCTAAGTGAATCCCATTTTAGTTATGACGTATTGCAAATTGTGATTTGTAAGTGAGTATCTACAAGAACAACATTTGCTAGTAACCATTGCACAAAAAAATCATTTTGACTATATGATTTATGTTCCTTAAAAAAGGTTTTTTTTTCCACACAGGTTCCCAAGAAATATTTAAATGTCATATTAGTCCCCCATAATTCACTAATTCCATGTTAGTCTCTTTATCAATTTCAAAAGTGGTCAATTTGAGACCCAAGTACAATGTAATGTAAATTCTAATCCATTGGACCAATTTTAGAGAAAAAATATTAACATAATGGTCTAGAAAAAGAATAAGATCTCAATGGTAGAAAGAATATTTTAAGATAATGAGACCCTTTCACTTATTTTTTGCCTCGAAAGTAGGTTGAATAGATCAGAATTTGCTTAATGTTACAACCGACTCACTTTTTGACTTGGTCGAGAGACTAGTATAAAATTAGCAAATTCTGGGGGACTAATGTAGAATTTTAGTATTTATCCTTTGTTGGGGTGTGGAAAGAACACTATTATTTAGAACACATACTGAACAACAGATTTGGTTTTTAGGGAAAAATGCAGAAAACCTCCCTATACTTAGGGGTCAAAGCAGAAACCACCACGAGTTTTTGTTTTTGTTTTGATAGTAGGATAGACTGTAACATCCCGTATTTTTATTTTAATTAAAAATACTTTTTTCAATTTTACACGTACGATGCACGTGCTAATTTTTTCATCTTTATTTTTCTTAGTCTCATTTATTATTTTAGCATGCATGAGTCTTTTATTAGCCTTTCATTAAACCCATGGACCTAAAAATAGATTTTAGCCCACTAGATTAATTAATTAAATTAATTAAAAGCAAGCCCACAAGACAAGCCCATTAATTAAATCCCAATTTTTTGTTGTGCATGGATACACACATGACATGTAACAACTTTTAATACACATATTAGAATTATAGGATTTGTATTTAATTTTGTGTGTATGTGCACTAGTGCACAACATGTGCACGTGTTTAGAGAGAGAGAGAGGAGGCCGGTTAAGGCAGAGAGAGAGGTCGGGGGTTAGGGAGTTGGAGAGGTGGAGAAAGTGGGAGAGTGGTATGGTGAGTGGGTAGTTATTAGGTGGATGAAATTACATTTTAGCCCTTTATTTTGTCCTATAAATACCCCCATTTTTCTTCTCATTTCACACTAAAACAAAACAAATCAAGAGAGGAAAAATAAAGATAGTTAGAAAGTGTTCTTGTTGCATTGGAGGCTTTTTGGAGTGCTCTTGTTAGGAGGAGAAGAACTAGGTGTTGCTTGTTGGAGCTAGAAGTTGTATCCCATCATCTTTGTTTGTAAATTCTTCATAAGAGGTGGGTGATCTTGTGCTTGCTAAATGTAGGGAATGCATGCTAGTAATGTTAAATGAGTAGTATAGATAAATTTGATGTGATAAATATAGAACAAATCCATGTTATCATGTTGTACCATGAATTGAAGAAATTTTGTTATGATTAAGAAATTAATTACCATCATGTTAGTTAGAAATGAGACAATGAAACATTGAGTTATTGCCATGAACAAACATGCTTGTTAAATTTGCAATTGTCGAAATATAAGATTGTATGAAAATTGTTGAGACTTCCCTTATAGTAATAATGAATTTTAGTGAAGTTATATTGGTACACAAAGATTCATTTAATTGGTTGTAAGAGATACACATTGCTATTTTAATTAAATTGAAGAAATGCAATTCATGTTCATTAATGAAAGAAAAATAATTTTAAATTTAGATATAATGTCTAAAATATCAGTTAAAAATTCGTGAGTTACTGTTTTCAAGTAAACTCAATAGGAATGAGATAATTATAGCCCTCTAAAAAGATTAGATCGATCATATGTTTGAGTTTTGTGAAAATAAACTAGTTACAGTGCCGTGTGATCAAAATCTTGGCCTCTGTTCTCATAACAATAGTTGGGCTTGGACTTACTAGTTATCGGCTGAGCTTTAAGAACGTTACTGTAGCACGGGTGTGGTTTGAGGTTCTGGGTTCGAAACCTGGTATCTCATTTTATTCTTGATTGATTTTATTTTACCCAAAGCACTGAAGCACAGTATAAAGAACTTTCAGCCTGCCTTTATAACAAAAAGTCCACTTGGACTTAGTGGTTCTCGGTGGCGCCTAGGGTCGGTTACTGTAGTGCTGTAGGGGGCTTGGGTTCGAAACCCGGTAGCTGCCTTTTGTTTTTTTGGTGTTTTTAATATTTTGAAGGGGTTTTTTTAATGCAAATAAAATTTGGGAAAAATATCGAATATTCATAGAAAATGATAAAGAATTTATTAAAAATAGTTTTAGAAATTTTCATGTATATTTTGAGAAGTTAAAAGTGAAATTGAGATGGAAATGAGTTAGTGACTTCGAAAATTTTATATAAGAGTATGACATTTATTTTTTAAAACAAGAGTGAAATATTGTTATGTAAATTGATTTTTCTTGATGAGATTATACACTTATATGATCTAAGAAATACTTGATGTGGTTTGAGATATATTACATGTGATTGAATTGCTAAAGAGATTTTAAAGTGGGTGAATCTATTGCTTTTAAAGAATTGTGAATGAATAAATGAATCATGAATGATGCTAAAATAAGACATTGATTAAATGGTGAATAATTTTGAAGATAAGAATACATTGAGTTTAATACATGATTATTGAAGGGTATTAGTACCCGTGGATTCTTGTACATGAAAGGTTGTGATCTAGAGTTTAGTGAGACCTCGGGTACCGGCATTGTTGAATTAAAAAATTTGAGTTATATTTTTTAGATATGGCCACAGAGCTATCTTGGTATTTGTGATTAAGTCCGGTAGGGGGTAAAACTACCTCTAGGTATGATAATTTATTCATGTCTTGAACTTAAGAACTAGTCACTAAGAGAAGATGTAGTAAACCTGGGCAAACGTAAGTGGGACACTCTATATAGTCGGGCGGTATACTCCCGGACTATAGACCCAGTCAGGCGGTGTACTCCGGGACTGAAGTTGCTTCGATGGAGACGAGCTTTTATTTTAAATCCAGGATTATGCGTAATCGGGCTGATAGTTTGCTGTACTCCAGTGTATATACGTATACCGGGGCTAGAAGGGCACTTGCAGGATGTTCGCACGTCGAGGAGTCTGTTATAACAGTCGAGCGGTGTACTCCAGGACTGGGATCAATACTCGTGGAATGTCTGAACCTTGCTTTTATTACTAGGGTAGATTTCATGGCAAGGGATCGAACCCTTTAATGTGGAGTACGTAAGTGCTTGCCCTCAGACCTATGTAGTATGGAATGCATAGAATCCGAACAAGTATGCATGAGTGTCGTCTTAGAATAAAATATCTGCATTAGGCATTAAGGCATTGCATACACTTACATGTTTAGAGTAGTCACATTTAACACTTTATTTGCATTCAAGTTTGTGGTTTGTTAAAGTATTAAGATCGTTATATTTTCGGCATAGAGAGGATGGCCGTGTATAACATTTTCGTCGGTTGTAAGCAACTGACGTGCTTACAGTTTTATATTCAAGAGATGGATTTTCATGAAGATATAAAGTTGATATGCTGCTGTTGATTTATTTAGAAGTTAAAGATGTTGCATTTGTATAGTTTTTCATTATTTTACTTCATTTTACCTTCCGCTGTGTAAATAAATGTAAAGGACTCTGTTGTATTATAAAAAGTTCAAGTTTCCTTGTAAAATTGTACGAAGTGAAGTGTAAAGATCATATGGAACTTCGAATTTGGTCATATTTGGAATTCGGGGTGTTACATAGAGTCAAATGACTCCGGCTGATAAATATTTATGTACATAAAGTCAAAATTACAAGTATCGATCAAGTTTACAAGAGGTAAAATCGATAGAGAAGAAACAAAAGATTAGCAAAATGCGAGGCGGAATAGGCTAGAGTAAATAAGGAATCTACAAAAGTCTACAACACCCGCAGGCAAATAAGAAGTCTGTCCAAATCCACGACAACCGCGATGAAGAAGAAATTCTCAGCAACAAGAACAACGGTAAATAAGAGGAAGCAGCAGTAACCTGGAAAGCAACCACCAAAACCCAGTACAATCTACACCGCAAAAGAAGCTAGAAGCAAACATCGAAACAAGCACATAAATTGTAATAAAGAACCAGCAGAACACCCAGAAAGTGTAGGCGCCAACGCAACATGAAGCTAAGTAGGAGGCAACGAAGCTGGATAGTACAAAATGCGCTAGGCAACAAAACTCAACATGAACAATCAGCCTCATACACAAACACATTAAGAACAAACATGCCAGACAACGAAATAGAGCGCAGTGAAGCCACCCAAAATGCAAACAAATAGGCGCACAATCAACAGAATGTCAACAAACAGGAAATAACAGTAGCAATAATGCAACAGGAAATAGAAAGGAAAAAACCAAACAAGAGGAAAAAAGAACACACAATTAGTAAAATCAGAGCACGCCATATGAAGCTAAGCACTTGAAGAAGAAAATGAAAGAAGAACAGTAGAATATAGGACAGTTAAGGAAGAGAAACCAGTACAACAAAAGGATTAAGCTGTATATGAAAAGAAAGTAAAATAGAGCTACAGACTAAGAGCAAATAAAGCAAAACAGGATGGAGGTGGAGGAGAAATTAAGGTCCGAAAGCACCAAAATCTACACAGAAAAGAAAGTAGAATCTCCTAGATAACCTCAAAAACCACTGCATAGGCTTAGATCTGGAAGAAGAAACAAACTTGTCACACGAGGAAACAGAATAGAGAAAAGAGAATACAAAAGAAACTATAGATGAATGTTAAACAAGATTAATAAAAGAGACTACAACATTATCAAGATAGGCTAATCTAGCTCTTTTGCACTAAGGAAGAACATTAGCCCAAAAGTTGATGTAGAATAAAAGATCATCAATTAAGCACTTAATGGAGCGAGAATTATTAGAGAAGATTCTATTATTCATTTCATTCCAAATAATCCAAATAAGAGCCATCATGGATAAATCCCATGATGCCCGGAAAGAACACTTGACACGTAATGCCCTCAATTTACTCCACCAAGAACTGATAGAACCAGATTTACCGTGAACGTGCCAGGCCTTCTTGCAAATGGACCATAATAGGCTAAGGAAAGAGCAATTGATGAATAAATGCCCAGTATCCTCATGATGAGAGAGGCAGAAAGCATATTTTTGGATAATAGCAAGATTTTTCTTGTTGAGATTATCAATAGTAGGAGGTTTGAGGATTTTAAGAAGGGCATAACACCTATAAATAGTATTAGAGAAAGGGGAGATAATCCCCCCAGAGTTGAGAAAATTATAATAGGACTTAATCAAATAGGATCTTCAGGAATTCCACCTCCATAAAATATCATTTTTCGGATGTCATTGATAGGATCTTAATAACAGAAGAAGTCTGAGAAAATGTGGATACAAGGTAGTAGGGAGAAATCTACGAAAAGGAATGTGCCAGTCATTAAAATTGTTACGACGAACAAGATAATCTGACACTGTTGTTTTTAGATTGATAGCAAGAGAAGTTTGACCAATCCACTGATCCGACTAGAATTTAACAGTCAACCCAACACCAAAAATTTTAAACAAACGGTATTTGAAGGGTTCCAAAACTTTCGAAACTCCTTTCCAAAATGGAGAAGCCCTAGATGAGAGAGTAAGATGGAGCTCCCCAACTTTATGGCGAAGATTGTATTTATGTACAACAAGGCGTTTGCAAGCCAAATCGTCAGGTTTGAGGATATTCCACAGCCATTTGCCAAAAAGGGAAATATTTTGATTCTGGAGGTTAAGAATAACCAAACCACTCTCCATCTTAGACTTGCATAAAAGTTTCCAGTTGCAAAGATGTTTACCAATTCTCAAAGTAGCGGTACCCGACCAGAAGAAATTTCTCCTAATCTTGTCAATCCGATTTAGCACCCACGAAGGAACGTAGAAGAATGACATCATGTAAAGGGGGATAGAAGATAGAATAGAATTAATAAGAATTAACCTACCACCTCGAGTTGGATTCAACCCTGTTAATCATCGGATACAGTCAGAGTTGTGAAGTTTGCCCCAACATTAAGGAATCCCTAGGTAAGTAATGGGAAAAGAAGCTGATGCGCAACTGAAGAAATGCGCAATTTTAATTTGACGATTGTTGGATCCTCCAAGCCACAAAACCAAAGTCTTATGGAAATTAATAGTTAATCCCGATGTCCGTTTGAAGATATAAAGAAGAAGCTTAAAATTATGGAGGGAAGGACCAACGATTTTGACAAATAAAATGGTGTCATCCGCATATTGAAGATTTATCACCCCTCTAAAATGGCGAAATCCCCCTAACCCCTCAATTATGTTAGCATTCCAAGATTTTAGGTGTAATTTGCTGAAAACATGGGGATAATAAAGGAGAATAGATGGGGTCTCCTGATCTAAGCCCCAACTTACAATTGAATTTATTCCCCTCAATGCCATTAATGAGGATAAACAAAGTGTAACACCCCGTAAAATTGAGTTATTATAATTTTGCACTACATGTGTTACGCACATGTATTTTGTGCCGTTACGTGTAATATCCGTAACATTATAGAATTTTCTACGTATTTTCTACGTGTTTCAATTATTTATTTTATAACTTGGTCGAATTTGTTTTGTAAATTGAATTCATTTTCTCCTATTTTGAACCAACTCAAATATATATATTTTTTATACGCGCAATACACGTGCTCTCAATGCATGTGTTGATTATTTTTCTAATATATAAATTTAATGAAGTGTGTATATTTATTTGTGCTTAATTTAAACATATGGAGAAAATTTAAATTTGAAATAATTTCCTAGTGCATTTAACCCTTTTTAACTAATAAATGATATTACTTTTGTAATAATGTAAACATACTAGGTTTACCCGTGGGCACGTGCCTACGGCGCATCTTTGAAACAATGCAGCGTGTGAAAAGCCCTGTAAATAGTAAAATATATGCAATTCTGTTTAACTAACAAATCACATAGATATTAACATTTATATGAAATTCAGTGTAACTTTAGAAGTTGAAATTTATGCAAGTAAATATCCATTTAAATCTTCCATTGTATTTGAAATCAATTAGGGTACTCAATAAAATTTTCTACATGATCAATCAAAAGAAGCATTAAATATTCTACATGAGCAACCCGAAAACTTACAAACCTGAAATATGAAAAATCTAAATATATATATATATATATATATATAGAGAGAGAGAGAGAGAGAGAGAGAGAGGGGGGGGGGGGGGGGGGGATAAATAAATATATCAATAAAGTGCGGAGGATTTTTGTTTTGGGGGAAAAAATTAGTTTTGGGGGGGGAAATGTCTTTTGGGAGGATGAATGTGAGCCATTAATTTGGTTTCAATTGAATGGGAGTCACTTGATAGTTTTTTTTCAAAATGCCTTATGATTTATTTTATATAGGTTTACCCTTGGATACGTGCCTACGACACGACTTCTGAATGATGCAATATATGAAAAGAACTGTAAATAGTAAAATATATGCAATCCTATTTGACTAACAAATCACATTGGTCAATATTTATATACAATACCATCTTGTTAGTGACTACACGATAAGTTATAAAAAATAATTAGAATATCGTAAAATAATTACATACTAACTCAACGGGACATCTCCTTGGCTTCCCGGGAGAAGTATGATGTAGCATCTGATGTTCCTCATTCCTCTCTAACTAAACACCGATTCATTAGGTCTAGTGCCCGTCTCTTAGCTAAGCAAGCGCGTTTGACGGCCTCTTTAGGCTCGCCTTTTTTGAGCACTTCGCCTAATTCCCCCCTCCAGCATCCCTTGCATTCCCAATCTTCGCTGGCTGTCCATAACAAGCTAGGGTCAATTTACTTTCCCATTTTTGATTCATTGTCCAATTCCGAGTTGGCAGCATCAGCTCACAATCTTGGTTTCATCATAGACTCTTCAGATTCTTCTACTCTTCTCTCTATTAGGAGAAAGGAACTCTCCAGAGTTTTGGAGCACCGTGGTTTTAATGATTAGTGTCTCCTGGAACATTCGCGGGCTGCATTGCCCTTCTAAGCAAAGGGCGATTTTCAATTTAATTTCAACTTCTCGTTGCGACCTTATTTCCATCCAAGAAACCAAATTGGAATCTCCTTCCCCTTCGACCTTTCGTGCCTTAGGTGGATCCATTATCTCCAAATGGATCTCCTTGGATGTGATTGGTACCAGTGGTGGAATCCTGGTGGGCTTCAGAGAAGCTCTATTTTCTCTGGTCTCGATTCAACGTTTGAACTTCTTTCTTATCTTGAAACTTCATTGGATCCCTGTTGACTGCCACATTACAGTCATCTCGGTTTATGGCCCTTCCACTCCTGATAGACGTCCTATCTTCTGGCACGAATTTCTATCTTTACAGCAATTTTCCTCTGGTCTCTGTTTCTATTGTGGAGACTTCAATGTCACGTGATTTTCCTCCGAAAGATCAAACCCTGGTTCATCTTACTCCCAATCTTGTATATTCAATGACTGCATCTGTGATCTCCATTTAGTTGATCTTCCGATCTCCGGGAGATCCTTCACTTGGTCTAACCAACGTGAGCTCCCCTCTTTTGCCAAGCTTGATCGTTTTTTAGTCTCGCATCCTTGGATGGCACGATTTCACCAATCTTTCGTTCAGGCCCTACCCAATCCCTCCTCGGACCACGTCCCGATAATGCTTCATTCCAATTTTTGATTCCATTACCAACACAAATTTCGTTTCGAAAAGTTTTGGTTAGAAGATCAACTCTTCGTCAACCTAGTGTCTGATTGCCTTGCGGCCGTCTCTGGCTCATCTGGGCTGGGCAATATCCTTCTTAAAATGCATGCCATCAAGTATGGATGCAAAATCTGGCGTTACGAGAGGCATCGTAATACCTCTTTCCTCAAGGATTTCCTTTTGCAATCCATTGCTTCCATCGATAAGATGGAAGAAATAGGCCCTATTTCCGAGTCTTGTCGATTGGAACGGCTTTCTTGCAAGCAAGAGTACGCGGACATCCTTCATCTAGACCATATTAAATGGGCTCAAAGAGCTCGGGTTAAATGGATGAAGGAGGGCGATGCGAACACTGCTTTTTTCCATAACTTTGCCTCTCATAGACAGCGTTGTAATCGCATTTCCTCCCTATCAGTTCAGGGTGTCAACCTTGATTCTGATGAATCCATTCATCAAGAATTTCTCTCCTTTTATAAAGCTCTTATTGGTACGCGGAAACATCGTTCGATCGAGCTCGACTGGGCTCGCCTATATGGCAATCAAGTTCCCGATCTTTCTTCCTTTGAAGACCCCTTCTCCCTGGAGGAAATTAAATCAGCCGTTTTTGCTTTAAAGAGCGATTCGGCGCCTGGGCCCGACGGTTTCCCCGCTTTCTTTTTTCAAAAATTTTGGGATCTGCTTAAAGCAGATCTTCTCAAAATGTTTCAAGACCTTCACCAAGGGAATTTTTCTTTTGAGCGCATTAACTACGCGCACATTGTGCTTATTCCTAAATTAGTTGGGGCGCACCTGGTTTCGGAGTTTAGGCCTATTAGTCTCATTAACACTTCATTTAAAATCATTATGAAAGTTCTTTCTGCTAGGCTGAGTGCGGTCATTCCGCCGTTAATCGATTCTGCCCAATCTGGCTTCATCAAAGATCGGTTCATTCTTGACAGTGTCGCATCAGCTCAGGAAATCATTTCCTTCTGCCATAGAACGCACTCGGAAGGCATCCTTCTCAAGCTCGATTTTCAAAAGGCTTACGACAACGTTAACTGGGATTTCCTTTTGGACATTCTGTCCAACCGGGGTTTCGGTCCCAGATGGATTTCTTGGATAAAATCCAGTCTTTATTCTGGTACCTCAGCATTATTCATCAACGGCTCAGAGGGCCATAAAATCAAAATCAGATGTGGGCTCCGTCAAGGAGACCCGCTTTCTTCTCTTCTGTTCTCTCTAGTGGCTGATGTCTTTAGTAGACTACTGAGAAATGCGTGGGAGCTGAATATGATTGAGGTTCTTGGCAGCTTTCCCTCTTTTGAGGGAGTTCTCAACCTCCAATACGCGGATGATACCATCATATTCACCAAACCGAACACCCACTCCCTTCGTAATCTTAAACTACTCATTTACTGTTTTGAAATGGCGTCCAGATTATCCATCAATTTTCATAAATCCTCTGTTCTTTGGTTGGGCGGTACTCCCAATCGTCAAGCTGAGGTGTCCAACTTCTTTAACTGTCCCATTGCTGCCTTCCCGATTACTTACCTTGGCATACCACTTCGCTGGGGGAGGCTTCATAGATCAGATTGGCTCCCTCTCATTGACAGAGTTGAGGCTAGACTCAATGTCTGGTTGAGTAAGCTTTTGTCTAGAGGAGGCAGACTGACTCTTATTAATTCTGTCATCTCGGCCATGCCACTTTATTTCATGTCTTTCTACTTCTTGCCATCCTGGGTCATCAAAAGAATTGACCAAATTAGAAGCAACTTCTTTTGGAATGGGTCATCTTCTTATAAGCCGGGGTCCCACCTGTGTAATTGGAAATTGATTTGTTCCTCTAAGGAGGAAGGAGGTCTTGGTGTGCTGGATATTCGTCACCATAACTTAGCCCTGTTGCGCAAATGGTTGTGGAAGATCCATCACTCCGAGCAGCCTCCTTGGGTTCGTTGCATTACGGGATATTGCTCCACCTCTTCCAATTGGTGGGAATTCCCTGATGTGACCCCCCGCCTAGCCTCTCCTTTATGGAAAGGAGTTTGGAAAGCCTCAGCCGCGTTCAAGTGTGGTATTTACCGTACCTGTTTGGACGGCTCCAGAGCCTTGCTTTGGCAGGACCTGTGGATCGGCAATACCACTCTTGCTACGGCTTTTCCTGCCCTGTTCAGGCTGGCGATTTTCCCTAGGGCCTCTCTAGCGGACTCTTTCATTCTAATCAACGATATTCGTTATTGGTTTATTCCTCTTACTATCGTCCTTACTCCTTCTCTGACTGAGACTTTCAATGACCTCATTGCAGTCCTTAATTCCTATAATTGGAGATCTTCTGAGGGCATTGGATGGCGATGGTCTGAAGCAGGATCCTTTTTTGTTAAATCTTTTTACACTTTTCTTAACTCGAGAGGAGTGGTTTCTCCGACTGCCAGGTTCTTCTGGAAGTCTTGGGCTCCTCTCAAGGTCAAAATTACTTCCTGGTTAGCCTTCAATAACAAGCTGCTCACGGTGGAGGTTCTCAACAAAAGAAATTTAGCTTGGGGTCAGCTATGCGCCCTCTGTACCCAGCATTTCGAAGATGCTAATCATCTTTTCACTCGTTGCCCCACTATTATTTCATTATGGAAGATTTGCTCTCTTGCTTGGGGCATTGCGAACACCCCTTCTGATCTAGCATCGGTTTGGTCGACTGGTCCTCCGAATGCTTCATATCGCGACTCTTGGATTTTGTCGGTCCATACCCTCATCTGGATTGTTTGGAAGGAAAGAAACAATAGATTATTCAAGAAACGTTGCTCTTCCTCAGCAGCGTTGATTGACAAATTCCTTTTTCTCTTCAAACTTTGGTCTTCAGAATTGAAACCCAAAGAATTAGCGTCTTCTTTTTTCTTATTACTAGATAATGCATTCCACTGTCTTCGTAATCTTCATGCGGTTTAAATTTTTACTTTCATTTGCTGTCTTACTTACCAATTTTTTCTTCTCTTTCTCTGTCCCTGCAGGTTTAATACTGATCAGCTTTGGTGGCTTCCAGCACTGTTTATTTGTGCGTGTGTGTTTAGATAGCACCCGCCCCTATTTTTGCCAGTACTGGTTGCTCCTTAATGCTCTTTCTTTTGGTTTGCTATGGCTGTTTCACTTGGTTTAGTTGTATGCGTTTTATTTTGTTTCAGCCGTATTTCTTTTTGAATGCGCTGATCATTTTTGTATGTCACTTCCCTATTTAAGCTTGTTCTGACGCATTTGTTTGGCTTCTCTCTGTGTGGCGGGCTCTTTAGAGCTGGGATTGTTTATTTGTGGTTGTTATCTGGAGTGTTGCGGTGTGGTCGGTGAGGGTTTCTCTGTTGCCCTTCTCGACTGCCTCTATCAATGCTTAATTTGAGGCTCAATCGATTGAGGCTCTTTCTCCCTTTGAGGCTATGGTGCTAGTTATTCCTCATTGGTTTGGGTTGTGAGTTCAGCGCATTTTTGGTTCTCACTTTAAGCTTTAACTCCTTTATCTTATTGCAGGTCTTTTTTTGGGCTCCCGCAGTTGGTTGTCTTCGGTGTTGAAGTGAGTGTGGTGTTTTTCTTATTTATCTCTTGGCTCTTCTTAGTTGGTGATGGTTTTGCTGTTGTTTTAGGCCTGAGCACTTTGTCTTGGGTCTCTAGTCTATTCTGGTCTCTTCTGTTTGTTCTCTGTTGTGGCGCATCTTTCTAGCTAATTGCTTCTCTTTGGGATGGCCTCTGTTTTTCTACGTTTTCCTGCGGGTTATGTATTCTGCTTTTGTTCTGCGCTCTCTTCTGCTTTTGTTTTATTATTGTTCTCTACTCCTTATGTTTCTCGCATCTCCCGGTCTTGGTGCATGGTGATGCTAGTGTTGTGCTTTCATCGGGCACAACACTAGGGTCTTGCTCATGGTGAATGGTGTGTTTTCATCGCTGGGCCTGGCTTAGGGTCTTGCTGCTCTTTTATTGGGCATCGGGTGCCACCTCTTTCCTGGTTGGCTGTTTCTGCCCAGTTTGGATAGCTCCTGTGGTGGCTCCGCTGGCGATGGACGCTGCACCGCGCTTAGGAGGTCGACAAGGGTTTTTCTCGCGTGGATTTCGTGTGGCCTAGCTTCAATTGTTAGGCTTTGGATTTTGGCTGAGTCATTCTGTTGTTCTCTAGTGTCCCTGTTCATTTTGTTTCTGGTTTTACCACTTGTAAAACTCCTTTGTGTACTTTTATATTGCTAATATATATATATTTTGGTGTGGCTGGAGTCGAAAGGCTCTATCCGTTTTCATAAAAAAAAAAAACAATTAGGGGTGGTTTGCTTGGTTGTAAAAAAAATTAAGAGAGGGAAAAGCACTGTAGCGAAAGCAATTCATTAGATTTGATTTCTTGAAAGTAGCTTTGGTTGAATATTGGGTTACTGTAGCAATAATTAAATGTTAGTTTTGTTTTGGTTGTAGTAATACTATAGCGAAAATAGTTTTAAATACTTTTTAAATTTTTTTTTACATGAAATTAATCCAAAATTAGGGATTAATTAATTTTATTTAAGCTTAATCCCTAATTTTTTGGATGAGTTAATTAAGCTTATTTAGATGGAAACTAATTAACTTTTAATCCCTAAATTTTAATTAATTATGAAAAGAATAATTAAACCACGACAATTAAAGCACTTCTTAATTAAGATTAGCGTGATTTTAATTAGTCTTTTCTTAATTAATTAAAAGTAGGCATTAAAGGTTAATTAATTTCAAAACTCAAACAAATATCAACTATTTTACACAACATAAAGTGTAAAGCTGGATGTGGCTACTGTTGCTACAGTAACAGGCAGGAAAAAGATGTGGCTACTGTAGCTACAGTAATGGGCGGAAAAATATCTTTTGTAGGCATAAATCTGGACCGTTGATTTCCTTCCAATTGAAGGAGAGCCACTTGATAGCTTTTTTTTAATTGCCTTGTGTTTTATTATATAGACTAGATTTTCCCATGGGCACGTGCCTACGGCACGTCTTCGGAACGATATAGCCTGACAGAAAAACAACAATTATGTAGCTCGATTTTGAACAGTATGACAATAATTAGTTGTAAATAAAAATCCATGTTTCCATTAGTATATGTTGAAAAATAATTATAAATGGGAGTTTAAAATCCACTTCTTAGAACTTTGAGGGTGGAAAATGGTGAAATTTAACTATTGAGGAGATATTTGTTATTTGGGTTTTTAACACGTATGTCCCTAACAAATATGCTAATATCATATGTACCCTTCAAAAATGTGTATTTTCATATATGCCCCTAACAATATGATCTTATTTCTAATTTACCCCTAAAAGTTGCTTCAAGCTATGTGTATTTGAAATTTATAAGATTAGTGGCGAATTTGACTAAAAAAATGATAAAGAAGATGAAATTACAAATATGTACTGTAAATTTGTCCATTTATTAAGAAAATTGAAGAAAAATTGAGAATTGTTGATGTGTTTCAGTTCGTTTTATAGTCGGCTGAGTTTATAAAAAGTAGGAAGAAGAAGCTTGACTAGTGGAGGAAGGGTATTTCAGTCATTTTACATAAAATCTATTAAATAAAATTGTATATTTTATACTTTTTTTATGTTTTTAATGTAGTTTTAACTTAAGGGGTAACAAAGAGATTGGACACACATTGTTAGGGATAAATATGAAAATACTCATTTGTGAGGGGTATATGTGATATTCACATATTTGTTAGGGACATATATGTTAAAAACCCTTGTTATTTTGAATGTAAAAAGTGCAATAAAAAAAGCATACAATTTTTGAAAATTTACAAACCTGAAATCTGAAAAATCTAAATTTCTAAGTAATTAGAAAGAAAATGAGAGAGAGGGAGAGAGAAAGAGAGAGTAGTAAAGTAATGAGTTTTTTAGTTAGTTTTTTTTTTTTTTTTGGGGGGGGGGGGGGGGGGGACATTGGTTTTTTGGGGGAAAATATGTTTTGGGATGGTGTATTTGAACCATTGATTTTGTTTCAATTGAAGGGGAACCGCTTGATAGCTTTTTTTCCCAATTGTCTTGTGTTTTATTATATAGATGCTTAATTAAACACATTTATAATAGTTAGATATTGTGTGCACATAAACCCATTTGAAACTTGGGCACACCCACACACCATGTTGACATACCACTTTTCCAATTTGAAGAGAGGAAAATTTTGATTAGTCTTAAGGATTTTCTTTACATAGTGGGACAGTGGGTACTTAATAGATGGTTATGGGTGGTTATGTAACTGCTAATCACTAATTCCCTAATTAAACCAGCCAACCCCCACTTCCCCTCCATCACACACACACACACACACACACACACACACACACACACACACACACATTAGTGTTACCCTGTGCAAATTGCACAACCTAAAATAGTTTTGAGAGACTCGTAAAATTGTATATAACTCCAAAAAAGCATGAGAAAATTGATAGAGAAACTTATGAACATCATCCCTACCGTAATTACTGAAATCTTTATTATCATCCTCATATAAGCGGATGGTTCAGAGAATCACTGTCAAATCATAATGTTATCCAATTGAATAATACTGAAGCTAAAAAATGCATGCAATAAAAATAATTCGCAAATTTAACCAATTTATGTTAACAGGTAAATATTATAACATCATTAACATTGGTTATACATTATAAACCATGCATTATAGCACATGTTAGGATAAAGATGATAGATTAAGAAAATCACATATAAATAATTTGATGAATTGTGTTTGCTAAAAAATCTAATTCTAAGTTAGGGGATGAGGGTGGGTTTCGGAAGAGACATGAGATTTTGTAAGATTGAGAAAGTAGGAGGGGAAGAGACTTATTTGAGGAATTGAGGTTTTTATTTTGTTTTATTTTTTTAATAAAATTTTGAATAGTGCATGTGTTAGTTAATAGAAATCCCTACTTTTTCTCTCGTTTCTCTATTTCAAAATTGGGAGATGAGAGTAGTGGTAGACTCTCTATCCTATATATATATATATATATATATATATATAGGATCAACTAGGAAGAAAACACAACGTTGCGAGCTCCAAAAGTGATCCTGGAAGGTCCACGGGTAAGCAAAGATTCAAATTCGAGATTGGCAGAGAAACGGCCCGCTGAAACAGGATCGGGAACAGAAGGTTAGCACTCGCCAAGCCTAAGTTCTCTGTTGCTGCGGAAGATCAAGGCAGTGAATTGGCAAGAGTGTCAGAGTTTCCTTAGCTAAAGAGGGTGGAAACGACGCTTTATGGCTTTCTTTCCTTCTTTTTTCACAGTTAGTGTCATCCTTTATATATATACACACCCACACTAACCCACCACACCTCTACTCGTCGTCTTTCTTCTTCTTCTTTTCTTCTCCTCCATCATAATACCCGAGACTACTCTCCCCCACCGGTTGCATTTTTCTTATTCTCCTTCTACTGTCTATAATCCCGAGCACCAAATATATATATATATATATATATATATATATATATATATATATATATATATATATATATATATATATATATATATATATATATATATCTCACCCTTTCCTCTTTCTCCCTGTTGTCATGGAAGTCAAGCGCGAAGCATGGCACGAAGCGGAGCACACGCCAAGTTGAGTAAATCCTACGTGCATGGAGAATCGGCATCGTAATGGCTACACCACCTCAAGCCTATCAGAAACCATTGGGTGGACATTCCTTAACTTTCTAATTTGTTCTTCTTAGAATTACATCCTAGATAATCTATATAAATTATGTATTCATGCTTAGATTATGTGTTGGTTGTTGTTATATTATGTGTTGTTAGTTAAATGTGTGAAAGAATGATATGATTAACTTAGAAACATTTTTGTGGTTGATGTCCTGAGTTTTAGTCTCACTTCAAAAAATCATTTCTTTTTACTAGATGGAATCTGAAGATAAAGTTTTTATATGAGTACCTCGTATATGTCAAGAACATCTCCTAAAAATTTCATAATATTTGGATGTCATTTGCTATTTTAGTAAATTCCGAACTTAGAACTGGTTGGCAGTTTTTGCTAGTCTCTGGAAATTTGCATACCTTTCGGATTTTGATCGTTTCAACATCTTATATGAAGTATTTTGAGGAATGTCAAAACTAAGAATTTGAAGTAGACTCGTTAATCATTCTTTAGAGTTTAAGAAATTAATGTTCCATGAAGAATGAAATTTATAATTAATTTTACAAGAAAGAACACATGGCAATACTTTAACTGTAGTTGAGTCTGTATAACAATTCGGCCTTACTGAAGGATTCGAAGAATTCAGGTATATAGACACAATATTTTGGAGAAACTTATAACTAAAAAGTTATAGTAGACTTGTATACCTTTAATTTGAGCTAAAGAACACAAAGTTTCATGTAACATAGAATTTTCAGTAATTTTTACAAGTAGCATGAGTTGCAGTTTTCGAATTCTGAACCTACTGTGTTGCAAATGAATTTAGAAGAAATAATTGAGGATGAATTTAGATGACATTAAATACAATTTTTTTAGTAGACACATTCAAGTTTTATATGACACTAAGAAATCTATTTTCTGATAAGTATCTTAATTTATATGATTTTTGCAAGTCTATTGAGTTGCTGTCTAAAGATAGTTGAATACTCAAATAGTGGATTCTATATATATGTTGTTACCTTGAAAAGAAGTTGATAGAGAAATAGGTTTGGATTATTGGTTAGTGCATGGGGCTTAGGACCTTTGAGATTGCAGGTTTAAGTCTTGGTGAATTTGAATTTTGTTGTATATACTGTTTTTGAGTATATTGAAAATATATATTGATTTTTGGGGAAATATTTTGATGTTAATTTTTTACAAACATTTTTGGATTAATTTCCCTGCTTAGATAAAGGGTTAAACACATGTTTGGTGATTGGATTTGAAGAATTTGAATAGAGATGATTTTAAAGGATATTAGTATTTTGGAGAATTATTATTTGCTGAAAATTGGTACAAATATTTTGGATTAAATTCCATATTTGAAGAACAATTTTAGTACATATTTGATAATTATATTTGAAATATTAGAACAGGGATGATGTTGATTGAATTGAGGCGCTTGAAGTCCTATTGTAACAGTTTGGAAGATTTTATCTAGTTATTTGAGAATGACTAGTTGGATGGAATGAATAAGAGATGAATTGAGTATATGAATGAAATAAATTTTAAATGATTGAAAAAGAGGTTTTGGTTAACCTAGAAAGTTTATGAATTTTGAAATGTGTGGATTCTAGAGGCTGAGCGAGACCCAGGGTATCGACAAATTTGTGATTATGAAAATTTGAGAAATTACCAGTGTGAGCTAATGTTCTTGGTGTGTTGATCTAATTCTGGTAGGGTAAGCCGCAGTTATTTATGTTTGAACTTAAGGACATGCACTATGTGGAGTTATAGCTGAAAACAATGACGAACATGTCCAGCAAAAATCTTGCGGTTCCTAGGTGTTCAGGACGGGATTGAGGATACGCCTGGTAAATCTACATGTGTGGGCTAGGAGTATGCATGTTCTGTTTGCAAAAAGGCCGGTAAAGACTTGCAGTTTCAAGGAATATTTCGGGACAGACATGATACACCCGGTAAATCCACTGAGGTGGGTTAGGGGTAGGTCTGGTTCATAGTTGCGGGAGATCGACTTGCTGGGGTTCGTGGCTGAGGATACGCCTGGTAAATCTACGATGTTTGGGTTAGGGGTATGCCGATACGGTCCAATATCCTAGGGATGCGACTCACACATAATTACGCTTTGGAGTACAATCATTGAGTTTAGGTAGCATAACGTGGGATTTAACCCTATAATGAGGAGAACGTTAAGAGCTTTCCCTCGGACCTATATAGTACGTGATGCATAGAATCTGAACAAGTGTGCATTTGTAACGCCCTGAATTCCAAACACAGGTAACTCGTAGCAAATACAGGATCTTTTACTTCAATTCGTACAAATTTACAGAGAATTTAAAACTTTTTATTATAACATTGTTCTTTACAGCAACACAGCAGAAATAAATGAATACAATACAACACATGATGAAATGAAGCTCTTCAATCTAGTGACATTCCCCATAGTGACTTCAAGAAATTTTAAGAACCAACATGTGCACTACAAACATATGCGTTGTACGTATCATTACAAAATAAATTTGAGAGAACAAAAAGCAGTCAAAATACAAAATATATAGAACATATATTAATAATGTTACGGATATTTCACGTAATGGTAAAACATACGTAATCGACATGTGTATTGAAAGCGCGTGCAGTACACGTAAAACATAAAGGTTAAAATCAACTCAAATAGGATAAAAAATAAATTTTAAGAGAACAGAAAACGTATAAATATTCGATATACAAAATCTGTAGGATATGTATATTAAAATACCCTACGGATATTATCCGTAACAGTACAAAATATACGTGCGTAATACACGAGGGGCAAAATTGTCATAACTCACTTTTGCGGGGTGTTACACTCTCCCCCCCTTAGAATAAAGGCTTAGTAGATCTCCATGATTTTACGACAGGAAAAGATGAACGATGTTGTTTTCCATAAACACAACCTTCACAAACATTATTAACACATTCAATTCCTTGTAAGCCTAGAACCATCTGTTTTTGACTTAACAACTTTAATCCATTGAAATATAAATGTCCATAACGCAAATGCCATAACAGAGATTCATTCTTTACATTAGAGACTAAAGCATAATCATCAAGACTTACTAGAGTAAAAGTAGTATTTTGTACACACCAAAGAAAAATCATTATTGTATAGAGAAAAACTGTCAATACCAAGAAAAGAAATGTAGTATGTAATGTGGAAAACAAAGTAAACTTATATAAGAAAACTATTAGTTTCAAAATTAATTAGAACGAAACAAGAAAACTAGAAAAATAGTAGAAAAGAAATGTGACCATAAAAGATAGTATAGATTGAAAAAAAAAATCATACAAAAATAATATTAGATAAACTATTAGATAAAAGGAAAATATAAATTAAGTCATTAATCGTGAAAGAATTTGGAAAACAAAATAATTAGCAAGAAATAAGGAAATCAAAGATACAAAAATGCTTTAAAACAAGTATAGTAAACAAAAGAAATTAGTAAGATGTAGTACGAAAAAAGTGTAACACAAAAATAGAAGTATAGAAATAAATAAGAAGGAAGAGAAATGTAAGTGCACAGAATAAAAGCATTGAAATAGTATAGACAAATTATATTGAAGTAGAATTTTTTTTAAAAAATAGACTAAAAACGTAAATAATCATTAAGTAGCTCAAAAGTTTACTGAGATAAAAATGATATTTTTTATGACAAAGAAATAAATAGTAAAAACGAAATAAGGGAAAGTATAAAAATATAAAACAAACCGTTAAATAATTGGAAGAGCATGATAATTGAAAAATAGTTAGCACTGACTAATGAAATTTTGAAAATTTTAAGGAAAGAGAAATTAACTAAAAGGAAATGAAAAAAATGATTGATTAAAATGGCAAACAAAGAATATATGTTAATAGATAAAAGAAGGTAGCAATTTAAGATAGTACTGTCTTATGAAAAGTAAGAAAAAATGTATGAGTGTTAAATTTTAGCTAAATGTACAAACAATATAAGATAGATATAATTATGCATATCAAATTAATATCACGAAAAAAAATATTCCGTAAGGTAAATATAATAACTATATATACGATTCAAAATTAAATACATAGAATAGTGATTAATATTTATTAAATATCTATAAGCTGTCAAATATAGCAAGAAAACTAATATACAAAAGTATATATGTACATAGGCGTAAAAAATATATAATGAAACAAACAATACTATAATACGAATTTTATCAGCAATTGGAGAAACAAAATAAAATAATAGTAAAAGTAGCAATGTATAATAGAAATAATATATAATATTAAATGAGGATAGAAATAAAATGTAGATAACAAACGAAAGTATAAATAATAAAAATAATATTATATGAGTAGCAAACATATCAAAGATATGTTAGCAATAAAATATAAAAATGGAATGTAATAATAAAATACAAAGTAATAAAATAATTAATAGTAACCAGTAATATAGATCGAAAATAAATAAAATAATAATAACATATATATGATAGATGTAGAAGCAAATATAAATAGTAAGGTAATTAATTAAATGCATATATAAGTATATCTGTTTTATAAATAATAAATTTGAAGTAGTATAAGCTAAGTTGTAAAACATTATAAAATGGTATAAACTATTACAAAATAAAATAGTGGTAAGTAATATATATAGAAATAAAAGTGGGGGTTATTAAAGTAGAAAAATCTCTTTTGTTGTGGGTTCACCTCGTTAGTATCCAACTGCAGGCTAGCCTCCTTGACCTCAAGTTGCATATTTGCTTCCACGACATCCGGCCGTAGTTTGCCTTCTGGACATTCGGTTGCAGATTTTGCCTCCCCGACATCCAGTTGCAGTTTGCCTCCATTGATGTGTAGTTGCATATTTGCCCTCTCGACATCAGGTTGCACCAAAACGAGAATGGAATGATGTAATCTTCCATACGTACTTGGATATTGGGTGTTTAATAGAGTATGATGTTACGTTTTGAAATTTGTAATATAAAATTGGAGTAAAAGTAAGGAATGAAGTAGGAAATTACAACGGTAAAATATTAAAATAGAAGTATAGATTTTAAATATCGAATATATAAAATTAGTAGTAATGAAAAGGATTTATAACATTAAGACGAAAATAGTATAAAATATATACATGAGCTTAAATAGAGATGCGAATGAGTAGATTAGGATAATAAACATAAATAATTATATATAAAAATATATACAGTAATGTAGTAATTGGATAGGGGAAAATGATATGTACAGTAAGTATGTTAAAATACATGATATATATATATATATATATATATATATATATATATATATATATATATATATATATATATATCAGTGGAAAGTATATGTAGTAACTAAGAATGTAAAAATAATAAAAATTGAAATAAAATAAAAAATATAAGTAGTGAGTATATATAGTATGTTGGAGAAGTATAAAGCAATTTTTTTTAATAAGTAGCTATTAATAGTGGAAAGTAAATATAGCAAGACAATTAGCAAATAATATGTAATAACAATAGTATAGAATATATGCTATAAAAAAATAGTAGGAAAAGAATATTTATAATGTGTAGAAGTATATATGTTATATTTATATAAGTAAAATCTTACGATCTTGTTAAAAATATACTGAAATGAATATTACAATATAAAATAATGGGAAAATATAGTATCGTAAAATCATAGCAAATATCAAATGAATGTAAATATGCAAAAATCAAAAATTTAAAATATAATAATAAATAATAAATAAATAAAATAATAATTTAATAAGTTGTAATTTAAAAGTTAATAAAATACGTAAAAAGTAATAGCAAATGTAAACGAGTAAACATAAAAGCACATAAAAATATGGAGGACAAAATTTTAAAACTGAAAAACAAGTAAGATAAAGTTAAAAGATTAAGACTAAGGATTGTAGATAGAATAATAAATATCAAAGTGAATTAATAGTATAAGAAAATAATTATTTGAAAGAAAGAACAAATATTAAAGGTTAAAGATGAAAAGTACAACAAAGGAAAATCCATGTAGAAAAATTAAAGAGGAAAGTCAGTCTACGTATAAGGTATCATGAATGTAGGTTCAAACCAACCATACCATTCGTGATACCAAGGGAAAACATGCTCGATACAATATCACATCAATATATATGAGGAGAGTATCATGAATGCAAGTTCAATAACTTCATCATTCATGACTCCAAACTGACACTCACACTCTAATGTCCACCCTAATGTGTTTTCCTTATAATTTTGTATTACTTATTGAAGTCGGCTCTGATACCACTCTGTAATGCCCCGAATTCCAAACACAAGTAACTCGTAGCAAATATAGGATCTTTTACTTCAAGTCGTACATATTTACAAGGAATTTTAAACTTTTTATCATAACAATATTCTTTACAGCAACACAACGGAAATAAATAAATACAATACAACACATGATGAAATGAAACTCTTCAATCTTGAGACATTCCCTATAGTGACTTCAAGAAAATTTTAAGAACCAACATGTGCACTACAAACACGTGCATTGCACGTATCAATACAAAATAAATTTGTGAGAACAAAATCAGTCAAAATACAAAATACGTAGAACATGTACATTAATAATGTTACTGATATTTCACGTAACGGTAAAACATACGTAATCGACACGTGTATTGAAAGAACGTGCAGTACATGTAAAACACAAAGATTAAAATTAATATTTGAGTTGGCTCAAATAGGATAAAAAGTAAATTTTGAGAAAACGGAAAACGTATAAATATTCGATATACAAACTACGTAGGACATGTATATTAAAATATGCTACGGATATTACCGGTAATAGTACAAAATCTACGTCGTAACACACGAGTAGGGTTGGCAAACGGGTCTGGCGGGCCGGGTCGGGTCGAACCCGCCCGGGTTTGCACCCAACTTGGGTGGGTTTGGGTCTGGTCGAAGAGTTAAATGGGCCGGGCCAGGCCGGGTCGAAGAGGTGAATTTGTGACCCGCCTAACCCGTGAACCCTTTCGGGTCTAACCTGGGTCGGGTCGGGTCGCGGGTTGGCCCGGCTATAGTTAACTTTTTTTTTTACTAAAAAAAATGTAATTTTAATAATAAACATTAAAAAATCGTAATAATAATAATAAGATTGAAAGACTGAAATTGCCAAAAAAAATGATATATTATTCATATGATTTCAAGTTATACAAATTTCACAATTTGTAATATGAAATAAAGATTTTCTACAAATTTGTTTTATACAATAACAAATTTCTTATATTCAATTTCAATTTACTTCAGTTTTTCTAATTTTAAATAACAAGCAAAGATTTAATACAATTTTTTATCTATTTACAATTGTCTTAAATTTGATGGCCTTCAATTTGTTGTTGTTGACTTGTTGGGTCTTCAATTGTTCATTTTGGTTGCTACTGTTTTTGTTGTTGTTGTTCTTCCGGCGAGGTGCTCCCACTTGTGGACGTCGATAATGCTTTTTCTTGGGTCCTATCTTCAACCTTCAGCCAGTCTTCTCTGCAGACGAGCATCTCTAACGATTGGGGCTTCAAGCGATTCCTATAATCATCTAAAACCCTGCCACTTGAAGAAAATGCACTTTCAAAAGCACCTGTAGAGATAGGTGGAGTAAGTAGGTCTTTAACCATATATTTAAGAATACTATAAGTGTGTTCATGGTCTTTCCACCATTGTAAAATATCTAGTGAAGAACTAAAAGACTCAAAATCTTATTGATTATACCAATTTAATTCATTTGGTTGATTAGTCCTAGGTTTTTTGATTGAATTTGTGCAAGTAAATTAAATGTTCTATCGTCAAATTTACTCTTACCCTTACCTTTAGAAGTAGCAAAAGAAGAACTAACTAAAGAAGTTGTACTACTAAAAGCAAAACATCTATTATAATAATCATACAAGTTATTTAATGTCGATTCAAATTTAACTAAAAAAGAAGCGCAATCAATTTCTTTATCATCCTCCCCAAGTAAATTAAAAAATATTTCAATTAAACTCTTCGTACCTTCTAATTTGATACGAGGATCCATCATAGTAGCAACACAATACAACATAGGAGGAGGGTTAAAATACTTCAAAAATTTTGTGTGTGCAGGTTTTACAATATAACCAACAAAAGCATCATCAATCATTTCTTTAAAAGTTTGAATCATAGTAATTATTGAAATAAAAATGCTACTAGAAGTAGATTCATAAGATTTTGAAAACTTGAAAGTTGCGGTTTTAAAATGTTCTAAAAATTTCAACAAAGATTCTAAAAATTTCAACAAAGATTCTGCATAATACCAATCGCCAGGAGTCATTTCAAAATTGTGCATATTTTTTGCAATACAGAAATCATTTACACATTCTTTATATTCAGTAACCACATGTAGCAAATCAAAAGTAGAGTTCCATCGGTGTTTAAAATCCTTTGGAAATTTTCTAAAAGGTACATTTTAAAGCCTACACCAAGCTTTCCATTCTTGAAATATGGTTCCACTTAATGCAATAAAATGTACACAATTTCTAATTTTAAGTATATATGGTTCGGCTATTTTTAATGTATCTTGAACACATAAATTTAAAATATGACATGCACATCTAACATGAAAAATATTGTCAGATGGAGGGTTTAATACGGTTTTTAAAATACTAATTGATGCATTGTTGTTAGATGCATTATCAAAACTTATACACATAATTTTATCGTGAATATGAAAAACACCACAAATTTCAAAAATACGGTTTGCAATTTTATTGCCACTATGGGGATAGGGCAACGCGGCAAGTGATATGATTCTTTTTTGAAGAATTCAATCACTGTCGATCCAATGACAGGTTATTTCCATCATTGGAATATTGCTGCAACCCGTCCAACAATCGGAAGTTAAACTAACTCTACAAGTTAAATTCCATAAAATTGCAATCAAAGCTTCCCTTATTTCATTGTACATTTTAAAACAATCCGATTTGCAGTTATTCCTAGGGATTCTTCTAAAATGAGGGTTTAAGGCGGTTTGATTAAAATTTTCCAAATCCCTACTTTCGGGATAGGAAAATGGTAACTCTTCCTTGATTACTAATCAGGCCATTTCCTGATGAACAAGTTCAGAATCATAAGGGTGGATATCAACTAGACCGGTCCTAGGGTGAATTTTTTGTTGGCCGGGTAGGTCAACAAGAAGTTCTTTATGCACATTTAGGATGTGTCGCTTAATTGTACCCGTGCCCTCATCCCTCTTCCATTTGTTTGCCTTCGAACATGTTTTACACACTTTTAAACCTACACCCGGTACATTTTCGTCCGGAATATAATCATAAAATTTGTGTTAATCACTACTTTCCCCTCTAGTTTTCCGACTAGTAGCCGGTTGTGTTGTTTTGGTAGCTTGTTGTTGTGGTTCTTCTTCTAATTCTATGTCTCCTACAAACTCATCGTGTGTACCCCATTGTTGGGGAGGAGGATTTGGGTAGTCTTTGGCGAGGTCATTTTGTAGGATAATTGGAGGCCTATGGGAAGTGCCGGTGGAATCTTGTCCACTTTGGTTACGGCCGCTACCGCGTGATCTAGACATGTTGATATGTAGTAGTGTATGTAAAAAAATTAAACACAATGTAGGCACAATAAGTTAACAAAAAATTAGAAAACAAGAGGGTTGTGAGAGAGAAGATAAAAAAACCAACAAACAAAAAATTATAACTACAAAAGAAATAAAAAATAGAAGAAGAGGGAAATGAAATTTTGATACCGTTCACCGTGGATACTCGCATATAAAAAAACCTGTAAAAATAAGAATAGAAGTAGAAGTAGAAGTCCGGAATTGAAGACTTGAAGAGAGCTTGGAGGAGAGTTGAAGACTTGATCACTTGGAGGAGAACTGAAGACTTGAAGATGATCGGAATTTTTGAGTTCGATACGATCGGAATTTTTCGTTTGATCATGTATATGTCTTGCTACCTTGTTGGTTGAATTGTTCAAAAATTGAAATGAATTGAGTAATAATAGTTGAGAGAATAAGAAAGTAAGGTGTGAATTTTTTATTTGGGTTTTAGGGGTATTTATAGGGAAAAAAACCAAAAAAACCAAAAAAAATGGCTAAAAGAGCCATTAAAGGCTCTCGGTTTGGGGGATCAGCCCATTGGACCCGCGGGTCGAACGGTCGTCCCGTACAGGTCAAACGGTTCGCAACCCGTGGGTCGACCAGCGGGTTCGCGGGCGGGTCGAGTACTGTGCATACGGGTTAACGGGCCGGGTTTATCGGGTTAAATTTGCTATTTTACGACCCGGGTCGACCCATTACTGTTAACGGGTTCGACCCGAACCTGAACCGGAATTTTGCGGGTCGGGTTAAACGAGCGGGTCGCGGGTTGACCCGGCCTGTTTGCCATCCCCACACACGAGGGGAAAAATTGTCATAACTCAATTTTGCAGGGTGTTACAGCATTAGTGTGCATTGTGTGCATTTTTTGCTTTCCTGAATACTTGTTCTATGTCTTTGTTATTTTGATTTCTGTTTCAGGGCATGCACTAATACACTTAGATTAGATTCACTTTCTATTTTTATTACCTTTGTCATTATTTCTTTTGTTTGTGCATCAAGTTTGTGATTGTTAAAGTTGAGGATCGCTGTATTATAACATTGCGTCAGTTGCATTCAACTGATGTGTCCGCAGTTCTCAAGTTTTGTAGGACTTGGATTAGCAAGCGACGTGGGCATGAGTTAATTTGACGTCGATGGATGTTGCAAGATTGAAGATTTTGATGATATTAGTTATATTTTATATGTAATTTCCGCTGTGTATTGTAAAAAATAATATTATAATGAAAAGATTTTAAATTCTTTGTATTTTTATACGAGATTGAAGTAAAGATCATGTAACCCCCATGTCCGTTGTGCCGTATTGTATTGTTGTAATTTCTTCTTTCTCTTATTGTATTATTGGATTCCGATTTTCTATTATTTTGTCATTCTTGAACACCAAATTGTATCTCTCTTTCAACTATTATTTTGAACTCATATTCCAACTATTCTTTTTCCTTATTATTGTGATCTGTGTCTGGAATTAGGCCAAAATTCTTTCCAACCCAAATCTTTTTTTTAATCTCAAATTATTTTATTGAAATCACAATCTGAGCCCAACCCAAACCCATTTCCTATTGGATCCTAACCCAAACCCAATCTCTTATTAAATCCTAACCCAAACCCAAACCCAAACCCAAAACCACCTACCCTAACTCCCACTAGCAGCCAATCCCAAAATATCTCCACGCTTACATCCCCCACTAATCGCCTGATAATCAGAAACTAATCCCCATTATCTACCCCACCTCCCTAACTAATCACCCTTATTTCCCTATTAATCAATCCCCAATCATGTTCCCTGTTCAAACCCCAACCCCAACCCCAATACTGTGCAACCCCGACCTTTCCTCTTCCTCTGTTTTGCGCCAACTCATCGTCAGCCGCCGTTCGCGAGCCCCTCCGCTGCTCCTTTCCTCCTCCGTCATCCTCACCATCAACCTCCATCTAAGAACCCATCCCACTGCCTTCTCCGTCACCCTTGTCATCCTTGTCGTCGCTGCATTCGTCGTCCTAACCCATCAAAGCATCACGTCAACCGTCCCCTGCTCCTCGACCACCACTCGAGCCATCGTCGACCTTCTGCCTGCCGCTCGCAGCCTCGCCTACACCCATCACCACCGCCATTGCCCTCCCACCACTGTTGCCATCAATCGAAACCCAACATCTCCATCAAAATCTAGTCTCCACCCCCACTGACTGCCGTTGTCCTCTCACCGAGCGCCACCATCGAAGTCGACCACGACCCCCGACTTGCGCCACTGTCCCCGCTGCTCTCTCTCTCCTCCCGCGCACAACACCCCGTTGCTATTTGCTGGTGTTGATCTTGCTATTTGTTGGTGTTGATCTTGTTGTTCGCTGTGTTGGCGAACCTTGTTGTTTGCTACTCTAGCGGTTGTTGCATGTGTGTTTCTCGTACGTGTTTTGCACGTGTTGCCGCTTTTCCGTTATTTGCACATGCATCCTTGCCGTCGGGATCCTAATCCCGTTATTCTCTCATTCAGATTAATCTTCGTTTAAGGCAAATCTTCTTGAACACCGTTGTTATTCTAGTTTAAGATCGTTTGATCCCCGCAATTCTCCAATTTATTTGTTAGATATTTGTCAAAGAGGTTATTACGGATTCATCGACGAAACCAAGTGATAACTCTCTGTGCGTGCCATTATCTTTGACTCAAACCCAAACTTGATCACCCATAGTCATATGCATACTTCATGAACACAATTAGAACCATGTTAATTATAGGGTAGATTGGTGAATTGAATGTTTTGATTGAATGAAATCTTATTCGTGAATTGAATGCCATGATTATAGAAATCTTGCCTTGTTAATGTTACAATGTCATACTGATAAATAAGTTAAATTTCTGTTGATTTATTGCCATGAATTCAAATGCTTGCGTGTTTGAATTATAGCCAATTTATATCAATTAACTTGTTGGCCTGTTGTCTACTCAATGTTGCATTAAACTTTTGAACCAGTTGCTGTAAGAATTTAATAGAACCTTTTAAATAACAATTGTAGCCTGTGAATCTACTTTTCAGAATATTTGATGGATCTAAATTTCGATATATAACCTGCAAGTTATCAGTCTTTTAATGCTGCTAAGTCTAGACTTCTAGATTTGTTGTTTACATGCGTATCGTTGTGAATTAGTAATTGAAAGGAAATGTTAACAATGGAATTAAAATTTGAAATTAATCTGGCTGCAATTAGACATGATTAGCAGTCACCCTGAATTTCTATGGAATTATTTGATGAATATGCAGATCCGATATGCACATGTAAAGATGACTCAAAGTTTCTGCATGAACATAAAAGCAGTAAAGAATAAGATTTTACACCCAGTTTCTGTAGTTATCATGTCATGTGTATATGCGTCGGAAACGGCAGCGAGTCTAGTTTCTAGAACTCCTGACAGATCCTGATTTTCTTGCATGTAGCAACGGGAATCTATGTTTTGGTATAACAATGTCTTGCTATCCAAAATGTATGTCTTTGTATTGGTTGAGTATAAACACGTTGAGCTTACACTTAATGAGTAGAAATAAGTCCACCAAGCATGACACAACCTTGATATCTTCCTGATCTTGCTTCGAAACTGTTACACCCATTTCATGCTCACATTAGAATGTAATAAAATTTTAACAAGCCGGGGTATTAAGGGTCGACTTGGTAGTGAACAATCGGAAACTGTACTTGGTAATGGATCTTCTTGTTTACATGGATTATTGTTGTGGAAGGTGGAGTAATGCTTGTTATCTTGTTATCCGAGTACACGATCTGTTGAGTTCACCATCACAGTCTAAACGATCACTGCTTGCATGCACCGAACCTGTGGTATGTGACACAGTATTACGTGCATTAGATAGGTTAATAAAAGACCAATAAACCTAGATTGTCACTTGCATGCTTGATCTTGAATATTGTCATCAATCTTGATCATTGATTGTAACCATTGATTCTTGCATGATTAATTATAGACCCTTGATCACATTATCGACATTTGTTATTATTTCTTCTTGACTTGATCTAGTTCATATTCTTGATATACCATGTTTTTCTTGCTCTCTTCTTTCACTACTTGCAGTCCGGAACTTGCTCTGACGGACAATATTTTCTACTTTAGATCACGTGGTTATATGTACACACGGAATAATACCCGAAGGACTTGGTGAGCAACACTTCTAAAAATGGAGCTCAAGAGTAGACTACTTGATTATCTATTTATGCTATTTCCTTTTGAACATTGTTATCAATATTGGATTTCGCTTTGGGCTTTTATGACCCAAACTTGTTTATCTCCCAGACATTGGACATTACTGTATGGGTTTATTTCATGAATCTTTTGAAGTTCATTCATTGTTCATATGGTTATTGTTTCTTGCGTGGTTGTGAAATCCTCTTCATATGGTTAAACTGTAAGTAATCAAATCACGCAAGAAACATCAATAATTCAATTATAGTGAAGCCAGGCCAGGCTCGTGCCAGATTTATACAAACCCGAACCCGTTCTGTAAACTAATTCGAGCTCAATTATTGAGCCCAGCTCTGATTTTTTTACAAAATTACAAGCCCATTTCCTACTAAAATTGGATCGGACTTAGGCAGACTCGGTTCGGGTTTGGGTCAATTGCTAACCCTAGTTTTAATGGATTTGCTTTCACGTTCTGTTCCATCTCCCTTCATCTGATGAGAAGAAGACAGATGAGAAGGAGAGTCGAAGTGGGAGCAAGAAGGTCAAGAGTAGTTCCCCCCGACCGCATCCCAGGCAATGTACGGTCGACCGCACAGTCGACCGTCTTGCTCTCTACCTCAACCATGTAACTTGAAGAGGCCACCGGTCGACCGCACAGTCGACCAACCTACACTCTGTTGGACCCTGTACAGTCAAAGGAGAGAACCAGTCGATCGACATGGTGTTGCGGTCGACCGTCCCGACGCTGTTTGATGAGCGGCTGAGATTGAAAGCTGAGAAAACCTGTATATATTGTATTGTGTATGATTTTAGGGTTAACTGGAAAAAAAATAGAGATATACAAGTTGTCATTGAGAGGGGGAGATAGAGATAAACCCTACACCTTAGGGGTGAGTTCTTGAGAGATTTGTAAACCTATTCTTCATATTTCTAGTGAAAATCGCAGGAGTGCCTCTGCGCGGGGAAGTAGCCATTGTTTGGGTGAACCTCGAAAAAAATTTCGTATATTCTTGTGTGTTGCTTTTGGTTGTTATTTATTCTCTTGTTTTGATTCTATAGTTCTTGCATCTCGTTGCTGTTGTTCCACAGTTAGAATTCAACAAATTGGTATCAGAGCTACATGTTGGCAGTATTGATTGAAATGGCGGACAAGAGTAGAGTCAAGGAGTTCGATGGAACAGATTTCACAATATAGAAGATCCAAATGATTGCGTATCTCCAACAGAAGGATCTAGATGATCCGTTGTTTGGTTTGAAGCTAGAAGGGACGGAGGTCGATCAAGTTGCGTTGGTGTCTTGGAATATATTGGTTTAGAAGGCACTGTTGTGCAATCCAGCTATCTAAATAAATAGATAAACTAGACACAAATTAAAACCTCGCAAGTGTACGAATCGTTTATAGAAGCGTAGTGACAAGCAAGGGTCAATCCCACAGAGATTGTAGAAATTAACTTACTAATCAATAAAACAGAAATAAAAATCTTAAAGTGTTGTTCTAAAAGAAATGATAAGACTAAATCTAGATCAAGTAGTTCTGAATCACGAATATCTATTAAGTAGTTGGGCTTTGATTTCCACCTATAGTCAATAATGCTAAGTCACCTTCTACACTACTCTAATCACTCATGTTTGTTCCTTTAAGGGCATGGTATCTACTCCTTAAAGTTAATGTTTTCCTAGGCCAAGAATTAGGCATGGTATCTACTCTAATTCGTTTCTTTTCTTAAGTATTTAGCATGGTATCTACTAAGTTGCACTTAAAGAAAACATCGGAACAATGGAAACGAACAAACACTCGAAGTTCTAGAAATTGGTATCAGATCTAGATCCTTCAAGTTGATTAAACCAAGAACCCCTAGAGATTCCTGTGTTACAAATTATGAGCATGAGATACGGGTCGTCTCTATACTTATATAACAAATTCAGATTTATAATACGCAAACTTGATAATCTCAGGTTCTGCATGGCAGTCAACTTGCTGTCACTCTCAGTCGACTACTCTAAGAACTTCTGAACAAGTTTGATTCATATTATAAATCTATACCAATACAATCAGGTTTAATCAATAAGTAATAGAGTAGCGTTTAGAAGAATATAAGCATTACATGGCTACGGTTTCAATCTACCCAACTAAGAAATTAGTTCCACATAATAAGACTTTTATTGACTAACAGTTTCGAATACATGATTAAAAGTAAAAACTAGAAAGAGAAGAAATAAACTGATGATGTTCGGCCCGAGAAGTCGACTTGCTGTCACTAAGTCGACTGGATCGTTCCTTCCAGTGTACTTGATCTCCTTCTTTCTTCGATGCTGATAGAATAATGCCTGTTGGTTGATGATTTGATGATTCAGAGATTAAGCGATACTCTCAACTCCTTATTCCAGCCTTTTTATAATTTCTTTTGCCCACATCTGCAGATTTCAATTCTATCTCTTTACACATCGGATATAGATCTGAGTCGATCTTCTCACTTGCCAATCCTGGTTCTCTAACTTGATTAATGAAGAGTTGTTATTCGCAGATGACCTGAGTTTGGATAACTTAATCTTGCTTCGGATTTGGATGAGGATGAATCTTCAACTGTTCTTATCTTCTAACTCTGTTGAATACCAGTCGACTGGTTTTGGAATCAGTCGACTGTGTCGAGACATCTGTAGATTCATAATTAATCAGTCAAGTCGACTGTCTTTGGAGTAAGTCGACTGTACTGAGCAGCTTCGGAAACTCAACCTCTCTGTCCAGTCGCCTGTTTGAAGAACCAGTCGACTTATGCTCTGCAGTTTCTGTGTATCATCCTCAAAATCCTGAATCTGCTTCGTTTAGCTGTTTTTAGGCTGTTTCCTATGGAAAAAAGAAAAGAAGAGTAAAATACCACATATAGAGCATTTAAATGTCCAATTGCATTAAGATTATTGCTCCTAAATGTGAATATTATTGGGTTCATCAGGCACTTGGGAAGATTCAGTTGTCGCTGAGCAGGAAGGCGCTATTTCACATTGAGAAGACAAGGACCGCAAAGGAGGCAATGGAGATATTGACAGACATGTTTGAGAAGCTGAATGCAGTGAACGAGATCTTACACCTAAATAAGTTGGTTAACTTGAAGTTATCGGAAAGGTTTCGGTTGCTGAGCGCATCAACAATTTCTGTATGGTTTACAATCAGATGGAATCGTCAGGTTTAAAGTTTGAGAAAAGGACACAATCGTTGTTGTTGCTATCTAGCCTTCCCGATAGTTACGACATAGTAGAGCAAACTATTACAAGCACCATGACTAATACGAAAACCCTAAAGGATGTTATAAGTAGCATTATGAATGAGGATGCAAGGAGAAAAATATATGGAGAGACTTCGGTGTTATATCCTAGCAATGCCGCGCTGTTAGTTGATAACCGTGGTAGAAGTAACAACAGAGGGAAGTTGCAGAGTAGGAATCACAGGTCCAAGTCAAGAACAGGACATTGCAAAGGTGAGTGTTGATACTGCAAGAAGTTAGGACACATGAGAGACCAATACGAGGAGTATAAGAAAGTATAAGCAGGGTCACAGCTAGCCAATGTGATAAGTATTGAACTCCGTCTAGATGAATTGTGTTTATCTGCTGGATTTAATATTTTGCAAGATGATTGGTGTATAGACTCAGGTGCTTCTTATCATTGTACCCCCATGAGGGATGTTTTTGAGGATTACAGGACAGGTGATTTTGGTGAAGTTTCAGTTGGAAATGGGCAGATATGTCCAGTTGTAGGTATGTGAGAGTGAAGGCTCGAAATGGTAGGCAATTGGTCTTGAATAACACAAGACATATTCCGAGTTTGAAGAAAAAACTTGATCTCAACTAGCAAACTCGACAAAGAAGGGTTCATAACAACTTTTGGGCATGGAGAATGGAAGGTGACTACATGTGCCAGGTTGGTGGCAAAAGGAAAGCGTGGTGCCACATTGTACTTACTCAGAGGAGGTGATTTTGGTGATATCATTGCTACAGCATCAGCAAGTAGTTCCTCGTCGATTCTATGGCATGTCAGGTTATGGCACCTTGGTGAAAAGGGTATCAAGCAGCTTTGTTCTAGGGATCTTTTGCCGGGGCTAAAGACGGTTGAGATGGATTTATGTGAGAATTGTGTAATGGGCAAACAAAAGACAATTAGCTTTCAGTTGGGTGGGCTTGAGAAGAAGCTTGGGAAGCTAGAGTTGGTACATACAGATGTTTGGGGTCCAGTTCGGGAATTTTATTATGGTGGTAAGAGATACTTTGTCAAATTCATCGATGATGCAACAATAAAGGTTTGGGTTTATGCAATTCGTGAGAAATCCGAAGTATTTGAGGCATTCAGAGCTTGAAAAGCCAGGGTTGAGAATGAGACGGGTTGCAAGATGAAAGCAATAAAGTCAGACAACAGAGGTGAGTACACAAGCAAAGAGTTTGTTAACTATCTGGCAAATGAAGGTGTAATACCCCGTATTTCAGCGAACAGTCGACTGGTATATCTAGCAGTCGACTGCTACTAAATAATGTGTACACTATGTACACGGGATTTGAGGGGATTATAGAAGGATTTGAGAAATATAGTCCCACATGGGAAGTGTACAAAAATAGTTTGAGTATAAATATAATTAGCCTATGATCAAGAGTCACCTAATTGGTTAACCACCTTTTGAGAGGCAGCCTGTGGTGGGCAGTTGTACTACATAGTATCTAATTTGTGTTCTAAAAATATTAAAATTGTCCGAGTATTGGGGCAGGGCATTACAAATGGTATCAGAGCCGACTTTCGACACCGGGTGTAGAAGAGGGCCTATGATCTACACATTTCGTGGGGTACACGGCAGGGAGATGATTCTCCGGATAGGCAAGGTGCATTTGTATGTACCGGGTGTATCTGCACATTTCGTGGGATCGAGGACGGCGCTACATCGGCTAGAAAGACGGATCCTACACTAGATGTGTGTCCCGTACTCAGGGAGGACGCTAATTTCTAAGGTGGGGTGTATGTAATACCCCGTATTTCAGCGAACAGTCGACTGGTATATCTAGCAGTCGACTGCTACTATATAACGTGTACACTCTGTACACGGGATTTGAGGAGATTTGTGAAAGGATTTGAGAAATATAGTCCCATATCGGGAGTATGCAAAAAAAAATAGTGAGTATAAATATAATTGCCTATGATCAAGAGTCACCTAATTGGTTAACCACCTTTTGAAAGGCAGCCTGTGGTGGGCAGTTGTACTACATAGTATCTAATTTATCTTCTAAAAATATTAAAATTGTCTGAGTATTGGGACGGGGTGTTACAGAAGGTATCAGAGGAATCAAGACAATTCCTAAGACTCCACAGGAGAATGGTGTAGCAGAAAGAATGAACCGCACGATACTCGAAAGGGCGAGATGCATGAGACCTCATGCGGATCTTCCGATCCATCTTTGGGCTGCTAGAGTTGATACAGAAGTTTACTTGATTAACTGTTGCCCGTCTAGTGCCCTTGATGGGGCCATTCCAGAAGAACTATGGTCAGGTAAAACTATTAATTATTCGCATTTAAAAATTTATGATTGTATGGTATATGTACTAATTGACAGGGAAGAAAGAAAGAAGTTGGACTCTAAGTCTAGGAGGTGTGTGTTCATTGGCTACGGTGGCGATGAGTATGGTTATAGGCTTTGGAATTTTGTGGATAATAAAGTCATTCGCAGCAGGAATGTAGTGTTCAATGAAGGGGTCCTATACAAGGACAGGCACACAGGTCAAGATAATACAACCAGTTCAGAGTCAGATTTGGGTTCGAACTCACACTCAGATTCTAATTCTGAAGGCGGCCCTAGTGGTAGGGGCCCTACAGTGCAGCAGCAGGTACAGGTACCACAGGAAGCACAGAAGGCTCATGGTGAGCCTATTGGGAATGAGTCGGTTATCCAAGACGAACATGTACAACCAGAATAGATTGGAAAACCTAAACCGGTCGATGAACCGGTACCCACATTGAGGAGATCGACACGAGTGAGGAGGCCAACCAAGATATTTGATCCATCAGCTATTATTGTTCACGATCATGTTCTGTACACAGATTCAGGAGAGCTAGAGACTCATGAGGAGGCTTTAAGGGATGAGGCTCGAATTCAGTGGGAGTTAGCCATGAAGGACGAGATGAACTCCTTGGAACATAACCAAACTTGGGAGTTGAGCAAGTTACCTGCAGGGAAGCGCACTCTTATGAACAAATGGGTTCTCAAAGTCAAAGATGAGGCAGATGGCAGTAAGAGGTACAAGGCAAGGTGTAACATCCTAAATTTTTATTTATAATTAATTGATAAGTTATTGATTTTACGTGTTTTGCACGTACAAATTCTTGTACATTTCTCTTAAAAAAATTATCTCTTTTATAACATGAACAAATGATCATTTTAAATCCTTGTTTTATTTTCTAAAAGCATATTTTAAAATGCCTAAGGCCTATTTTTCTAATTTAGTTCATCCTAATTAATTAAGTGTTTTATTAATAACCCATGGGTCTAAGGCCCACTAATTTGAAGCCCACTAATTAAATTACCTTTTAATTGGCATAACATGTAGTATAGACTAAATTGGTAGACAATAAATTAACTAATCATGTACAACTTATTAATAGGGGGTACTAGATGAGACACGTGCATTGCACTAGCACGTGTCTAGTGTGCTTAAGGGTGTGGCCGGATGGTACAAAGAGAGATGGAGAGAGTGGTGTGGTGGATGGAGTGGTTATGTTATCATGGGTAGTTGCTACAACTCCCTAACTCATCCTAGCCTTTGACCTTTAACCATTTGATTTAATCCTAGCCATCTATTCTCACTCAAAAAATGTATAAATACCTCCTAGTTCTTCTCATTTAGTACACTAGAAAATTGATTAAGAAAGAAAAGATTAGAGTGAAAAGATTCAGAAGTTTTTGGTGAGTAAAAGATTGAAGGTTTTTGTTGTGTGTGTGTTCCTTCAAGAGATGGCCGACCTACATCCAAGAGCAAGAGGGAGGGTCGGGTTTGCTAGCACAAGGAGGAGGAGACGCGTTGGTGGCACAATCTAGGAGGAGAAGGATACATTCGTGCATTCTAGGAAATTTCTAGGAGCTTTTTATTAGTTTTTCTCCAATATGTGGGTGATTTCTCATGCTTCTACTTTAGACACCATACTAGGGTTTGAATTGTTAAATTGCTAAGAAAAACTAAGTAGATTGGTCACATGTTTGTTTAAATAGAGAGAAATTGTAGATAAAGTGAATGCTTGGTAAATTGATTTGCTAGTTGATATAATTGTGATTTCCATGCTAAAATTGATCATGTTACCATGAAATATATATATTTGAGCCATGTTAAATTGAGAAATTTGTGTTAATGAGATGACTAGTTGATTGAATGCACCATGGAAACCTTATTGATGAAATTAGTATAATACTAATGTAGAAAGAGGAGTTTATGTTCTAAAATTATTGATTAATAACAACAAGTAAAAATAAAGAGAAAAATTAGTCTTTTGTGGAAATTTTGATTATAAATAATGTAAAAATTGTGAATTGTTCTCAATGTCGAAGTTATGAACATAGAACATAAAATAGAACTAAGAACTCATGTTTTTCAAATCAAATAATGATTTTTAAAATACTATTTTACTGTAAATCTATACTGTTTATAATCTGGAAAATTTCGATACAAAAAGAGAGAAGAAAAGAACAAAAAAAGTTTTGAGTTATGAAAAATTAGTAATAAACAGAGAACTGGATCAAAACCAACCCAACTCGTCTTTAAGAATGGTTAGTCACTTGGACTTATTGGTCTTCGGGTGCACATAGAGCGTTATTGTAGCTCTGGGTTGGTCCTTGGTTGCGGGTTCGATACTGGGCAGAGCCTTTTTATTTTTCTTTTTTTCACAAAAATCCAAACAGTGTGGGAGTCAAACCATATGAATTATAACCCATCTCATGACACCTTGGTGCCTTGGACTCTGTGGTCTTCGGTGGTGCCACAATGCGGTCACTATAACGCGCTGACGTGGCTTGCGATTGTGGGTTTGAATCCTGGCTTTGGGTTTTGATTTAAAATGTGATTTTTTGGGTTTTTAATATTATATATAAGGGTATTAAAAGTAAATGAAAAATTTGGGAAAAAATACTAGAAAAATTCAAATTATATCTAGATTTCATGAGAATTTTTCTATAACTCTTGGCTTATTTATAAGTGAGATTTAAGACTATTTCAAGAAGTTTTTTATGCAAATTGTCTTATTGAGTTACTGATTAAATAAAGAGAAAAATGAATATTTATCTAAAAGTTTTAATAAAGAGTTTGAAATGAGATTTGAGCAATAGAAATTTGAAAGTATGTCCTGAACGTAATATTGGTATTTTGAGAATAAGAGAAATTATGTGAAAGAATGAATTATGAATGTGATAAGTTGATAAATGAATTTATTGTTTATGCATGAAATGGTACATGAAAGTGAAATATAAGATTGATATGGCTAAAAATGGGGTTAAATCGGAACAGTTAAAAGTAGGCACAAATCTTAAAATTACAAGGGCAAGATGGTAATTTCACCTACAGATGGGTCCGAATTAGGAACCGGGTCTCTTCTCTTGGACCCCGCCAACCCATGAACAGATCTGTTCAGCTGAGAACGGGTCTTAACCCGTTAGGGACCAGTTCAACATGATAGGAGGAAATTCTGGCTCATCCTTATCCTGAGGAGGTGGTTATAACCACCCCTATCCAGCCATGCCGAAAAGTAGGGATTCACTCTGATCCTGAAACAGATCCCCACGGTGACTATAAATACCCCCTACCTCCTACTATCATAGGTGATCACTCTTTGTGCACTCAAGCTCTTTCCCTTTACTTTTTCTAGTAATGACAAGTGCGTCGGAGGGTTCGTCGCCGGGATCCATCTCGGTGTTTCGAACGTTTGTGCAGGTCCGCGGGAGCACCATGGAGTCAACTTGTCAACAAGGAAAGAAGTAGGATTCAGCCGGTTTGAGTTCCTACGAACCTACAAATTCTGTCTATTGCCCCTACACTAGATTTAGCGGCAACAGATTGGCACTGTCTGTGGGAACCACTCGACAAGCAACCCCACCTTTCTCCTTCAGCCAAAGCTACTCCTAGACATGCCTCCCAAGAGGAAGCCTGCAAACTCCCACCAAAGAACAACCTCTTCTCACCCTCCTCTTCCTCCTCCGGAGGATCTCCCTCCTCCCGTCCAGCAGGCCCTGCAGCTCAAACAGCAGGCTCCTCAGTCTATTCTGTAGCCTATAGGGCCCCAAGCAATAGTGGGGGAGCCCTCTCGGCAGAGCTACCACAAGCAACCTATACATCAGGTTCGGATGTCCATCCACAATGCCTCCATAGATTCTATGGCCTCCCATAGTCCTCATATGCCGAAGGATCTGCGGGACGTGCTTAACAATCGGCAGAACAAGCCAGGGCCCGATCTTCGGACCCATCTAGACGAGAGGCGGACCCGCGAAGCGAACCCTCACCGAGAGCACCCGAGGGATCGGTCACCACACCGATCAGATTGCAAGGGGTCCAACTCTCCCCGGAGGCGGAGAGAGTCACCCCCACATCGACCAAGATGAAGCCACTCCCCGTCTGGTTGTCCTACAGCTCGAGTCAATCGCGAGCAGGAGGCCCCCGTCACAAGGGCTTAAAGCAATTCTAGGAGGCGGTCCTTTGGGTGCTTAACGCTGCCCCCAACAACGGCCATCGGGCTCCCAGCCCTCGGCCAAGTCCTTGCCATCATCACCGCTCCCGAAGTCCCAGGTCGGCTCCGAGCCATCACCGCCGTTCCCTAAGTCCTAGGCCGGCTTCGAGCCATCACTGCCCTTCTCCTGATTGCCACCGCTGATCCCAAAGTCCGCGGCCTACTCCGAGTCACCCCTGTCATTCTATCAATCCGCCACCTACTCAGAGCCATCATCGTCGCAGCCCCAACCCCCCTCGACATGAGGACGAGTCTCGGGGCTCAGCCAGACAAGACCAAAGGGAGGACTCGGTCTACCACCGTCTCCATGAGATGAGAGGCGCCTCGGCCAGCTGGATAGAGATGAGGAGCAACGGGCGAGGAACCTCCGCCCAAGCAGGTCCCTCATTCTCCTGCACCATCATGGAGGCCCCTGTCCCAGATAACTTCAAGCCTCCCAGTTCGAGACTTACACCGGGGAGTCGGACCCCGCAGATCACATCGAGAATTTCAAAACTCTCATGATGATCCATCATGCATCTGACGCCCTCCTCTGCAAGACCTTCCCGACCACACTCAAGGGGCCGGCTCAGAAGTGGTATTCTCGTCTTGCATCGGCATCTATCTTCTCCTTCGACCAGTTCGAAGGCCTCTTCCTCACGCATTTCGTGAGCATTCGCCGCTCCGAGAAGACGAGCACCTCGCTGCTCTTCCTCATTCAAAAGAAAGGTGAGCGGCTGAGGGATTATGTCAAGAGGTTCACTGTAGAGGCCAGGTCCATTGCCTCATTGGATCAGTCTGTAGCTTCAGCTGCCTTCCAATCCAATGTCACCAACCCCGACCTCAGGGCTTCCTTGGCCAAGAAGCCTCCTCAGGACTTCTCCGAGCTCCTCCTCAGGAACGAGAAGTACATCCGAGCTGAAGAGGCTCTCAATCGCCCCACTCTGGAAGGGTCGTCTTCCGGGAATAAACAAAAAACTACAGAGGAAGAAGGAGCTACGAAGTCCAAAAGGATAACGGGGGTCAGCAGCGTCCTCTCTCCCGCTTCGAGAAGTTCACTCCACTTAATGCGAGTGTCTCCACCATCCTGATGGAGATTGGGAATGAAGTCTCCTGCCACCACCTCCGAAGATGAACACACCCGGGAAGAAGAGAAACCGGGACAAGTGGTGTCGTTTCCACTGGGACCACGGGCACGACACTGATGATTGTCGGGCTCTGAAGGATGAGATTAAGGCCCTCATCCAGAGGGGGCAGCTCACTCGGTTTGTGAGAAGGGATAGAGCCGATCTGCCTCCACTGCCCAGGGGGGCTAACAGGCGAATAGAGCAGTGCACGGAGACTTCGGAGGCCGAAGTAGAGGTCATCTTGCACCTGATATATGGAGGCCCAATGGGGGGATTCTAACTCCTCCCGAAAAGCATTCGTTGGAGAAGTAAACTCCGTGCAGAGCCATCCTCCCCCTAAGGGCCTAGGAGTCCCTGTGACGTTCTCTGATGGGGACTTGGAAGGCATCTGCATGCCCTACTACGACGCCCTCGTCATCAACCTCAAAGTGGCCAACTTCGACGTTTGCTAGGTGCTGGTGGACAATGGGAGTTCGTTCAACATCCACTTCTTGGAGGTGTTCAAAGGCCTCCTTCTATCAAGAGACCGGCTCAATCCGACTGGCTACACCCTTCATGGGTTCACCGGGGTTCCGGTAACAATCGAGAGAGTTATAACTCTCGACATCACTACTGGTAAAGCCCCGGTCACTCGCACGGAGCTAATGGACTTCATGGTGGTGGACGTGAAGGCCACCTACAACGTGATCCTAGGTCGACCAGGCCTTGCTACGCTCCAAGCCATCCCTTCGGCTTACCACATGAAGATGAAGTTTCCCACCCTCCCAGGGGTAGGAGAAGTGAGAGGGAGTTAAGAGGCGGCTCGTAAGTGCTATATGACCTCAATAGGAGGCCCGGTCCTCTCCTTAGAAGCCCTCTAGCTCCCACCGGAGATTAGCCAGACCATCTCCGAACTGATGGATGAATGAGAAGAAGTGGCCTTCTCGGAAGGAGACGCCACCAAGACGTTTCGGGTCAGTAAGGCACTCTCCCCCTCTATCAAAGAAGACATCTCCCGGTGCATGAGGGAGAACCGCGATCTCTTCTCCTGGACCGTGGCTGACATGCCTGGGATCTCTGAGGAGCTCCTAATGCACCATCTCAGTATCGCCCTGGGTGTCAAGCCCGTTCAGCAGAAGTGCGGCAAGTTCTCTCTCGAGCATCAACAGGCGATCAAAGAAGAAGTCGAAAAGCTCCTCAACTCTCAGTTCATCCAGGAGGTGAACTATTCCGAGTGGCTAACCAATGTGGTGATGGTCAAGAAAGCCAACGGGGGCTGGAGGATATGCATCGACTTCACCGAACTCAATAAGGCATGCCCGAAGGACCCTTTTCCCCTTCCAAGCATCGACGCCCTAATCGATGCAACCTCCGGGCACGAGCTCCTCAGTTTCATAGACACTTTCTCGGGGTACAACCTGATTCAGATGTTCCCTCCCGACATCTCGAAGACCTCCTTCGTGACGGACCAGGGCCTGTACTGCTACAGGATAATGCTGTTCGGCTTGAAGAATGCTGGAGCTACTTATCAGTGCCTCGTGAACAGGGTCTTCCGAGACCAGATTGGCCAAAACATGGAAGTCTACGTAGACGACATGTTGGTCAAGAGCACCCAAGGGCAAGAACATGTCCTTGACCTCCAAGAAGCCTTCGAGGTGCTCAAGAGGCACAATATAAGGCTGAATCCGAACAAGTGTGCATTCGGAGTTTCATCCGGCAAGTTCTTGTGGTTTATGGTCAGCCAGAGGAGCATAGAGGCCAACCCCGAGAAGATCCAAGATATTCTCAAAATGGCTCCTCCCTCCAAGGTCAAAGAGGTACAGAGGCTCACGGGATGCCTCGCAGCAATTGGGTGGTTCCTCTCCATGTCTGGGGAAAAGTGCCTCCCCTTCTTCAAGGCCCTCAGGGGGGATAAAGGCTTCGAATGGGGGGAACAGCAACAAAAGTCCTTCGACCAGCTCAAGACATACTTAGCTCATCCCTCGCTCTTGAGCAAGCTAATGCCTGGAGAGGTCCTCTACCTATATCTCGCAGCTTCGGAGCAAACCCTCAGCGCAGTCCTTGTAAGAGAAGAGGATAGAATGCAGAGGCCCATCTATTATGTGAGTAAGGTCCTCTAGGATGCCGAGCTCCGTTACCCAAAGCTGGAGAAAATGTCTCTTGCCTTGGTTATGGCGGCCCGAAATCTCCGCCCCTACTTCCAATCTCATTCGATTGTCGTCCTTACCGACCAGCCCCTCAAGCAAGTTCTCCACAAGCCTGAGACCTCCGAGCACCTGAGTTAGTGGTCCATCGAGCTGAGCCAACATTACATCAGCTACCAGCTAAGAATAGCAATCAAGGCTCAAGCTCTGGCCGAATTCATTATGGAGAGCACCATCCCCGACCCTTGCGAGTCATCTGCTGACCCCTTGGTCTGGACCGTTTATGCGGATGGATCTTCTTACGCCGACGGAAGTGGGGCTGGCATTATCTTGACTGGCCCAGACGCTTTCGTCCTCTAATATTCCCTCCACTTAAACTTCTCGGCATCAAACAACAAAGCAAAGTATGAGGCCCTCATAGCAAGGTTCTACATGGCTCGCAAAGCTGGGGCCAAGCGGGTCAGAGTCTTCAGCGATTCGCAATTGGTCGTCAACCAAGTTTTGGTGGAATATGAGGCAAGGGACGAGCATATGGCCAAGTACTTGGCAAAGGTTAGGGAGCTTTTAGCCTTATTTGAAGATGTTCAACTCCAGCGGGTTCCTCGAGAGGAAAACGCATAGGCGGATGCTTTCTCTAAGCTCACCTCCTCGTCTCTCCAAGGTCTAAAGTGGACCGTCTTGATAGAGGTCCTCCTCAGACCAAGTATTAATGAAGATAGCCCAGAGCCGATGGAAGCCTACCCCTAACACTTGGAGAGAACTGGATGAAGCCCCTCCTTGAGTACCTCAGGGAGGGAGTCCTTCCCAAATACCCGAAAGAGGCAAGGAAGATCAGGACATGAGCCGAGCGGTACACACTCCTTGACGGAGTCATGTACAAACGCTCCTACACCCAGATTGACGATCAACCCTATCTGAGGTGCCTCTCCCCGGAGGAAGCGCTCTATGCTCTAAAGGAGGCCCATGACGGTCTGTGTGGCGTGCACTTGGGAGAGAGATCCATTGCCCGAAAACTCTTGAATTATGGCTACTTCTTGCCCACACTACTGAATGACTCCGAGGAGTACGTCCGCCAATGCGACTCCTGCCAGAAATTCACTTCGATCCGTCGCCTGTCCCAAGCACAACTCACCTCCTTGGCGAGTCCACTCCCCTTTGCAATGTGGGGGATGGATTTGCTCGGACCCTTCCCTCCAGCACCGGGCCAGCTGAAGTTCTTAGTTGTAGCAATAGACTAATTCTCAAAATGGATCGAGGCTGAACCTCTCTCGACAATCACCAAGCACAAGGTCCATAAGTTCTTTTGGAAGAACATCGTTTTCCAGTTCGGGGTATTCTGCATCCTCGTAATCGACAACGGGACTCAATTCGCGGGATCAACCTTTCGCAACTTTTGCGTCGACCTCGACTTCCAGCAATGGTTCTCCTCGATAGCTCATCCTCGGTCCAATGGCCAAGCAGAGAACGCAAATTGACAAATCCTCTCTGGCCTGAAGAAGAGGGTCAATAAATCCACTAAGGGGTTGTGGGTCGAACAACTCCCGAACGTGCTTTGGAACTATCGCACCACCAAAAGAGCTCTGACAGGGGAGTCCCCCTTCAACCTCACATATGGATCCGAAGCCCTCATCCCCTTAGAGGTGGACCTGCCTTCACCCCGACTAATAGCCTACAATGAAGCGCAGAATGCGTACCAGCTTCGCAACTGCCTAGACCTCATAGACGAAGTCCGCGAGAGAGCTGCAATTCGACAAGAGACCTACCATCGTAGGATCACTCAGTCTTACAATAAGAAGATACGGCCATCCAACCTTAAAAAGGGAGACCTAGTGCTCCGAAAATTGTCAATTTCCAATCTAGCCAAAAAAGGAAAGCTAGCACCCAATTGGGAAGGACCATATCGGGTCTCCAGAGTTATTCGCCATGGCGCGTATCAACTCGAAGACCCGAAGGGCAGGAGAATACCGAGGATATAGAATGCGGAGAACTTGATGAAGTACCAAGAGGGTGTCTAAACACCGCTCCAAGCAACTTTCCCAAGAGCGCTCCATAAGACATGTCTAAAGTCCTTACTTGTATTTTCTTTTTATCAAAGTGTAAAAGCGGCTCACAACTTAGAAGCGGCCGCCAAATTGTTTCCAATAAAAGTAATCTTTCCCCACAAGTTTTCTATTCTTGAGTAGTCTAAATTTACTTAGCAAGTTCTCTATTTTTGGGTAGTCTAACTCTACTTACAAAAAAAATTCGCATTAAAACAACATGCTTGGAGTCCAACACTTGGTTCGACTCCGCTTCAACTGCTTGCTTCGAAGCAAGTACGAAGCGGATCACCATTCAGAATTTCTCTTACAGCTGTTGATACTTTCAAAACGACACGCTTGGAATCCAACACTTGGTTCGACTCCGCTTCAACTACTTGCATCTAAGCGAGTACGAAGCGGATCACCATTCAGAATTGCTCCTACAGCTGTTGATACTTTCAAAACGACACGCTTGGAGTCCAACACTTGGTTCGACTCCGCTTCAACTACTTGCGTCTAAGCGAGTATGAAGCGGATCACCATTCGAAATTGCTCCTACAGTTGTTGATATTTTCTAAATAACGCGCTTGGAGTCCAACCCTTGGTTTGACTCTGCTTCAGCTAATTGCTTCTAAGTGAGCACGAAGCGGATCACCATTCGGAATTGCTCCTATAGCCGTTGGTATTCTCTAAACAAAAAGTTCGAAGTCCAACACTTGGTTCGACGCAACTTTTACCACTCGCAAACGAGTAAATATAACACGTCCTACCATTCGGAAACCATTCGGAATTGCTCCTACAACTGTTGATAATTACAAACGCTAGCAAAGCACACAAGTTCACGAAGCAAGTGTTATTTCATTAAAGTTTGAGAGACAAATCTAATTACAGACAACCGACTTAACTTTACATCGAGATACAAAACTTGTAAAACCAAGATTACTAGAAAGCTACTTCAGCGCCTCTTAGGGGCAGGGATACTCCGGTTAAGAGATACGCGGTGGCGACAAATGTTGTACTTCCGACGCCCTACCTCGGCGGACGTCCCTAGGTTGGCGAGCCGAGAAGCATCGTCCGCACCCGATCTAATGGTGGCCCCAACAGATGCTCTGCTCGACAAAGCGACCACGCCACTTTGCGCATTTCCAAGGTCTCGATGTATAGGCGATGAACGAAGCGCGAGCTTGCAGAACGATATCCCCCTGTTATACTCCTCCCGAGTGCAAAAGGTAGTTCTGACGGTGCTTCCCTCAGATCGTGGTTGAAGATGCTCGACCTCTGCCTCGAGCTTGACAATTCGCTCTTTAAGCAAGTCGTCCTTCACGGTTATCTTCAAACGAGGCAGTCACATCGAGCCTGCCCCTCGAGAGCCATCGGTGATCGTCCGCCGAAGGTGAGCAACCTCCATGCTCTTATCAAAGGTCACCTTCTTCAGCTCGTCCCTCTCTGCTGTCACCTTAGACAGAGAGTGACGAAGGTGCTTAAACTTCGGGCCGAGGTTGGTAGCCGCCAACGAGCCCACGTCATCGCCTTCGGAGGTTGTCTCATTAATCTGCTCTTCTAATCGCCTCTTCTTTATGTCTCGGCTAACTAGGGTTGACCTCAGGTGATTCAGCTCATACTTCGCTTTACGGAGATCCGACTCTACTTCGCAAAGCTGCTCTTGGTTCCTCGCGAGCCCCAATCTCGTCGCCCCTAGACTGGCCTTGAGACGAGCCACTTCGACCATCCGAGGCACTTCGGCGACCTGTAGCACTTCGACAATCTGGAAAAAGTCCACAACAATAAATAAATTATTGAAGACTAAGGACACTATATGGCAAAGCTAAATCTAAGCAAGTCGACCGTAAGACGACTCAGGAGTGGGGCAGACCCAAGCAATGCCGAACTCCAACACTTGTTCGAAAAATGTTTCAAAGCAGTTCCGAACTCCAACACTTGTTCAAAAAAGTGTTTCAAAGTAGTTCCGAACTCCAACACTCAAAAAGTTTTTCATTCGATTCCGAACTCCAACACTCAGACAAAAATTTCGTTTCATTAAAAACAAAAGGCGGTGGCCAGTCCGCGGTTCGGCACTACATAATCAAAAAGAAAAAAAATTTAGCAAAATACAAGACGAATCAGAGGTCGACCTCATTCGAGTGATCCTCTGCTGAAGGTGCCTCCTCAGGGACCACGATGGCCAGGGGTGTGGCCTCCGACGGAGCATCCCCCTCAGCCTCAACATCTCCTCCCTCGATCCCCTCGGCCTCCTCTTCTTCTTCTCCCCCCTCGTCACCTTCTGAGGTGTCGTCAAACCCGAGGACAGGGTCCGGAAAGAGGTGCCACCCGGCACAGTCCACTTCGGGGAACTTCTCCCTCACCTCATCTATGGCACGAGCATACGCCTTCGCAATGTTCACGATGAAGAAACCCTTCACCTTCTCCATGGCCTGCTCCTTGGCCTCCTTCGCCGCCTCTAGCCTAGCCACGGTGACCTCGTCTGCCTTCTCTTTTGCCGCCAGCTCGGCAGCTTAGAGGAGCCGGGCATTATCAGCCTCCAGCTTGGCAACCACAGCTTCAAGGTGCCCCAACCTTGAGCTCTTCGACTCGGCTTCGACCCTCGCCTTCTTGAGCTCCTTGGCGATTCGGACCTTCTCCCCTCGAGCCTTATCCGCCTCGAGCATCGGATCCTTCTCTTGTTCAGCCATCTTCTTCATCAAAAATGGCAAGTAATCTGCGAAGAGTAAGACTTAGGTTATTTTAAAAGAAAGAAAAAAAATCTCTAAGTGCTCAGCAAAAGAGACCTTGGGCTTCAAAACTTACCGACATCGCCGAGTGTGCAACCTCAAGCATGTCGTCCCCCACGCTACCCGCTTCCATGGCTGCCTCTTCCTTCGGCGTGGCAAGGTGCCAAACTGCCTGCATACACGCCGACGAGTTGCCTAGAAACCCGTCGAGCTTGCGGACCTACCAGTCCGGGACGAAGATCTTCTTGTGCTCCTCGGTTAGGAACACATCGGCTTTGGCAGTTAAAGGTGGAGCCTCTAGCCCCAAGGCTACCGATAGCAGGAAGGCCCCCGTGCCCGTGGATGCCAAATCCAACACCGGGGTCAGAGGCTTCGGAGCTAAGGGGGGTCGCCTCGCCAGCTGCTCCGTAGACGGTGAGCCTGCACCCCTTCCGAGGCGGTCTTTGAGGCGACCCTCTTTCTCGTCTTCGGGGCCTTACTGCTCAGAACCCCGCGCTTCGTCAGCAAGTCGTCGAAGTCCATCAATTCTGCAAAGAAAAGGGGGAGAGTTAGAAAAAAATGGCCTACCATTCCTAGCAACATGAAAGAAGAAGCACCGACCTTAACACACGAAAAAAAAATGACAAAACAAAACAAAATTGTACTAGGTTTATCGAGCTAAGACCCCCCTCTGGAAGAGCGCCTCCTCGATCAAGTCCTTCCAATCGAACTTCGGCGATCGAGCAATGTCCGAACCATATCCTCCTCCTCGGCGCTGAGGGTCGGGCTCTGCTTGACCTTCTTCGGGACCGAATCTACCCAAGCTATGGGGATTCCCCAGGGGCCTCAACTTCGGATGAGGAAATACTTATCCCTCTAATTTTTTATCGAGTCCGGACAACTGACCAGCTTCATCCCGAACCTCATAGCCAGATACCACCGATATACGTCCTTATGCTTCTGGTGCATCCGGTACACCATTCGGAGCACACTTAACCTCGGCTCGAGGCTCGCCGCCTGACAGTAGAGGACGAATCCATTTATAAGCCTCCACACGTTCGGCATGTACTGAACGGGGCTGATGCGGTACCACCTCAGCACTTTGGTGACGAATGGGTGAAAAGGGAGCCGAACTCCTGCCAAGAACGCATCGACCAGCCAGAAGCACATGTCAACGGGCATTGGCGACTTGGCCCTCACCCCCGGCCCAGGGAGCATTAAGTCAAATTCCCTGGGGATTTGGAAACTCTCCCGAACCCTTACCAAGTCCTCCTCGGTAAGGATAAAGATCATCTCGTCTGCTTCCGACGTCTCTCTGGCCTCGTTTTCCTTAAAGCTTCGACCCATCCCGTACATTATCCGCTCCGCCTGGTCCCCCGGAAGGTCTCGAACCCTCGGTAGTCCGGTTAGAACCCCAGGCAACCTCCCGAACTCTTCCAACCTCCGATCCTCTTCGATCCTCATCTCAACGATTACCGAAGTCTGCCCTACCACAGCTTTGCCCTAGTTGATTGAGGGACCTGACTAGAGGAAGCCTTGGGGGCAAGAAGAGGGGAGGTCTCCTTCCTCGAAGGGTCGATAGACATTCTCTAAAAGAAAAAAAGCTAAGTATGAAGTTAACTTGATTTGCAAGCTACGGTCGGAAAACATACTGGAAGACAGCGAATACTCGTTGGAAGTTCTCCGTCATGCCCCGCTTCCCAAAAACACGGAATGCAAGTACGTGACACGGCCCAACAGATGACTTGCGTCATCCATAGGCTGTTATTGATCCAACTCAACAATATAAACAAGTAATAAAAACAACCATGCATGCATTGGAAGAATAATCACATAAATAACAATATTAAAAATTTAAGCATAAAAATAACCACATCAAAATAACCCAACATCTGGAAATTAAAAAACAATAATCAGGTCGATGCCCACATTACAAAGAAATAATATTTGTTCAATTTTATTAGAGTCATCAAATAAAACAACATTTATTTTAATGGCGCGGTAAAACATCTCCTTCACCAATGCTGCTCTCCTACTCCGTCAGGTAAATCTCCTTGATTACCTGTAAGTTGCTCATCTAAAGAGAGGAAAAAGAAAGTCCTTAGAGCAAGTCGTGGACATGCAGGTGGAGAAACAGAGAAACAATTGCAATAGTGGTATAGCAATGAATTCAATAAAGGATGAAGTCAATAGTGTTGAATAGTGACAAGACAATAATAGTAGAATATGCAATAACTATGATTTATCACGATAACGATGAACAATATCAATAATGGCAATAATAACGATAACACTGTTCAATAAAGATAACAATATGCAATGATAATGTAAAGAGCCTTAGGTCTATTAATTATTTTTAATCCTAGCTAATGTACGTACTATTGTGTCCCATGTGTGTCGTACCACAGGTTCGATGCATACAATCAATTTCATTTAGATTAAGGTGGTAGATTCTATAGTTCATGTACGGGGTATGATGACGATAACGGTAATAACAATGGACATGTGTAATTTCTTACACGATGCCGATAACGATAAAACACTGGACATGTGTAATTTCTTACACGATACCGATAACGATAAAATACTGGACATGTGTAATTTCTTACACGATGCCGATAACGATATTATTCACTGGCCATCATCCGAGTACACTTACTATATTGTCAACTACCCTAATCAACTCTTAACCCCGGTTTTGATTTATTTCCTTTATTCAATTAACACACAATAATACAATTAATAAGGGACGCTAGAAAAGGTGACAAAACAACCCTAGGATCATACAATATACTCTATACAATTAAATACACTAAACATAATATTATAGATATAATTATATATTATTAGACATAGGAACCCAATTCTGGACAGCAGTAGGTTGCTGTACCAAAATCAGAATTTTCGTTGTTACAGGACAGAAAATGTGGATCCGTCAGGTGGTCTAGAAACTAGACTCCTGCCCGGTTCCAACGCATACTTAAAGTCTACATTCCGACAACGATAGTTAGGTGAAATTCAGTGTTCTTTACAGATTTTAGTTTCTGGCTGGGTGTCGATGTTGACTAATTTCAATTATAAAGGCAGTAAATCATCATCAAAAAAATCATTAAAAACAATTGTTATCACCCTAAACATGTTATCTACAAATCTGAAATTTATCTTGGCCATATTTGATCATTAATTCACTTAATTTAACAGCCTAACATGGTATGTATATGAATCTGAAATTACAGCGCAGTTGTAGCAAAATTGTCATAACTCGGGCGATACAGGTCGGAATTCGAAAATTCAGGAGGCTATTGACATCTAGACATTTAGGGCTACGTTTCATATTCAGGGAGTGACTGATTTTAATGAAGTTATCTAGGTTGAAACAGCACAGCAAGGTTTAGGTTGGTGTAAATTTCAGAATGTCAACATGTTCATTTTGAATAAGACGGTTAAAAGTTAAGAATGATAAATTGGAGTTTAATAATCATAAATCACAGAGAGTCATTCCTATGTGAACATGGTATTAAGGTAGATGATGTCCATAATTCTACTAATTACAATTTCACTAATTTATCAATAGCAATCACATGAACGATCAACCTTAATATACAATCTACAATAGTTGTCTTTAATGTCATGAGATGAAATGTGATAATAATTTCCTATTCTTATATTCAATAACTAACTACATGGGTGCATGTAAGATCCCTATACATTAGAGGCAAAAAGACGGCACGAAGTCTACCACTTGGATTCGCTCGTGTAAATCCGTGGTATCCCAACGATAGATACAATAACATTTTACGATATTCAATACGGATCCTCTTGCAGAATTCAATAAAATATCGAATATGATATAATAAATATTCGATAAGAAATGACTTGCCTTTTTGTAGTTGGTTCAATTTGAATAAGGAATAACGGATCAGAATCCCGGAGAGCAATCCCAAGAATACTTGCAAAGACCGTGCGAAGAAAACTAGCAAACAGCAGCAATCCTCCACACCTGATCTGACCCAAAACAGCGAACAACAAAATCGGATTAGATGTGCCCAGAACACGAAACGGCAAATGCGACCAATAGGATTCCTCCTACGCACCGGATTGACCCGAACAGCAAACAGCGAAATCAGATTTGCTGCGCACACAACACCAAAAAGCCGACTCCCCCACTCGTCGTTCTTCCTTTTCCTATCGACAGAGCGAGAGTGAGAGTGCGGGAGGGAACGGCGACGGCATGGAAGCTCGGGTGGTTGGCGGCGATGATGTGTGGCAGCGATGACGTGTGGTCGCAATGGCGAGGGTGTTCGGCGACTGGCGGCGTCACAACTCCGGCAAAAGCCCTGTTTTCGCGGCTGAAACAGGGGACGACGACACGGCAATGATCGGGGCTTGGACGGCGACGGCGAGGCAATGGGGAGATCGCTGCAATGTGGAGAATGGGATGAGGTGCTTGGGAGAGAGCGACGGCGGAGTTTGAAGGTGTAATCGATGGGTTCGGTGGAGCTTCCATTGGGTTCGGTTCTTTGCGGTTGAAGAAGGAACGGGGAGAAGGATGATGATGGAGATGGTGGCAATGGCAATGGAGAGGAGTGGGTTTGGTTTGGTGATGGGAGTGGTGAGGCGAGATGGTGACGGAGGTAGGGGATGGAGCAATGGGGAAGTTGGGTTTCGTTCGGTTTTAGTTGAAGACGAAACGGAGAGAGGGAGTGAGCGGGAGGTTGAAGATGGCAATGGCGGGGCTGACGAGGAGTGGCAGCGAGGTGGTTGTGAGGTGGAGAGGCAAAGGCGGTGGTTCGGGGTGTTTCCGTTGGGTTCAGTGGGTTTTCGAAATGGGGAAGATGAGAGAGCGGGGGGAGAAGGAAGGTGGAGTTGAGGCTAGGGTTTGTTTTGTTTGGGTTTTAATCAGAGAAGGAGAGAGGGTACGGGGAGAGAGAGAGTGAGATATTATAATATTAAAAATTAATGCTGATATGGTATTAAAGAGATGAGAGATTGTAGGGAGGGGGAAGTTACGGAAATTAATGAGTATTAGTGGAGGAGAATTAAAGGAGATACAATTTGTTGTAACTGAGAGATTTTATGGATAATAGATAGGGATTAAATTTTGGGGGTTACAGGAGAGATTCTAGGGATTGATTAGGAGTAGATCTGGTCAACACACAGTTAAGAGAAATTGGGTTAATGGGTTTGAGTTTAAAATAGTTGGGCTTTATATTTGGGCTTCACAACTTAAATAAACAATGCAAATCAATAAATATAAATTGGGCTTAAGATAAACAATTGGGTTTGGGCTTTATAAATTAAATAATTAAATAATGCAAAATAGTCCGAGATCAATTGGGCTTTAATAATAATAATAATAATAATAAAGATCAAGAAAATAGAAGTAATAACAACATCACTAATTTTAATGATAACAACAATAATATTACTAATAATAAGAACAACCAATCTTAATAAAAATGATAATAATGACAATACTAAAAATAATAGAAATAACAATGAAAATAATAAAATAATAATAGCAAGATTATATAAAGGAATTGGGTTTAACAAATTATTAAAGAAGTTCCGAATATTTTTAGTTTGGTTAAAACAAAAATAGTCGATCAATTACAAAATAGAAAGTAAGGTAAAATATACTCTTACTCAAAATAAACATAATTTTCGATCAGAAATATTTTAAATAGAAAAGTTAAAATGAATTTAACACAACTAAATTCATAAATAATTCCAAATACAGAAAATAATTCAGAATATATATATATACGGGAACGAGGGTTACAATCTCACTTAGTAAAAATCTTGCCTGAGTAAAAAGCTAGAATAGTGAGCAAATGTGAGAGGGGGTGGAGATTTATAGAAACAGAGGTTGGTGGCACAGTTACCAAGGTTAAGAGGCCCCCAACAAGGCAAAGGCCTGGCCCATTTGGTAAAAAATGCAGGAAATTGCGTTGACCGATCAAACGGCCTTGGGACCCACTGGCCACGTGTCACTCTCCTATTTGTCCCCGAGGTCGATTGCCACCGACGTCGAAACGCAAGAAAATGCGTTGACCAGTCAACGGTGGCTGGGACCCACTCGCCACGTGTTGATCTCCTATTCGTCCCCAAGGTCAATTGCCACTGATGTCGAAATGCAAGAAAATGTGTTGACCAGTCAACGGTGGCTGGGACCCACAGGCTACGTGTCAATCTCTTATTTGTCCCCGAGGTCGATTGCCACCGACATCGAAACGCAAGAAAATGTGTTGACCAGTCAACGGTGGCTGGGACCCACTCGCCACATGTTGATCTCCTATTCGTCCCCAAGGTCAATTGCCACTGATGTCAAAATGCAAGAAAATGTGTTGACCAGTCAACGGTGGCTGGGACCCACAGGCCACGTGTCGATCTCCTATTCGTCCCCGAGGTCGATTGCCACCGACGTTGAAACGCAAGAAAATGTGTTGACCAGTCAATGGTGGTTAGGACCCACAGGCCACGTGTCGATCTCCTATTCGTCCCCAAGGTCGATTGCCACCGACGTCGAAATGCAAGAAAATGCGTTGACCAGTCAACGATGGCTGGGACCCACCGGCCACGTGTCGCCCTCCTATTCGTCCCCGAGGTTGATTGCCACCGATGTCGAAACGCAAGAAAATGCGTTGACCAGTCAACGAGGGCTGGGACCCACAGGCCACGTGTTGCTCTCCTATTCTTCCCCGAAGTCACTTGCCACCGACGTCGAAATGCAAGAAAATGCGTTGACCAGTCAACGGTGGCTGGGACCCACAGGCCACGTCTCGCTCTCCTATTCATCCCCGAAGTCACTTGCCACCGACATCGAAACGCAAGAAAATGCGTTGACTTGTCAACGGTGACTGGGACCCACGGGCCATGTGTCGCCCTCCTATTCGTCCCCGAGGTTGATTGCCACCAATGTTGAAATGCAATAAAATGCGTTGACTGGTCAACGGTGACTGGGACCCACTGGACACGTGTCGCCCTCCTATTCGTCCCCAAGGTCGATTGCCACCGACGTCGAAAACACGAAGAAGCAGGGGCCCACATACCACGTGTCTCCCCCCTGGACTTCGGCAAGCTTTTCGAAGTCGATTGCCACCGACGTCCAGAAAGCGAAGAGGAAGGGGCCCAGACGCCATGCGTCGCTCACCTAGACTTCGGCGAGCGTCCCGAAGTCAGTTTCCACCGACCTTCAAACAGGCAAAGTTCCCCTTCTTCACAGCCGTCTAATCATCCAGAATTGCTCGCCATTGCATGATCAAGGACCCAGATTCGGCCACATCAACTAGGGTCTGATTCACCTTTCGATCATTCAGATCTTCGCAGCCAAGGCTAATGGACGATCCAGATCGCGCCACGTCATAAATAGGTGATTAAAATTATTTTTATTATTATTAATTCGAATTATTTATTTAAAAATTGCGAAAAAATGATTAAAATTCAGGAAAACTAATTAAAAGTTCTAAAAAATAATTATAAATTTGGGGAAATATTTTTGAGCCCTTGGGTGAATAATTATTGGTTAGAATAATTAATTGGTGCTCCCGAAAAATAAATCATCGCTTTGCAAAATTGGATAAATGATTCGAAAAAATAACTAAAAAATCGGGAAAAATTACAAAAAATCCAGAAGGGCCTAAGAACACACTTGGGCACATTACCAACTCAGAAAAGCATCATCACCCCTCAAACAAGATTCGAACACCCTTCGAGAAATCCGATAAAGCCATATACGCCACTGGAACAACAAAACTACTCCCCAAAGGCTGTAATACACAGTATCTGGGAGTGGGGGGCTCTTAATATGGCTAAAAATGGGGTTAAATCGGAACCGTTCAAAGTGATCACGAATCTTAAAGTTACAGTGGCAAGATGGTAATTTCACCTACAGACGGGTCTGAATTGGAAACCGGGTCTCTTCTCTTGGACCCGCTTACTCATGAACAGATTTGTTCAGTTAAGAACGGGTCTTAACCCGTTAGGGACCAGTTCAACAGGATAGGAGAAAATCCTGGCTCATCCTTATCCTGAGGAGGTAGTTATAATCACTCCTGTCCAGCCATACCAGGAAGTAGGGATTCACTCTGATCCAGAAACAGATCCCCACGGAAACTATAAATACCCCCTACTTCCTACTATCACAGGTGATCACTCTTTGTGCACTCAAGCTCTTTTCCTTTTCTTTTTCTAGTATTGACAAGAGCGTTGAAGGGTTCGTCGCCGGGATCCATCCCGATGTTTCGAACATTTGTGCAAGTCCGCGAGAGCACCAAGGAGTCAACTTGTCAACAAGAGAAGAAGTAAGATTCAGCCGGTTTGAGTTCCTACGAACCTATAAATTCTGTCTATTTTTCCCACACCAGATTCAGCGGCAACAAAGATCATGTTGAATTATGAAAGATTGTATGTGTATGAACACGAAATGGAATTAAGAGCTAGAGTGTGGCTAAGCCTTATACCGACATTGAATAAATACTTTTGAGATAAGATATTGGAAAGAAAAGACCAAGTTTGGGTCGTTGTGTTGATTGATGGTTAAGACCGGTATAGAGGGAGTGCTAACTTTAGGGTATTGATTTTATTCATGATTCAAAATAACTAAGGATTAGATACATGGTGAAGATGTGACGAAAGTAAGAGAAAAACATGAGTATGAGGACCATCGGATTGGTAGTGTGAGAGTAATTCATAGGTTTCCTGCTTGATGCATCATGTCATAGCGTGAACACTACTTCGAAATTATCATTCCGGTGGCAACGCTTGTGGGGTGTTTGGTGACTACGGGTGGTACCATCGTTCCTTGACGGAGGCTGAATTGTTCATAGGCTCTGCATCATACATCATGTCACGACGTGGGATTCCCCTCCAAGCTCCCGGGACATGGGCTCGTAACTCATAGAACATCTAGGATACTTACCGTAGTTGTCGTAGTAGTTTAAGTCTTGGCGAGGGATTGAACCCTATAAGATGAAGAACGATTAAGCGCTTGCCAACGGACCTATGTAGTATGGGATGCATAGAATCCGAACAAGTGCGCATTAGTGTTATGTAACATAACTAATTGCATTAAGGATTAAGTGCACATTCACACATGACATCAATAGGATAGTTCCCGTAGCTTTATTTTGTGATAAGTGTGTGCTTTCTAAGTAAGAGAAATTGATGTATTATATCCTTACGTCAGTTGAATGAACTGACGTGCCCACAGTTTCTATACCGGATAAAGTGCATGAAAAGACTAAAGAGGAATTGATGCTTAAAGAATTATTCAAGTGTTGTTGTATTTCATTCATGTAATTGTTGTAACTTTGCTTTCGCTGTTTAAATGTAATTCTGATGTAATGAAAGTTTTAAATTCCTTATAAAATTGTACGAAGAGAAGTGTAAAGATCCTGTGGAACTTCGAATTTGGTCTTATTTAGAATTCAGGGTGTTACACAAGGCTTGTTGTGAAAGAATTCTCTCAAAGAGAAGGCTTTGATTATAGTGAGATCTTTGGACCGGTTGTGAAGATGACTTCAATTAGGGTTTTGCTTAGTATTGTGGTAGTTAAAGACTTGCACTTAGAGCAATTAGATGTAAAGATAGTATTTTTCCATGGTGATGTCAGAGAAGAGTTGTACATGAAACAACCCACAGGTTTTGAGGCAAAATGGAAAGAAGACATGGTGTGTCGATTAAAGAAGAGTCTTTATGGGCTCAAACAGGCACCGCGGCAATGGTACTTGAAGTTTGATTGCTTCATGAGAGGAAAAGGTTTCGATGGATGCAAAACGGATTATTGTGTGTTTGTTCGTAGATATGAGGACAATGATATAGTTACCTTGGCGTTGTATGTGGATGACGTGTTGTTAGCAGGTTCATGTATGGAGAAGAACAAGGAAGTAAAAAAGGCGCTAGCTTCGGAGTTTTCAATGAAGGATTTGGGTGAAGCAAAGCAAATTCTCGGCATGAAGATTAGTAGAGACAGGAGAAGCAAGAAGCTTTGGTTATCTCAAGTAGACTACGTGAAGAAGGTGTTGAAGAGATTCAACATGCATGGCGCGAGGCCAATCACTTGTCCCTTGGCTTCTCACTTCAAGTTATCAATGGACTTGTGTCCTAAAATGAAGGCGGGGATGGAGGAAATGGATGGTATTCCTTATGCCTCAGCCGTTGGGAGTTTGATGTATGCGATGGTGTCTACAAGACCAGACATCGCACAAGCAGTAAGAGTTTTAAGCCATTACATGAAAAATCCAGATAAACAGCATTGGGATGCAGTAAGGTGGATTCTTAGATATCTAGCAGGTACTTCAGATCACTCTCTTTATTTTGGGGGAGATTCTTTGCATATACATGGTTATGTGGATGTGGATTTTTCGGGCGATCGTGATGGTTGCAGAAGTACTACAGGGTATGTATTTACAGTTGGCACTTACAGAAGCAACGAAAGACATGTTGTGGATTTCGGAGCAAATGAAACAGTTAGGCACGAAGCAACCCGTAAGTGAACTATGGTGTGACAGTCAAAGTGTAGTTTTTTTTCCGAAAACTCGGCATATCACTCTAGGAATCGGCACATTCAAATAAGGTATCATTTTATCAGAAATGCAGTTGAGAAAAAATGGTTGAAGCTAACTAAGATTCTTGGCACTAAGAATCTGGCGGACATGCTCACTAAGGTGGTGGATAGCAGGAAACATCAGTTTTGCTATACCGCTATCGGATTGTCTCCAGGTTAATTGTTGAGGAGACTCGCAGAGGCACAGACCTAGACTAGGCCAATGGAAGAATGAAGAATAGGTTAGAGACTTCGTGTATATGTCTCCAAGTGGGAGATTGTTGGGGTTTGTGGATCCAATACACGATAATGGGTTGAAGAAGATAGACGAGAAGGAGAGTCGAAGTGGGAGCAAGAAGTTCAAGAGTAGTTTGAAGCTACAGACATAGTTGCGGTCGACCACACGGTCGACCGCATCCCAGGTAATGTACGATCGACCACGTAGTCGACCGTCTCGCTTTCTGCCTCAACCCTGTAACTTGAAGAGGCGAACAGTCGACCGCACGGTCGATCGACCTACACTCTGTTGGACCCTGCACAGTCGAAGGAGAGAACCGGTCGACCGACATGGTGTTGCGGTCGACCGTCCTGACACTGTTTGATGAGCGGCTGAGATTGAAAGCTGAGAAAACCTATATATATATTGTATTGTGTATGATTTTAGGGTTAACCAAAAGAAAAATAGAGATCTACCAGTCGTCATTGAGAGAGAGGGAGATAGAGAGAAACCTTACACCTTGAGGGTGAGTTCTTGAGAGATTTGTAAACCTATTCTTCATATTTCTAGTGGAAATTGTAGGAGTGCCTCTGCGCGGGGAAGTAGCCATTGTTTTGGTGAACCTCGAAAAAATCTCTTGTGTTCTTGGGTGTTGTTTTTTGTTGTTCTTTATTATCTTTTTTTGATTCTATAGTTCTTACATCTCGTCGTCGTTGTTGAGTTATTCCGCAGTTAGAATTCAACACTTCTGTCCCTTTTCTTCCCAACCCTTTAATTTCCTGAGTGATTCATGGCTGCCCCTTTTTCTTCCTAACCCCAATCTTCGATTTTATTATGGTTTTTCTTTCTCATTCATAGGAGGAAGAGTTACTAATTCATTTATTATGTAAGTGGATTATCAATTTATCACTATAAATATTCTCCCATCTTTTCACTATTTACATGTAGGTTTTCTCTATTATTTTCTATCACCAATTATTTTCAGTGGTGTTCTCATTATCTTCTCGCTGTGATTTTTCTATATTTTTCAGTGTAAATCCCTCACGTTTATTTTGTATGTGTGGTCTTTTGTTTTCTACATCTTTACATTTTTATCTTTCATTTTTTTTTTTTTGAAGTTTTTGTTAATGTCAGTATTCAATTCTTGTAAATGCACATTTACATTTTTTTTAATAATCAGTTGGAAATTGGAATCTTCTATAAAAAAATCCCATATGATCTATCTATCAATGGAACATCTCAACATTGTGATCAATGTTGCAGAATGCAGTATTCGGATCTATGCAAATTAGTCTCACCTTTCACATAACATAATGCACAATGTACATATATCAAACTTTTCCCCCCCATTTTAAAGAATTTCCACTAAATGTAACTGTTGTCATGAGTTTTATTTCCATATGGAGCGATTGAGTAAGGAAGTAATTGTTTTTTTTTTGATTCGGTTCTCGCTGCATGCATGAGCAATGTTTGTACTAGTTTTCTTGCTTCCTCGTTTCTGGTTTTCTTGCTTAGCTGTTTATGTGCAGTTGTTTGAGTATGATGGACTTAGTGCTAGCTAGGGAAGTTGCTTGTTCTTCTTGTTAGGATCGTTAGAAAAACAACAGAGATAAATTTGAGAAGAAAACAACACAAATATTATTTCTCAATCTCAAAAGATTTACAAAAAAAAAATCTCAATACTTTATAAGCTCTCTGTGGCTATTAATCTCTATTTTTCTCTTCAGTTGAGTGTATCTTCAAATGAAGAAAATAGTGAGAATTTATAGGAGGGGAAGAGACACCATGCTTTCGAAGAGACACCATGCTTCAGAAAAGACACCATGCTTCGAAGAGACACCATGCTTCGGAAAAGACACCATGCTTCGGAAAAGACACCATGCTTCGAAGAGACACCATGCTTCGGAAAAGACACCATGCTTCGGAAGAGACACCATGCTTGCACCAAACGTTGTCATGCATCAGCATGCACCAAACGTTGCATGCATGAGTGCATGCTCTTTTGTGGCGGGACCTACAATTCTCCCCCTCACGCCACATCTGCACCAATCGTCATCTCTCATCCATTCCAGTTATGTCTCTGCATAACTCTAGTTTCTCCCGAGACACAATCTTTGTCAACATGTCTGCTGGATTCTTCTTCGTGTGGATCTTCATCAGTTTCAACAATTGTTGATCCATCACCTCGCGTATCCAGTGATAGCGAATATCAATATGTTTTGTTCGGAAATGGTACATTGAATTCTTGCTTAAATCCAGAGCACTCTGACTGTCACAATGTACCTTGTAGTCATTCTGCTTGATCCCGAGTTCTTGTAGAAATCGCTTTAACCACAACATCTCTTTGCCAGCTTCAGCGGCAGCAATGTACTCTGCTTCTGTCGTAGATAGTGCAACGCACTTCTGCAACCTTGACTGCCATGACACAGCTCCCCCTGCAAAAGTGTAGATAAAACCAGAAGTCGATTTTCTACCATCAAGATCTCCGGCCATATCTGCATCTGTATAGCCTTCCAAAACCGGATCAGCTCCCCCGTAACACAAACATATCTTTGAAGTACCCTTAAGATACCTGAGAATCCACTTAACAGCCTCCCAATGCTCATTTCCTGGATTGGAGAGAAATCTGCTTGCCACACCCACTGCATGTGCAATATTCGGCCTCGTACACACCATTGCATACATCAGACTTCCAACCGCTGAAGAATAAGGCACAACTTCCATTTCCTCGATCTCTTTCCTGGATGAGGGACACGAACTCTTGCTCAACTTGAAATGATTAGCCAGTGGGATGCTAACTGGCTTGGCACCCTCCATGTTGAATCGCTTGATCACCCGTTCAACATATTTCTCTTGAGATAACCACAATCTTCGGGCCTTTCTGTCTCGAGAGATGTTCATACCTAAAATCTGCTGAGCTGGCCCAAGGTCCTTCATATCAAAGACCTTAGAGAGTTCTATCTTCAGCTGTCTGATCTTCACTGCATCTTGTCCGACGACCAACATGTCATCGACATATAGTAACAGTGCAATGAAATTTCCATCAGGGGACCTTTGAATGTAGACGCATTGATCTGCAGCAGTCCTCTTGTAGCCTTGACTCACCATGAATGCATCAAACTTCTTGTACCATTGCCTTGGTGCTTGCTTGAGGCCATACAAACTCTTCTTCAGCTTACATACGAGATTCTCTTTCCCTGGAACCTCGTATCCCTCTGGCTGCTCCATGTAAATTTCTTCATGCAGATCACCGTGAAGAAATGCAGTCTTCACATCCATTTGTTCAAGCTCCAAGTCTAGGCTAGCTGCTAATCCGAGCATGACTCGGATTGAAGTCATCTTTACAACTGGAGAAAAAATCTCACCAAAATCGATGCCTTTCTTCTGAAGGAATCCTTTGACCACTAGCCGAGCTTTGTGCTTCACCACCTTTCCACTGCCATCTTTCTTGAGCTTGAATACCCACTTGTTCTTTAGTGCCTTCTTCCCTCCTGGATGCTTAACCAAATCGTAGGTTTGGTTCTTCTCTAAAGAGTCCATCTCATCCCGCATAGCATGCAGCTAGTTGTCTTTGTCTGGATGAGACAATGCTTCCTGGAAATTCTCTGGCTCCCCTTCATCAGTAAGAAGAATGTACTCTGATTCTGGATATTTAGTAGATGGAACATGGCCTCTTTCAGATCTACGTAGCTGAGGCTCACTCGTCTCAGGCGGTGTATCATTATCTTGTACTGGTTCTGCAGCTGTGAAAGGTTGCGGCTCCCCAGGCTCATCAATCCCTTCTTCCTCATCCTCTGGTTCTGCTTCTAGTTCTTGATCAGACACATCATCATCTGCGGCAGCTTGTACTGGTACTGTATCTGGAACAAAGTCCTGAGTGCTGACAGGACTTTCAGCAATTGTAGGCTTTTCAGTGTCCCCATATGTCTGATTTTCATGGAACACCACGTCTCTACTTCTGATGGGCTTCTTCGTCTTTAGATCCTATAGCCTGTATCCAAACTCCTCGTCTCCATAGCCTATGAAAATGCATGGAGTGGTTCTCGCATCGAGCTTCTGCCTGAGCTCCTTTGAGACATGTGCATAAGCCAGACATCCAAATGTCCTCAGGTGAGAGTAGGAGGGGTTTTTGCCGGTCCATTTCTTCTCCGGGATGTTGAAATTCAGCGGGACTGATGGAGAACGATTGATCAAGTAGCAGGCGGTGCGAACAGCTTCTCCCCAAAATGGCTTTGGCAGCTTTGCTGTGCTGAGCATACTTCTGACTCTTTCCATGATTGTTCGGTTCATTCTTTCTGCTACCCCATTGTGTTGCGGGGTACGTGGAACCGTCTTCTCGTGCCGAATGCCCTGACTCTTGTAATAGGCATCAAAACTCCTGGATGTATACTCACCTCCGTTATCTGAGCGGAGGCACTTCAGCTTCTTCCCCGTTTCACGCTCTACCATGGCATGAAATGTTTTGAAGCTTTCCAAGACCTGATCTTTTGTCTTCAGAAAATACACCCACACCTTCCGAGAAGCATCATCAATAAATGTCAGAAAGTATTTGTTACCGCCTAGCGACTCCACCTCCATGGGACCGCAAACATCAGAATGTATCAGACTGAGCAACTCTGATCTCCTTGTCGAAGAGGAACTAAAAGAGACTCTTCGCTGCTTGCCAAATAAGCAGCTGCTGCAAGGTTGAAGCTCTGCATTCTTGGTAATGGAGATAAGATTTTCCTTCCTCAAGGTTGATAAACCTTTCTCACTCATGTGATCGAGTCTCTGGTGCCACAGTTTCTGCAAAGCTTCATGTTCAACAATATTGAGACTCTCCATATTGATCTTCACATGAGTCTTGTACAAAGTGCTGCAGAGATGTCCACGAGCGATCACCATTACACCTTTCAGCATCCTCCACAAGCCATTGCAAAAACGGTTATCATAGCCCTTTTCATCTAGGGCTCTTACCGAAAGAAGATTTTGTCGAAGTTCAGGTACATGGCGAACATCCTGCAATGTGATTGTGCACCCGGCATCAGTCTACATCCGAACGTCACCAATTCCGACAATCTTAGCAAAGCTAGAATTGCCCATCCTCACCGAGCCAAAGTCTCCAGCTTTGTACGTCGTGAAGATGTCCTTTCGAGGAGTGGCATGGCAAGATGCTGCAGTATCTACCACCCATTCTACGCCCTGATTCGACACATGGAGGCATGTCTCATCCTCATGAGAGCAAAGAGCCACATCTTCTAGTACTGTGACTTGTGCATCTCCTTCCTTCTTTGGTTGTGACCTTCCCTGACCACCTTGCTTTTGTAACTTCCAACAATTTCTTTTCATGTGGCCTGGTTTGCCACAGTGATGGCAGTTGTATGCAGGCCTCCTCCCATCACTTGATTTGCCTCTCGATCTGCCTCTGCTTTGGCTCCTGCCTCTCCACCTGCCTCGATCTTCCTCTCGCTGTCTCCCACGGACTTCTGTGACGCAGGCTTGTGCTTCTGTGCCAACGTCCTTTCTCCGAACTTCCTCATTGAATAGGGCATCCTTAACCATAGACATGGTAAGATTGCCAGTCGAAGCCGAGTTGCTGAGGGAGACCACCAATGTCTCCCAACTGTCTGGAAGAGAGCTGAGAAGTAGAAGTGCCTGTAACTCATCTTCAAGTGGTAACTCCACTGAAGATAGCTGATTCACCAGGCTCTGAAACTCGCTGGTGTGTTCTGCTACAGAAGTTCCTCCCTGTAGCTTCAGGTTCACCAACCGTCTCATCAGCAGGGCCTTATTTCGAGCTGTCTTGGCCTGGTACATATCCGCCAGCTTCTTCCAAAGGGCAAAAGCATCCGTCTCCTGGGCAACATGATGGAAGACACTGTGATCGATCCACTGTCGAATCTGACCAATCGTTTTCCTGTTCATCTTCTTCCAGTCCGCCTCATTGGTAGCTTTAGGTCTCTCTCCCTTCTCCTCAATAGGATCAAAGAGATCTTTACAACTTAGGAGATCTTCCATCCGAGGTCTCCAAAGTGTATAGTTGGTGGCAGTAAGCTTGATCATGGCTCCAAATGATGATGATGATATTGATTCCTCCATCGACATCTTGATCTGCAAAGGCTTTTGGCACTCAACAACTCAACCTCGCTCTGATACCACTTGTTAGGATCGTTAGAAAAACAACAGAGATAAATTTGAGAAGAAAACAACACAAATATTATTTCTCAATCTCAAAAGATTTACAAAAAAAAAACTCTCAATACTTTATAAGCTCTCTGTGGCTATCAATCTCTATTTTTCTCTTCAGTTGAGTGTATCTTCAAATGAAGAAAATAGTGAGAATTTATAGGAGGGGAAGAGACACCATGCTTTCGAAGAGACACCATGCTTCGGAAAAGACACCATGCTTCGAAGAGACACCATACTTCGGAAAAGACACCATGCTTCGGAAGAGACACCGTGCTTGCACCAAACGTTGTCATGCATCAGCATGCACCAAACGTTCCATGCATGAGTGCATGCTCTTTTGTGGCGGGACCTACACTTCTTGGCCTGCTGCATCTCTTTTCACTCTGTTTTGTTATATGTATTGAGTTTTGTGTCATTGCTCCTTGCTGTTTACTTTCGTTTTGTGGTCCTGTGTGATCGGCTTTATGAATCAAAGTGTTCAGTAGTTGTTGTTTTTTGTGGACTCCGATGTTGTAATTCTGTTATATATATTTATAATATTATGGCTGGAGCGAGTTTGATCTATCCTATTAGTCAAATACGTCTTTTCTGAAGAATCGGGCAGGACTCGGGCTTTTGGCTTTATTCAGTTCCGGGCTTGAGCCTCATTTTAGCAGCCTGACTGAAAATCGTGCTGGGCTTGGACCGTAGAAAAAATTTTGGGCTAGGTTTTTATAAGTTCGGGCCGAACCTGACCCACTGCCAGCTAGCCTTACTTAAAACCCAGAGAGATTTCTTGCATTTACTAAAAACCAGGGGGTTTCTACGTTGATTTATAAACCCATAGGGATTATCTGCATTGATTGAAAATTTATGGAGGTTTGCTTTGACCTCTAAATGTATGGGGTTTTTCGGCTTTTTATAAGTAGAACCGTAGTTGACATAATTTGGAGTTTTCAATGTGTGGTTGGAAATTGAAATAATTGCCTGACTTTAAGTAAATGGCTATTAGTGGCAGAGTTCAAGGTGAGCAAAAACTTGTAAATTAAAAAACTTGTGAAAAGGCCAATGACCTCAGTTCAACTCTATTAGTGGACATCTCTAATATTTACATGGTTATTTTTCAAAACCAGGAAACATAGAAGAAATGGAGGTTGGGGTTTGGATTTTGCGGTTTAAAAGCATCTACAACCACGCTTACTATTTTGGCTCGTTAGAATATGCAAAATGAATAATAATTGGATTATTTAGCAAGCAAAAAAAGTCAACACTCTAACCATGCTAGCTATTTTGGCTAGCTATTAATATTTTGAAGCCCAAAATTAAATCAATTAAAATACGAAGCCCAACCCAAAAGAAAAGCCTAGCTAAAAAGAATATGTTAAAAAAGATTGAAGCCTAAGCCCAAAACAAAAAGCCCAATCTAAAAGAAAAATACTTCCACCGCGATCTGTGATCGCGAGTTCACGATCTAGGGCGATTTCGCGAGCTCGCAATCACGTGTTTGCGCTCGAAGTTCGCAATGATCGCGAAGTTCGTAATCATATTTCGACTTGATTTGGATTTTTTGTGTGTTTTGATTTTATTTTTTGTTTTGTTTTATGAGGCGGGAAGAACGGAAGGGAAGTTTGGCGAGCAATACAGCTTTGCTAGAACTGGCGAGTAAATCTGAGATATCTATTTTGTTGAGTGGTTTGACGAGTTTCATTGGAAAAAAAATTTCTCTGTAAATATGCAATTTTAGCAAAAATTGAAAAATGACTAGCGTGATTGAAGATGGTCTAATACAATATCTGGAATATACTCACATGTCAAAAATAAACACATGATTTCAAAATTAAAATAAACACAGTTAAACTGATACCACTTGGAAGGATAGGTCATCGGTCCCATTAGAAATGTGTTGCACACATTTTAAAAATATATTCACATGTACATTATAGATTTACTAGATTTGCCTGTGGGCACGTGCCTATGGCACGTCTTCGGAACGATACAACACACGAAAATCCCTGTAAACAGTAAAACAACAATTATGTAGCTCAAGTTTGAATAATATGACAATAATTAGTTGTGAATAAAAGTCCATGTTTCTATTAGTATATGTTGAAAAATAATTATAAATTGAGGTGTAAAATCCAACTTCTTAGAACTTTAAAGGTGGAAAATGATGAAATTTAACTGTTGAAGATATATTTGATATTTTCAATATAATATGTGCAATAAATAAAGCTTAAAATTTCTGAAAATTTTACAAACCTGAAATCTTAAAACCTGAATTTCTAAGTAAATAAAGAAAGAATGGGAGAAAGAGGGGGAGAGAGAGAAAGAGAGAAATATGAAAAAATGAAGAGAGAATCGAGAGAAAGTAATAAAGTAATGAGTGTTTTTTTTTTTTTTTTTTTTTTTTTGGAGGGGGGGGGGGGGGGGGGGGGGGGGGGGGGGGGGGAATGTGTTTTGTGAAGTTGAATCTGAGCCTTTGATTTTGGAGGGATTGAAGGTGAGCCACTTGATAGCTTTCTTTGTGTTTTATTATATAGATGGGACAATATGCTTTTCAAATAGAGTGCATGTAGGCATGTAGCCTTTCGTATATACGTTACAATTTTTTTATATCATTATTATTATTTTATTTTACTTAACTACATTCAGGACTAACAACAAATACACTATACATACTAGTATTTTTCACCTGCGATGCACATTTTGATAATTGGAGGATTTTCACACGCGATATACGTATTAAGAAATAGTTTTTGAGTTGGACATGTGTTGCACGTAATTGAGAAAATTAGTTTGAAGAAAAAACTACCATTTGTACGTGCAATGCACATGTTCATAACTAGAATTGGAGTTGTACGTGCAACATATATGTTTGTTTGGTGTTAAAAAATATTTAAAATTATTTTGCATGTGCATTGCACGTTTAACTAGGGGGAATTTTTTATTTATTTATTTTTAATTAATGGGAGAATTGGAGTTGCACGGGTTTGTATGTTGACAAATTACAACTCTAACTCTTCCATCTTTACTATTTTAATGGGAGAGTTTGTCATCAAACAAACTTTATTTGTAACCAAACAAACACGTGCATTGTAACCCAAAAAAACGTGCAATGCACATGCATAACTATTATAAAGGAGGTCTTAGGTTTGATGCCAACAACATCAGAATTTTTTTATAATATATATTTATAAAGATGTTCATCGCACGTGTAAATTAGTAGTTATATAAAGAGAGACTAATAAATCAATATGATAAAGCATTTATGAAGTAGTGTAATAATAGTATGTGAAGCTGGAAAGCAAAATCTAGATTGAACCCAAGTATTAATAAGGTCTTATATAGGGATGGCAACAAGGCCGGTTCAGCCTCAGCCCGGTGAACCGCCTGAATTAGCCCGGTCGGACCTTGAATCGGCCCGGCCCGCCTATAATTTTACCAATTCAGTCAGGTTCAACAAGTTCTCCATCCTGGCCCGATTGAAACAGCTCGGCTGTTGGCCCGGGACCGTCCAGGCCTAGTTGGGCCTGAAGCGGTTTGAAGATGACCCGGGCAAGCCCGGCGGACTGGGCCGACTGTTGGGCAAGGGCGTGCAACAAGCCTTGCTGTTTTTGTTTTGTTATTTATTTTTTTCTTTGAAAACCCAATTACTAAAATACCCCCCCCCCCCCCCCAACCCCTATAAACGACTAGTTTTGGAGGGTATTTTTGAAAATCTATAGATACCCACCCCATTCCATACAAATTCTTCTCACCAAACAATTCTTATTCTCTCTACTCAACCCTCTCAATTTCAATACAAATTCCAAGCAAACAATTCTCAAATCTCAAACAACTCAAATTATTACAAATAATTATTTCAAGCGGGTTCAAGAAGGATTCAAAAAGCATTTCCCAAAATACACTTGTAATCCGGTTAAGGTATTTTATTTTGGTGTTAATTTTTTGTTAGTTGTCCATTTATTGCTTGTTAATTTTTTCTCCAAAATTTTCTCATTTCAATTTGATCAATTCCATATTTTAATGACATCACATCATTCTTCACGTAGTGCCCGTAGCCAAAGTGGACAAGAATCCATAATCATTTCTCGCACAGGCAGTGTTCCACAATTTGATAGTTTTAGTATTAGAGATTTTTCATTTATTCCCAAACTTGAGAGTGTACTCGTTGCATACAACGATGATGGCATTCTTGTTGAAGAGACTAAAACATAAAACCCTAACATTCCAACTCCTTCCCGAAAACATAGAGGTCAAACTTCTGATATACACAATCATTTGGCACTCATCTTCCTCCGATCCTTCAACTGGCACTAAGGTATGCAACAAGTGTCAAATCGTATACAAATGAAAATGGGTATCGGGACGGGTACACTAAAGCATCATTTAACTAGTGCACACCCGGACCTAGCTAAGCATAATATTACACAACAGAAAACCAACCCTAGGACCGACCATGTAGATAGTCATAGCTATGATAGTGAACTCACACATATGGAAATGGCCAAATTAGTGATTAAGGATGAGTTACATCTTTCTTATTCCAAGAGTAGGAACTTGGTAGAATTTAACCAAACTACTCTAAACCCCAATTACGAAAGAATTGCAAAAAATACCCTAAAATCCGATTGCGAAAAACTTTATGCACAGCTTAACGATGTTTTACTTGCTACTTTATATTTTTTAACATGTAAGATTTCATTAACTAGCGACAGTTGGAAAGGTGTTAACGATGTTCCAATGATGAACATAACTTTTCATTTGATTGATACTGATTGGATCCTTCAAAAGATGAGAATAGTATATGGATATATAGAGCATCCCCATAGTGGTGCGCAGATCAAAACACAAATTATTCGAGCAAGCATCAATTTTGGTATTTCTGATAATTTTTTTTGCATTAGCCTTGATAATGCCACCAATAATAAAAAAGCGGTTCCTATATTACTTGAACTATTTTTTCCTCCTGAGCATGCAATTTTTCATATTAAATGTGCATGTCATATAATTAACTTGTGTGTATAGGATACATTGAAGATAGCAGAACCATACATATCTGTTATTAGACAATGTGTGCATTATATAGATTTAAGTGGTCATCATAAACAAGAATTCACAATGGTGTGAGATTGAGAGACTATGACACAAAAAATTCCCTACAGATGTTCAACACCGTTGAAATTTTACTTTCTACCTACTTCAAATTGTTAGTGAATATAAAGAGGTTATATATAGTTTTTTTAATGCAAAAATCATGGAAGACTTTGCCATGACTAATTATCAATGGTCGTATGCCAAACATTTTTTTCCAATTTTTACATCCTTATGAAAAAGCAACCAAAAAAAAAATTTGGCCTCTTATGACGCCAATTCTAGTAGTATTTTTCTTACAAAAGTTAATATGATGAACACTCTTCTACTTAGTATGCATGACCCTTACATTTCTAATATTGTTTAACCTACATTAAAAAAAAGAGAAATATTTTCATCATCTTTCTATGTTGTATTTAGTTTGTAGTGTATTTGATCCTTGTATCAAGTTAGAGTGTGTGAAGAATACGATCTAAGTGTTTTATGATATGGTTACACTTGAAGATAGTGATGATTTTGATGTTGATGAATTTAAGGTTAATTTTGAGTAAATAGTACAAAATTTGTATAATACTTATGATAAGACTTTTGCATTTGCAAGTGATAGTCGTACTATAACAAATACAACATCGTCTTCTACCAAAGATAAGAACATTGTATATGAAGAAACATCATATGATTTATGGAGTAGGATTCAACCTAAAAAAGCTAGGACAAATACATTTAATGAATTAGTTTGGTTTAATGCACAAGACACACTATCGTTTGAGAACAAGATTAATGTGTTAACTTGTTGGAAAACTAATGAAACTTCATTTCCCATTTTTTCCCGCATGGCAAAAAACCTACTGCCCCCCCCCCCCCCCCCCCCCCCCCCCCCCCGTTTCCACGATCACATCGGAAAGTGTTTTTTCTTTTGGTGGCAGGATTTTGAGCGAGAAAATGAATCGCTTGACACTTAAGTATTTGGAGATGCTAGTGTCTTGTACAGAGTGGATGAAAGCATACCAGAGGACGCAAGGAATATTAGAATGCTCCAGCGGTAGCAACCTCCAGAAGAGGAAAAACGAAAACGAACTCTCGAAGCCTGATGGCTGAAGATTGAAGAATATACCAGTAAAAGCTCATTAGGGAATTTAGGGCGATGAGATCATAAGTTTAGGTTAAGTAGAGGTGCACGACATTAGTCCATTGCCCTTTCTTCAATCTAACTCTAGGCTACCTTAAACTCTAAGTTACTATCTCACCATGTAACCATATACTTTGTACGTGTTACTTTTTTTGTATTTTATAACACTTGTACATCAAAGATTTGAGAATAATAATACATGTTTTAAAAAATGATTCTTGTACTTCGGAAATTTGTAATCTATTAACATTTTTGATGTGGGTAAAAATCTAGTCCATCTAAGCCGTCTAATCCCAACGGACCCAGAGATCCCTTAAAAACAGGCATATACTCCTTGTGGGCCATTGGCAGGCCCACTACTCCAATTTGGCCCATAGAATATGGTCAACCCGGTCCACCAAGGGTCCCTCTCTCTGCCTATAAATACTAATCCCCCTCCAAAGCTAAGGTAATGAATCTTTAGCCTCTAAAACCATAATTTTCTTCTCCAGTAACTGACTTGATCGTCGGAGGGCCTGTCGCCGGAAAAACTCCCGGTGTTTCAAGGCTTTTTACAGGTATCTGGCAACCAACGGTCGGTGCAACCACCACCAGATTCACATATTCCAAACACGCATTAGAGTCTCATCAGCATCAGATTTACAGCTGAGATATGCTCTTCCCTCTTCTCAAAAGAACTCATTATCTATTTCTCCCACACTAGAAATAGCAGCATCTGATTGGTGCCATTTGTGGGAAACAGACAGATCTAGCCTCTGACTCAGATCCCACTCAGTAGCCCTCTTCTCCCATACTGTGGGGTGTCATGCTGACCCCCCTCCGCCTCCTCCTCTTCTTCCGTCCTGCAGCCGTCCGGTCACCCAGGCATCCAACAGTGGTAGAACGAATGCCAGCAGAGGCCTGCTCTGAGCGCCTCCCGTTCAGTTGCCCAAAGGGACGACTAACCTGCTGCATCAGACCTCTGAAATGTCATCTATAATCGACAGGACGAGGACGACCTTCACCATCGCCTCAACCATTCTAGGATTGAAAGACCCAGAAAGACCCTCGAATCATGTTTTGAACCGAAGCCGTCACTTCTCCCATGGAGAGGAGAAAGAGCGCAGTCTCTCCCCGAGGGACTTTCGACCCCCAAATGGACACGGGGAAGGAGGGCACGTGATGAGGGTCAAGTTTCAAGAGTTCCGGAATGAGGTCCTCCATGCTCTTTGAAATGGAGCCAGGAATGATCAACACACCGACAACCCCTGCATTGGATTGCATGAAGACTCCTACGGGTCCACCTGATCCGAAGGACGAGGAGACACGATCCTTAAGCTACTGTAAGAGATGATAGATTGGCTCGCCTGAATAGGGGATGACAAGAAGCAATCAAATCGAGGGTACCGCCCCTTTCTCCTCTTATATCCTCGAAGCCCCGGTCCCGATGAGCGTCAAGCCTCCCACCTTTGAGACCTATACCGGGGAGTCGGATTTGGCTGATCACATTGAGATGTTCAAAACCCTTATGATGATTCATAGTGCTTCGCATGCCCTCCTCTGCCATGCCTTTCCATCCACGCTGCGAGGCTCGGCACGAGAGTGGTACTCCCGACTTCCTCCAAACTCTATCTTCTCCTTCGAAAACTTGAGGAGAGCTTCCTCGCTCATTTCGTGACCAGTCGTAAGGCTGAGAATATGAGCTCCTCCTTGCGTGTCATGAAATAGAAGGACGGAGAGTCCCTTCAGGATTACATCCACAAGTTCACAGTCGAGGCTCGATCAATCTCCTCCCTTGACGTTGGGGTCACGGCAGCTGCCTTCAGGGACAATGTCTGACACGATTTGCTAAAGACCTCCCTCACCAAAAGACACCCACGAACTTTTCCATGGTAAGAAGTATATCCAGGCCAAAGAGACTTTGCATCCCGGGGGGAGGGGGGAGGGGGGGAATCATTGACCAAAGGAAGAAAGGAAGATTGGCATCTCTAAGGCACAGCAGAAAGCTCAGAAAGATTCCTCCGGGTAGAGGCACCCTCCTCCAGTGCCCCGATTTGAGAAATTCACTCCGCTTAATGTGAGTGTCTCTTTCATCCTCATGGAGGTGGAGGAAGAGGGGTTGATTCGGCATCCCCCTCGGTCAAATAATAGTAACAAAAAGAGGAATTTGAGGTTCTACTGTCGGTTCCATCGAGATCATGCCCACAAGACTGACAACTATTGGATGCTTAAATATGAAATTGGGTCTCTCATCTGTAAGGGCTACTTGTCCAAGTTCACTTGGAATGACCCAAGCCCGAGAACAGCTCCTCCTCCCTGCGTACCTAACAGGAAATAGACTCTGAGCCCTAGGGCTCAGAGAGGATGGCAACCCTCCACTCCATACATGGGGAGGGGGGCGGGGGGAGGGGGGGAGGGGGGAGGGGGGGTGAAGTCATGGACTCGATGTTTCTTTCTCGAACGAATACCTCGAGGGTGTCAGGATCCCCCACTGCGATGCCTTCATCATCAGCATCGGCTTGGCAAACCACGAGGTTCAGTGCATCCTTGTTGATAATGGGAGTTATGTTAACATTTTGTTCCTCACCGCCTTTGAAGGATTGAAACTCTCCCGAAAAAGGCTAAAGCCTGCGGGCTACACTCTTCATGGTTTCTCTGGTGCTCCAGTCCAAATCGAGTGGCTAATCACCCTAGACGTCCCCGCAGAAAAATCTCCGACCAGTCTAACTGAGCCTATGGGTTTCATGGTGGTCGATGTCAAGGTGGCCTATGATGCCATTCTTGGGTGCCCCGCCTTGACCTCTCTACAAGCGGTAACCTCGTCCTACCATATGAGGATAAAGTTCTTCACTAAGGCTAGGGTAGGGGGGTAACCAAGAAGCCGCCCAGGCTTCCTATACAGCCACGGTTGGGGGCTCAGTCCTCCCCTGCGATAGGAGTTCTATCAACTCCAAACCTGTTGACGAGTTGGAAGAGGTCCCTTTCTCCGAGGCCAACAATGCCAAATGGTTCCAAATGAGTAAGTTCTAACCTCTCAACCTCAAAGAATATGTCATCAACTGTGTCCAATGAAATAGGGATCTGTTTGCATGGACCCTCGGATATGCCCGGTATCTCTGAAGGCCTGATTATGCACAAGTTTGTGTCCATCCGGACTCCAAGCCAGTGCAACAGAGGTGACAGAAATTCACCCCCGAGAGGTAGCAAGCAGTGAAAGAAGAAATTGAAGAGCCCCTATTTACCCACTTCAATCAAGAAGTCAACTACCTAGACTAGTTGGCCAACATCGTGATGGTGAAGAAAGCTAGCAGAAAATGGAGGATCGTATAGACTTTACAAACCTTAACAAGGCTTGTCTGAAGGATCCTTTTCCCGTTCCAAGAATTGATGCCATGATCGATGCGATGTACAGACATGAGCTCCTCACCTTTATGGACGTAGTCTATGGATACATCCAGATCCAGATGTTTCCCCCAGATATCCAAAAGATTTCTTTCGTAACAGACCAAAGGGCTCTATTTCTACAGGGTTATGCCATTCAGCCTCAAGAACAAAGGAGCAACCTACCAGAGGTTGGTGAACCGGGTCTTCAAAGACCAGATTGGCCAAAAAATTGAGGTATACATGGACGACATGCTCTCAAAAGTATCAAAGAGGAGGACCACATGGGGGACCTCGAAGAGGCCTTTGGAGTCTTGAGGAAGCACAACATGAGGCTCAACCCTTCTAAATGCGCCTTCGAAGTTACTTTGGGTAAATTCACTTCGGGTAAATTTCTTGGCTTCATGGCCAGCCAGCAAAAAATAGAGGCGAACCCCAAAAAGATTCGGGCCTTCAGGGACATGGCCCCTCCTAAGAACGTCAAAGAGATCCAGAGATTCACTGGTAGACTTGTGACCATCGGAAGATTTCTATCGAAATGGGGGGGGGCTTCAAAGCCCTCCGGGGAGCAAAAAGCTTTGAGTGGGGTGAACCGCAACATAAGGCCTTCGACAAGTTGAATGAACATCTAGTCAACCCCCATTTCCTCAGCAAACCAGAGTCTGTTGAGGTCCTCTACCTCTACCTAGCGGCGTCTGAGCACGCCCTCAGTGCAGTATTGATTCGAGAAGATGACGGGGTGCAGAAACTAACCTATTATGTGAGCAAGGTGCTCCACGATGCCGAGCTATGCTATACTAAGATGGAGAAGGGGCTTACACCCTGGTCATGGGCGCAAAGAAGCTTCGCCCTTACTTCCAAGCCCATTCCAGCCCTTGATGCAAGTCCTCAAAAAGCTAGAGAATTTTGGTCGATTGATCAAGTGGGTCATTAAGCTTAGTCAACAAAATATCAATTATAAGCCGAGGACCGCTATAAAGGGTCAGGCGCTCGCTGAGTTCATCACCGAGTGCACTACTCTAGAAGCATCTGAAGTCTAAAAGGCTGAGCCAGTATGGAAGCTCTATGCGGATAGCTCCTCTTGCAAGGAAGTAGGGCAGGCGTAAGACTGAATGGACCAGACAACTTCGTCCTCCAATACTCTCGGCGCCTCAACTTCTGAACCTCCAACAATGAAGTCGAGTACAAGGCATATATCACCGGACTCCTCCATGCCTGTAGAGTTGGGGCCAAACGGGTAAAGGCCTTGAGCGATTCCCAGCTTGTGGTCAATCAAGTCTCCAAGGAATATGAAGTCCATGACACACGGATGGTTCAATACTTAGCACACATCAAGCTCCTTTTGGCTGATTTTTCCATTAGTCTGGTTCCCTTGCAAACAGAATAGCCAGGCAGATGTGCTATCTAGCTGGCATCCTCCTCCTTCAAGGTTTATGACCGCACGGTGTTGATGGAAGTCCTTGTCTGACCTAGCATCAATAAAGAGAATTCAGAAGTCCTATGCCTCAAATCGAAAACACAATCCACGACATAGATGGATCCAATCATAAAATTCTTGTAAAATGAAGAATTACCGCCAGTCCCGTCTGAAGCTAGAAAGGTCCGAGTTAGGGCCGGAAGGTTCGTACTTATCAATGACGTGCTCTTTAAATGATCATGCACGAAGGTTGACGGACGACCATACCTCAGATGCCTAACCCCCGAAGAGTCCAACTATGTGCTTAAATAGATGCACGCAGATTGTGGAGGTTGCCACATGAGTATCAGATTACTAGCGAGAAAGGTCCTCAACCATGGGTATTACTGGCCAACCCTTCTACAAGATGCTCAGTATCTTTTCAAAAAATGTGGCCCCTGCTAGAGGTTCTCCTCATCAAGCGAGTCCCTCAAGCTAGGCTCAAATCACTGATGATCCTAGCCCCATTCGGCCAGTGGGGGATGGATTTGGTCGGTCTGTTTCCTAAAGCAACGGACCAACATCGCTTCCTAATTGTTGTGGTCGATTACTTTACAAAGTGGGTCAAAGCAGAACCTTTGGCCACTATCACCAAACATCAGGACTAGCAATTCTGGAAACACATCGTTTGCCAGTTTGGGATCCCTCGGATCCTCATCACCGATAATGGCACTCAGTTTGTGGATATAGGTTTCCGAAAGTTTTGCGAGGACCTCGGAATTCAGCAAAGATTCTCTTCAATTTCGAACCCCCGGTCAAATGGACAAGCCGAGAACGCTAACCATCAAATTCTCGATGGCCTCAAGAAGCGATTGGACAAAGTCCCTAAGGGGTTGTAGGTCAATGAACTACCTAATATACTTAGGTCCTATTGAACAACCAAGTGGATTATGATGGACGAGTCACCCTTCAATCTAACCTTCGGAACCGAAGTAGTCACCCTCTTAGAGGTCAGACTACCCCCACGGATCATAAGTTTCAACGAGGATTTGAATTCAGATGGCCTCAGGGCCAACCTAGACCTCCTCGATGAAGTCTGTGAAAGGTCAACGATTAGAAGAAATGTCTACCAGCATCAGATCAAACGATTCTATAACAAAAAGGTCCACCTTACAAACATTAAGGAGGGTGACCTAGTGCTCAGAAGGCTCGACATCTCCGAACCAAGCAAAAAGGGAAAACTGGCTTCCAACTAGAAAAGCCCATACAGGATCTCCAAAGTGGTATGCCCTAGTAATTACCGAATTAAAGACCTGAGGGGCAAGGCAGTCAAAAGGACTTGGAACGCATAACACTTGATGAAGTTCCATGAAGGCCTTTAGTGGTCTGTACTGATAATGTGGCCCTGAAAGCTAGCAAATGTAATAAGCGCTAGCCTTTCGGCAGCCAAGTAATAAAATTTCATTTCAAATCAACATGTTTTAATCCTACTCTTTCGAGTTTGACCAACTCATGGTGCTGATACTGCTTCTTTTCGATGTGCGAGCAACAGATGATGAGTTCTTTTGATGAGAGAGAAAAGTAGATCTCAACTGTAGATCTGATCCAGACGAGAGACTGATGTGTGTTTGGGATGTGTAGATCTCGCGGTGGTTGCACTAGCTGCTGGCCGCTAGAAAACCTGCAAAGACGTCTGAAACACAAAGATGAATCCCGGTGACAGACCCTCCGACGATCAAGTCAGTAACCAGAAGTAAAACTGAATTTAGTGGGCAAAATGTTGATTACCTCTTAATGGTGGAGAGGGAGAAGTATTTATACACCTTAGAGGGTGAGCCAAATAGGAAAGAATCTACGATTGGGAAATTAGTTGTTCCATCCCTGATTTGGGAGGATTTGACTGACAGTTGTCCCTAATTGGAAATCCACCTTTGTCAGGTTGTAAGCGAGCCCTGGTTACTGATCTGGATGAGCTAATGGGCCTGGAGGAGTCCCATGTTCAACTAGTAGGCCTGCTGCCAACATGAAATTACGGTACTGCCCTTGGAAGCTTTGTGATGCGTGCTGAGATTGTACGGCCCCGATTAGTTGTAATATTCACCCACATCGTAAGCCTCCCACTCATAGAAGTTGGATATAGCAACTTCGAGGAGTATTTCGCTCCTCTCTAGGCAATTAGGATAGCATAGACAGTTTCTTGGGATGCTAGAGATCTTGTTAGGAGCATCTGGGGGTAGTAACTATCTTTTAGAGCTTCAAAATAATTTTTCTGAATTTTTTATTAAATTTCCAAAATTTTAATTATTTTTAGAATTTTTAATTAATTTTTCTGAATTTGTAATTATTTATTAAATTTTTTATTAAAATTTCTAAATTAATAATTATTTTTCAAAACTTTTATTTTCCAAATTCAAAATTATTTTTTAGAATTTTTAATTATTTTTCAGAAATTTTAATAATTTTTTTCGTATTTATAATTGTTTTTAAAATGATGACATGATTCTTGAAGAGATCTAGCGGTCACTATTGTACCTTACTCAAGGCTAGCTCAAAGTCCAAAATCTAAGTCGAACCTAGGTGGGGCTCGGCCTAGCCAACCATGGAGTTTTTCGGCTTGGTCGGGCTCGGCTAGGTTATGGCTTGGATCGGCTTAGATCTGCTCAGATCGGGTCAGACACGACTTTTGAGAGGAATCGGGTAGTTGGGCTTCAAAGAAAAAATAAAATTGCTCGTGTGTGTGTGCGGGGGGGAGGGGGGGGGAGGCATCAAACCCTCAACCTCTAATATGAAAACCAAAGGACTTAACCACTAGGCCAATCGAGAGGTTTAATTTGGAAATATCAAAGGATCTTCTACTGAGTTCGGGCTCTGGATTGGATAGATTTCAATTTTGGAAAAATAAAATTCTCCGTAGTGTGGGGAATCAGATTCGAACAACATACCTTGAACTTAGCGACAGAATGGGCTAGCCAAGGAGCCACATCAAATTTTTTGGTGTAAGGTAGTTCACTTCTAATTTATGGTTTGTCGAATTCATGTGGTGCTTCATTAATGCGCCGAGCGCCGAATGCCGAACCAAAGGGGGCATCAGCTTGACCGACCCTAGGGTGGTTCAGCTTGGCCGACCCCTAAAAGTTTGGTTTATCCGACCCCCATGGGTTCGCTTAATGAGGAGATTCGACGAGCGATCAAGGGTGCTAGATTTTTTAGGAGATCCCACGATCAGCATCAGGCGTTGCTTGTGGTTGGCTCGAAGTCCAACCCAAGCGCCAACCCTGTGTGCCTTGTCTAGATGAGGTAGCGAGGGGGCAAGGCGGCGAGGCATCAAGGGGGCGATGTGGTGAGGCGGCGAGGTGGTGAAGTTGATATATGTTCGTGCATGGCTCGAGGTCCATGCCGAGTGCCGAAATAGGGGGTTCGGTTTTGGCCGAGCGCCGAGACTTAGAAATTTTGAAGAATAAGAACTTTTTGCAAATAGCTCGAATAAGAAGCACAGAACTGAATTAGGGTGGATCTGTTGGCCGAACCTAGGCACTTGTTGTACCTCTTTTGTGAAGGGCTCGAATGACAAGTTGAGCAAAGAACCATAGGGGGGTCGGTTTGGCCAAACCTTGGACTTGTTGTGCCTCTATTGTGAGGGGGCCGAACGCCAAGTTGCTGAGGGACGATCCATGTGAAATATGGGAGCTTTTCACGAGTGGGTCGGATGGCATGCCGAGGGATGAGCCTGCAAAATTGAGGCATTTTTTGCGAGTGGCTCAGATACCATACCGAGGGATGAGCCTGCGAAAATAAGGCATTTTTGCTAGTGGCTCAAAGTCCATCCAGAGGGGCAAGCCTGCAAAATTTGGGCATTTTTCGAGAGTAGCTCGAAGTCCATACTGAGGGACGAGCCAAGCGAAATTTGCAAGCTTTTCGTGGGTGGCTTGAAGTCCATACCAGGGGACGAGCCAGGCAAAATTTGGGAGCTTTTTGCGGGTGGCTTGAAGTCCATGTTGGGGGATGAGCCAACAAATTTTGGGTGTTTTCTGTGAGCAAATTGAAGTCCATACCGAGGAACGAGCCAAGCAAAATTTGGAGCTTTTTGCGGGTGGCTCGAAGTCCATGCCGAGGGACGAATAGCAAAATTTGGGCATTTTTGTGAGCGGTTTGAAGTCCATACCGAGGCACGAGCCAAGCAATATTTGGGAGCTTTTCGCTAGTAGCTTGGATGAATGAACGTGGCGGCCTAGGGATGGCAACTGGGCCGGGTCAACCGGCGACCCACCCGTGACCCGGCCCGCGAACCCGGCCCGGTTAAAGACTTGGCGGGTTCGGGTCGAACCCAGTGAACAATACCGGGTCGCAATTTACGTGAATTAAACCCCCGAAACCCGGCCCACGAACCCGGCCCAATTCGCGAATTCAAACCGCCAACCCGCGGGTCGACCCGCGGGTTCCGACCCGTTCGACCCGTGACGGGTCGACCATTGACCCGCGGGTCAAACGGTCGAAAAATACGCTCTGTCTCCACAGAGCCGTTCCGAACGGCTCTATAGCCGTTAGTTAGGGTTTTTTTCCCCACATATTTAGCCTATAAATATCCCCAAAAATTTCATAAAAAATCACACCACACTCTCTTACTCTCTCTACTATTATACATCATTTGTAAAAAAAATTTCAACAATTGTAGTATTCATCAAACACTTCTACAAGGAGGCATAGACACGATCAAATTTTGGTCGTATCGGAATCAAAATTCAACGTCTTCAACTCTCTTCAACCGTCTTCAAATCAACTTCAACATCTCCTCAACTCTTCAATTGCGGAATCGGCAAAGCGCTCCTCCATCTTTTCTATTCTATTCTTATTTTCACGGTTTTTTTACATACGCGTATTCCACGGTGAACGGTATCAAAATTTCATACCTCTCTCGTTATATTTTTTTTTGCGTTGTAGTTAAAATTATTGTTCGTTTTTTGAACTTCTCTATCTCGACCCTCTTGTTTTTTAGATTTTTTTTGTATAATTCACCGCTCCTACATTGTATTTTTTTTTTACATACTTTAGCACATTACTACATTATGTCTAGATAACGCGGTAGCGGTCGTAGCGGACAAGATTCCTCCTCCTCTTCACGTAGGCCACCAATTGTCCCAACTAGTGAGCCCGCCCAAGATTACATTGATCCTACTATGGAACAATGGGTTACACACGACGAGGTTGTAGGTGACATACAATTAGAAGAAGAAGAACAACAACAACCAACCGAAACCACACAACCCCGTAGTAGTAGGAAAAGTAGAGGAGAAACTAGCGATTGACATAAGTTTTATGATTATATCCCGGACGAACATACTCCGGGTATAGGTTTGAAAGTTTGTAAAACATGTTCTAAAACATACAAATTCAAGAGGGGTGACGGCACCGGTACAATTAGTAGACACATCCAACATAACCATAAAGAACTTCTTGATCAAATACAAGGCCAACAAAAAATCAACCCTAGGACCGGTCAAGTTGATAGCCACCCTTATGATCCCGAACTTGTTCGTCGGGAAATGGCCCAACGTCATTAAGGAAGAGTTACCATTTTCCTATCCCGAGAGTAGGAACTTGGAAAATTTTAATCAAACGACCTTAAACCATCATTTTAAAAGAATTCCGAGAAATACTTGCAAATCGGATTGTTTTAAAATGTACATTGAAATGAAGGACGCTTTGATTGCAATTTTATGGAGTTTAACTTGTAGGGTTAGTTTAACTTCGGATTGTTGGACGGGTGTCAACAATATTCCAACGATGGGAATAACCTATCATTGGATCGACAATGATTGGATTCTTCAAAAAAGAATCATATCACTTGCGTCGTTGTCGTATCCCCATAGTGGCGCTGAAATAGCAAACCGTATTATAGAAATTTTGATGTTTTTCATATTCACGATAAAATTATGGCTATTAGTTTTGATAATGTATCTAATAACAATGTAGCAATTACTACTTTAAAATCTGTATTAAATCCTCCATCTGACAATATTTTTCATGTTAGATGTGCATGTCATATTATAAATTTATATATTCAAGATGCATTAAGAATAGCTGATCCATATATAGTTAAAATTAGAAATTGTGTACATTTCATTGCATTAAGTCCAAGCATTTTACAAGAATGGAAAGCTTGGTGTAGGGTTAGAAATGTTCCTTTTAAAAAATTTCCAAAGGATGTTAGACACCGATGGAATTCTACTTTTGGTTTACTAAATGTTGTCACCGATTATAAAGCAGTTGTAAATGATTTTTGTATCGCAAAAAATATGCATAATTTTGAAATTACTTCCCCCGATTGGTTTTTTGCCGAATCTTTGTTGAAATTTTTAGAACCTTTTAAAACCGCAACTTTAAAATTTTCAAAAACATATGAATCTATTTCTAGTAGCATTTTTATTGAATTAGTTAGCATGATGCAAATATTTAACGAAATGTTAAATGATCCCTATATTAGTGACATTGTAAAACCTGCATTTCAAAAATTTTTGAAGTATTATTTTCCTCCTCCTATGTTGATTTGTATTGCTACTGTTATGGATCCTCGTATCAAATTAGAAGGTACGAAGAATTTGATAGAAATGTTTTTTTGGATATTTAGAGGTAAATGTAGAATTAACAATTGATTGCGCTACTTTTTTAGTTCAGTTTGAATCTACGTTAAATAACTTGTATGATTATTATGATAGACGTGTTGCTTCTAGTAGTACAACTTCTGTAGTTAGTTCTTCTTCTGGTAGTTCTAAAGGTAAGGGTAAAAGTAGAATTGGTGATAGAACATTTAGTTTACTTGAACAAATTCAATCTAAAAAACCTAGGACTAATCAACAAAATGAATTAAATTGGTATAACCAACAAGATACTGAGCCTACTCTTTCTCCACTAGATATTTTACAATGGTGGAAAGAACATGAACACACTTTTAGTATTCTGTCAATTATGGCTAAAGATTTACTAACTCCTCCTGTCTCTACAGTTGCTTCTGAGAGTGCATTTTCTACAAGTGGCAGGGTTCTATCTGATTATAGGAATCGCTTGAAGCCCGAGGCGTTAGAGATGCTCGTTTGCACAGAAGACTGACTGAAGGCTGAAGATAGGACATAAGGGAAAGCACTATCAAGTTCCACAAGTGGGAGCAACTCGCCCGAAGAACAACAACAACAACAACAACAATAGCTTTGCTTGTTATGTCGAATTAGAAAACTTGTACTCAATTAAAATTGTATATAAGAAATATGTTATTGTATAAATTTATTTGTGAAAACTTGTACTCATTTCATTATAAATTGTTAAAATTGTATAACTTAAATTCATATGAATAATATTTCAAAATTTGTTGTCAATTTCACTCTTTCAATCTTATTATTATTATTTAGATTTTTATTGTTTATTAGTATTATTACTTACTTAGTATTATAATTATTATTATTATTATTTAAGGCTTTAAGCTACCAAAAAGAATATATATATATATGTATATATATATATATATATATATATATATATATATATATATATATATATATATATATATATTAAACGGGCCAACCCGCGTGTCGACCCGGCCCAACCCGGGTTGAACCCTAAAGGGTTCACGGGTTGGGCGGGCCACCCAAACGAAATCTCAGCCCGGCCCGGCCCGGCCTGGAGAAGAGCCCAACCCGGCCCGAGCCCGCGAAGTATACGTGCGAACCCGTTCAGGTTGGGCCCGGCCCGGCCCACTCAACCCGTTCGCCATCCCAAAATGAACCTTTGAACTTCCGAAATCTTCTGTGGTTGGTCCTGCATAGTGTAGTGACCCATTGTTTAGAGTCGATGATTGTGAGAGTTAGCCAATTGTGTGAGCAGCTCGAGTGACAAGCCAAACTCCGAAGTGGGATTTGCTTGAGTTACAAGTTGGACTTCGAATATGTTGTTTGAGAGTTAATGAACTTTTTGTGTAACTCGGAAGAGGAGATGAGCATTGAACTCGGTGTTTGCATCCGGAGAGTAGTACAAGAATTTATGAAAAGAACGCTAAGTCTTTTTTGAAGTAGGGAGCGTTATGCACCAGTGTTAAACTTTATCAAGTGTTCGACATCTCAGACCTTAATATTTCATTGCACCCTCGGCCTTTAAGTAGGTAAACTCCTGGGCGGACAGATTTGGCTACTTTAGAGGGTCCTTCCAAATTAGGAGCAAGCTTTCCTTTCTCATGTGACTCAGAAATCTCAAGGAACCCAAAGGGAGTTTCTTCTAGCTCATCAACAGGTTCCCATTCGAGTCGGTATTCTCTTGTGGGAGCTCTAAGGCTTTGAGTGGGAGGACCAAGCCCCGCATTGTAGTCGTGTAGCATGCCCAAGCAAGTTTTTGACTTCCCTTGACTTCTCCTACCCCAGCAGGTGTAGGGAACTTCATCTTTATGTGGAACACCGAAGCTACAGCGTGGAGAGCTGCTAAGCTTAGGCGACCGAGAATGGCTTACAGGTGGCCTTCACATTAACAAACATGAAGTCCATGGCTTTGGTTCGGAGATTGGAGACTTTTCCTACTGCTACATAGAGGGTGACAATCCCTTCAACTTGGACCGAAACCCCAGAGAACCCATGAAGGGTGTACCCAGCGGGTTTCAAACTGTCCCTAGACATCTTGAGACCATCAAAAGCTTCAAGGAAGAGAACATTTACCGAGCTATCATTGTCTACCAAGATGCGGTGCACTTCGTGGTTTACCATGGAGAGGCTGATCACTAGAGCGTCACAGTGGGGGGTTCAAACTCCTTCAAGATCTCGGTTCTGAGAAAGTTACTGGGACTCCCTAACTCTTGGCAGGGGGGAGGGGGGGACATTTTGCACTGAGTTTACTTTTTGATGAACGCCTTTCGGGATGAGTTGGACTCTCCTTCCACAGGACCTCCATGGATGGAATGGAGAACGGCCAAGGGCTCGAAGTCCTGGTCCTCGGTATCTTTCTCCGTGTGTTTATTAGCTCTTCAAGCCGCAGAGGTTCGACATTGTTCTTCAGGGTGTACTCAGAGAGGTGAACACAGCAAATAGAGCTCTGATTTCGTCTTTGAGAGCTCAACACTCATCTGTGTCGTGTCCATGGTCCCTGTGAAACCGGCACCATCAGCTCTTGTAACACCTTTGGTTTGTTAGGTTCATCATAGGAGGGGGCGGAGTAGTCCGTCTCCTTGAATTTTTATAAGGATTGTCAAGACACTAGCATTAAGAAGGGTGACCTTGTCAGAGCGAGGAACCGAAGGGGGGCAGTGTTGTCCGGAGTTGTCCCTCTGGGACTTTCTGGGCTCCTCCTCATACACACTTCTTCGTTCGTATCAAGGCAAGGGCTTACATTAATCCAGAGGATGAAGAGCTTCTTCAGCTCAGATGTATTTCTCACTTCGTAGGAGAACTTCGAAGAAATCTGAAGGTGGCTTTTTGACGAAGGAGGTCTTAAGAAGGTCGTGCTGAACGTTGTGTCTGAAGATGACTGCTGCGACCCCAAAATAAAGAGAGAGGATGGACCGGGTCTCTGCCATAATTCTCTAAACAAAGTCACGGAGCGACTCTCCATCTTTATGCTTTAAGTTTAGCATAGATGCCCTTATTTTTTCTGCCTTTCGGCTCGTCAAAAAATGAGTGAGGAAGCTTTCCTTGAGCTGGTCGAAAGAGAAGATCGAGTTTAAGGCTAATATGGAGTACCACTCTCTTGCGGAACCTCGTAGCATGGTGGGAAACGCGCGGCAGAGGAGGGCATCCGAGGCACTGTGAATCATCATGAGGGTTTTGGACCCCTCAATGTGACCAGTTGGGTCCGATTCCCTGTTATAGGTCTCGAATGCAAGAGGCTTGAAGCTCCTCGGGACTGGGACTTCGAGGATGTAGAAGGAGAAGGAATGTCGGACAGAGCGATACCCCATGCTTGACTTCCTCTCACCTTCCCCTATTAGGGCGAGCCAGTCTTCCATCTCCTGCAGTAGCTTAAGGACTGTGTCTTCTCGTCCCTCGGATCAGGTCGACAAGTAGGAATCTCGTTCTCTGTCCCTCCAATACAGGGGTTGTCCATGTGATGATCGTTCTTGGGTCCGCAATGGAGAGCTTGGAGGATCTCATTCCAAAACTCTTGGAACTCGGCCCTCATCACATGGTCCCCGTCTGTGTGGCCGTTTGGAGGTCGATGATCCCTCGGGGAGAGACTGCGCTCTTTCTTCCATCCGTGGGAGGAGTGATGGCTACAGCTCAGAAGGTGATTCGAGGGTCCTTCACCATTTTTAGAGCGGTTCATGCGATGGCGAAGGACCTCCTCTTCGTGCCGGTTATTGTTTATATTTTGAAGACCTGATGCGGCAAGGCGGTTGACCCTCCGTGCGACTGAATGAGAGATGCTCAGAGCTGGCCTTTGATAACGTTCAATTCGTGGTTGTTGCAACCCTTGAGTGGCCGCTTAGCTGCGGGACGGATAAACTGAAGGAGAAGGAGGAGGCGGGAGGTCGCCCTGACGTCCTGCGGTACATGTTTTCTTAGATTTGGGTGCTATGGTAGGAGGAGACTCCTAGGATGAAGGATCTGAGTAGGAGGCTGGATCTAGGTTGCCCACAAACGGTGCCAATCTGAAGATGCTCTTTTTGTGTGGGAGAAACAGATGATGAGTTCTTTTTGTGATAGGGAAAAGCAGATCTCAGTCGTAGATCTGATCCTGGCGAGTGGCTGATGTTTGTTTGGGATGTGTGTATCTTGCGGTGGTTGCGATGGCTGATGGCTGTCAGAAAACTTGCAAAGACGTATGAAACCTCAGGATGGATCCCAGCGGTAGACCCTCCGACGATCAAGTCAATAACCAGAAGTAAACTGGGTTTAGTGGGCAAAATGTTGATTACCTCTTAATGGTGGAGAGGGAGAAGTATTTATAGACCTTAGAAGGTGAGCCAGATAGAAAAGAATATGTGATTAAGAAATCAGTTTTTCAATCCTTGATTTGGGGAGATTTTACTGACAACTGTCCTTAGCTGGAAATTCCCCTCTATCAGGCTGTAAGCGAGCCCAGATTGCTGATCTGGGTGAGCTGATGGGCCTGGAAGAGTCCCATGTTCTTCTAGCAGGCCTGCTGCCAACATGAAATTATTGTACAGCCCTTGGAAGCTTTCAGATGCATGCTGAGATTGTACGGCCCAGATCAGTTGTAATTTTCAACCACATCAATTTTTATATATTTTCATATTTTGTATCTATTTTATATGTGAAGAGAATGAGAGGAAAAAAAACCAAAACAACTTAAACAAAAAACACAATTAAACAAAATAAAAAAACACATACACACAACTTCAAATAATTATACACAGTATACTACTTTAAAAATTAAAATAATTAAGCACAATTACAACAAAAACCACATTACAAAAAACCCAACCTAAATAAATAGAACACAATTAAACACAATTAATATAAAAACAAATTTTAAAATAACACAACTTCAAATAAATTAAACACAATTAAACAACTTAAAAATAAAACACAATTAAACATTTAAACAATATCAAAAAATACACCAAAAACTAAAAATTAATAAAATAATAATAATAAAATTATCGGGCCCGCTCGACCTGGCCTGGGACCGGGTCTAGCAGGTTGAAGGGCTGTTCAGGGTCGGGGTTTCCCCTTATTGAACCCGACCCGCACTGCCTGAGTAAGGGGTGGCCCGAGATCGAGCCCGCTTGCTACAGTGGCGGGCCCGGTGGGTTTCGGCCCTGACCAGCCCACCTGGCCCGGTTGCCTCCCTTATTAACTCTTATACAACTTACTAGTTGAAATTTACCGTGCACCAAGTGCACGTTGCTTGGTGCACGTCTCTAATATTGTACATTTTTAAATGTTTATACCAATTAACTATTAACAAGGTTGTACATTTTGAAGATAATCAACCAGAAACAAGTAGTAGAATCACGAATAATATAGCTCATGCAAATGCAGAATGAAGCAATATTCATAATAAGATTTACTTTTATACAAAACACTTTTAAAACTAAATTCAGAGATTTCAGACGAAGATATCACTAAATAAACTATATGTACCAACCATTGAAAATGTTAGATATAAAAGATACTTATCATAGACGATCTTGAAAGTTACAAAATAACTTTAAAATTATTTGTTTCATCAAAACTAATGCAAAATGTAGAGTTTTTAAGTAATTTAAAAATAAAAAAGTAATAAATCCTAAACTCGTACGATTGTATTTTTAGGTAGGTCAATCATCCTTTTCGAGTTTTAACTTTTTATGAACTTAAAACTGCTTATAGCCTCTTCTTCATACTTTCTTATCTTGCATACAGTCAGTGTGCTTGTAGTTTATCATCCATACGTGACATTTTGTGATTTGATCAGAAAAGTTTACTCATCTCTAATGCATTTCTGGATCCATTTATTAAATCCTCCAACATTTTTTTGTGCATATAGAAGTAATTAGAAATTGATTTATAATTAATAATATTTTTGTATATATTTGAAATTGATTTATAATTAATAATTAGAAATTGATTAGAAATTGATTTATAATTAGAATTTGTAAGTTGTTAATAAATTAGGATTTTAGGTTTATAAATGGGGAGTATATATATAAGAATTTGTCTCTTTTATAGTAATAGAAATTTTGTTGAGACATTAGGTTATTTTAAGGGTAATTTTAGTTATTGTTTGGGGGATAAAAATCCCGTAGGATTTCGAATATCCCGTGCTTCGCACGTGTACATCCCATGCATTTAATTAAATGCCTGTGGGATGTTAGGATTTGTGTTATTACTATCTGTGACTAGTTTGCATGCTTTGAGCTTTAAATTGACTTGAGATTTGATAATAGGATATATTAGCGACTTTGGATGCAGGGTGGTGTGGTGGCGCTTCGAGTCTTTGCGGGATATTTGGTGAGTATGATCTCTTTTATTTTACGTACATGGTGTGTTGTGAAAATTCTAAATTACGAGTTGCTGTGTATTTCTGATTTCGAATCTCAGTGTAGCCTAGATATTTTGAGCTAAATTTTTGTGGACACTCTTGTATGTATCCACAACTATAGTCTAAATTTCATAAATTTTCGAGGTCGTTTGATACCTCAAAAAAATTTGTGGAGTGCAGCTAGTCTAAAAGGGCAGAGCTGAAGGTGATTGGATTTGGACTGAAGTCCAAAATGTCATAACTAGTTGAGTATGTATGATCTTGCTATGAAATTTTGGGAATAGCTTTTGGCATGAATCTATTTGATGATTCTCAAGTTTTAGAAATTTTAAAGATCATTTGATGAGGTTCCAACAATAAGCCGTATACAGTGGCAAAAACCCTGTTGAAAGAGTGGCTGAATTGTGTGCTATGTTTGAAAAGTCGTAGCTCATTGTGTGAGATGAATCTAAACGTGAATTTTGGACACAATAAAATGGTATATGCGTAGATTAAGAATCTCAAATTTCATCAGCATTGGACTCAAGGTTGATTTATTATTGAATTTCAAAGTGGGCTATGTTCAGCCTAGTGTAAGTTGACTAGTTTGTGAAGATGAGAAATTGGAAACTATTGTTAAGAATTTGGAAAATTGACCAACTAGATAGTCGTAGTAGGGAGTCACAGCATTCTGACCCATCTGGAATTGTGTAATTCCAGTTTATAGGTTGAGAGTTATGATTTTCTAAAGATGGAACGGATCCAGTCTTAGTTAAGGTATTATTGGCTAAGTAAACCAGTTTCTCCCTGTTTGTACACCTAAGGGAACTTAGTGTTTTCAAGAACTCAAATGATAGAATCTGAAGGAGGTGTTCAACTAGGAAGTTGAAGTAGACACTCCCACCTTCCCATAGGATCCGGAATCGAGAATTTCCGATGAGTGAGCAAACTTTTATGATATTGGAAAGGTGCAGCGAGTGCAAGAAGGATATACTATTGAGAGTATTTGAGGTTTTATAGTATTGAGATGATTAAATTCGAGAAAATGGTTAGTTGGAGAGTTGTAGACTATGAATTTATCTTTCCAAAATGGGTAGTATCTAGCAATTCTGTATTGTGTGTTGAAGTTATGGACGTTGCAAGTTAGCAACCTGTTGTTCAGACTAAACTTCAAGTTTAAGTCGACTCGGGGACTTGAGTTCTATAAGAATTTGAGGGAGTCGTCCACTAGGGGATTGCAGTGGATCTCCCTACCCTTTCAGAAATTCTGAGTGTGTTGGATTCCGATGAGCGTAGCTTGGGTCACACCTACTGCTTTTTCTTGAACTATTTCATCGGACAATTGATGAGGAACCCTCTGCATACTGCAGTGTGGTGATCATGAGCTATTGGCTTTTTAATGATGTTTTAGTATTTCATTTGGAACTTAGATAAGTTCCTATGCTTAGTACTCATTGTGGACATGAGTGAGTTGGGATATAGCTCTGGTTGGTTTGTGTTTAGTGTCTCAATGCCTGAGTCTGTCAATGGTCGAGAATTGATGGTTATGTGTGTGCTTACATTCATTTGAATTGTATTGCATCCTTGGGGCGCCGTTGGACCACTCGCTGAGGGTCACGGGCCAGGATTATTTTGGTCACTGACCTGTGAAGGTATTGGGAATCAGTGGATGTGATTCTGTGATGGTTGTTACTTTGGCAGACTCTCGACTTTGTTGATTGACATCGAGTGTGATTTGAATAAAAACATATTTTCAGTAAACTGCGTTGATTAGGTTTTCTTTTATGGTTTCGCTTGAAGTCCGAATTGGTGTTAGGGGTGATTCCCTATAATTCAACTCGTTCTGAGAGTTAGCACTAGGTGGTGATACTATAGGGTTGTCTCTTCCTGTCATTAGGGATACGTGCTGCGTGTGCATATCTTACACTATTGATTCCTAAAGTACCATGGTAAGAACGGGATGCCGATATCCTAGCGAATATGAGGTTTCAGACCTTCGAGGTCGTCATGTTCTATGTTGGTGGACACGAACGGATCATAAAGGATCTTCTGCGCAATGGATATGTTGCGTGTATATCTGTAAGTTTGTCACAGCTTTCGAGGAGGGTCTGATGCAACGACTATTGGTGACAACGGGGTAGTGCCAAAATTATTTTAATTATTTATATCTCCTTAACCATGTCATACTATCAGGAACAGAAAGTATACCAAATTAGAATGCATTGCATAGTGAGGGTTCAAATCCCTGAACTGGAGAAACGGCTTGATCTGGGGCACATGTAGTATGGGATGCATGTATGTCCAGAGTCTTGCTGACATTAGATTAAGTCCATCTGTTCTATACTCTGTATTTTTTTGCATTAGACTCAGGTCATGGTATACACGAACACTAGGAAATCAGGATACACGTGTAATTTCCATTCAAGATGAATTGCGAGTGTGATAGTTGAAGTGTATAATGAGTGTGAAAGTGATGTATTGTGAGACGTGATGATATATGTTGTAAGAAATGAATGAATGCGATGTTATGTGATATGAGATTGGAAAAGAACATATTTATGAATAAAGATGAGTACAAATGAATATAAGTCGTGAGTCTGTAAATGCAAATGAATGGTAAATGAGGTGCAGATTATGTGAAAGTAGGTTATTTGTGAATGTAAAGCTTTACGGAAAAATAAAGCTATAGGAATACTTGTGTAAGGCATAAAGTGATGGGCATTAAGCGACTAATTTGTGAATGATTTTCCAACTAAGGATAAGTATGTTATGAGAGGGTATGGATATACATACAGGTGATGACTCGGAGAGTATTTGATGTGAAATCCCAGTGATGATGTTTACATGTTCAGATTCCACGTAAAGTTTGATTGTCTTGGTATTCGTAAGTTCGTTCTGTTTTACTTATAAAGTTTAATTTATTTGCTTAATTAATAGATTATAATTACACCAGAAATGGCTAACCCCTTAGTGTTTGGGGGTTAGGGAGTCCCTGGACTACCCTAGATCCCCTACTGTTACAGGCCCTCAGCAGTGCAGAGGTGAGGTGTACATTCTGTAGAGTGGAGCCTATATTTTAAAATTGTTGTTTAAGTTTAATTATGTGAATAGTGAAATTTATGATTTAAATTGTATTTTAGTTATATAAGTATGTGGATGATGATGATGAGTATAGTGTGAAGTGGCATGACATGTTTTTGACCCGTACCCATCTCGTTGTGGAGTACCAGGCCCTGTGGTATGTTTTATAAGTTATTTTCTAAAAACTTTACTACGTTTTCAAAGGAATTTATGGTTTTAAATTGATAATTAATATCCTATTATGAGTTTGGCCCCCAAGGCATGATAGCATATTGCCTGTGTGATTCTGCTCATTTTGGTATGGGGAGCTCATGATATTATTGCCAGTAATGTGAGCTACGGAATTTAGAGCAGAATTTCGTAAGCTTTTTGTGTTTCGGGTAGAAATTTTAGGAAAAACTCTCCCAAAATTTTCTTTGAAATATAACTATCTTAGTTTATGTTTAAAGTGATACAGAAATTGAAAGAATGGAATTTTGAAGTCAAAAGAAAAGGGGGGAAGCATTACAGTTTGATATGACAATTCGATATTTGTAATTATTGATGTAATATCTCTGATGGAAATAAAAGTGTTTAAATTTCCGTGTTATTTACTGTGTTAAGATGCATTTGAAGGTAAAGATTCTGGTTGTGTCATGGATGTCCGATAACGGGAATCCGGGGCGTTACAGTTTGTTTTACATACCCACGTGCTAGGTCACTCCCACCACCAATGTTTCTTCATTGGATATGTCATCAATAAGAACTTGAAGGTCCTCAATGATAGATTCAGTAAACTTTTAGAAAAAGGTTAATTATAGCCTGCATTGTATTTAGAATGCGCGTATTTTTCCATAGTTAGCTCAAAATTTCACCTGTGGAAGGTAACTCATATCAATTCCATGTCTAAAAAAAATAACACTTGTTCTGATAATTATAAAGCATCCTGCTATTGTGCTACTAAAACCATCCATATTTCCTCTTAAATGATCTTCTAATGGTTTAAATTTCTTGTTATAGCTTTCTTGATAGTTTTTCTCGACTAAAAGTTAATAGATGTGAAAAATTAAAGATATGTCAGCAAGTATCCACATGGTAAACTGCAACCAATAAGAAAAACTTACTTTGCTCGTGCAAAAAAATTATCCATATGTGCACAATTTGGTTTGAGATATTTCTGCTTCCTTCATTACTCTTAGATGTATCATGGGTATGTTAATTCCAATTACATCTTATTCCTACCATTTCGTTGTATAAGTCAAAAAAATATAGTGAGAACCAAACAATTTATATGCATAGTTGGAGAATCAATCATATAGAGTAATCCTACTCAGTTTATTGCTATATATGAAGGAGTGGGCACAACCATTACATTGATGCATTGAGGAGAAAAGACACGTTCATGTGAAATGTTAGTTACCCTATAATCGATTACATATACTATGGCCATAGAGTTAGGCCAGTATAAGTTATGATTGTTCTTAACAAAAAATGGCCAACTAACTATACTTTGAACTCCATCAGTTGCATAACATGATAAACCCAGCTTTTAGGCATAATATAGGTGAAAGTATAATGATGTGCCTGCCAAATGCAAAGACAAATGATGGTTTTGCAAACTTCTATGTTTTAAATCTTCAAACAAAATATTATCACAACCGAAGAAAGAAAAAAGATTGATTTCTTCGTGTTCTTTGCTATAGTCTCTTTTTCCTAGATTTGCCATCTTCACATTTATAGCAACACAAAGATAAAAATTGAAAAATAAAAATGTTATTCACAGCCTCATCATTTTTTGTCAGATTTTCTCCTAACTATCACTTTAGATTATGTATTCAATGTTCAATAACATCCACCTAGGTTAATCTATGCGTATGCACTGATATTTCTTATCACAAAGAAAGCCAACCATTTGAAACAGTTGTTGGAGTTCTATTAATGTGCAGAACTCTAAATTAAGCTGAAAATTTGAGGTATTTATATTGTCATTTTAACATTATGTTAGAGAGATACAAGATAAGATAGCGTATATAGTATTTTCTCACAGCTGAGCTGCAAATGAGCCAAAACCATATTACTGTAGAGAAGTCAAATGTTATTTCCTAAAAAAATAAGTAGAATGTCAGGAAGAAAATCAAAGAAGAAACAAATTACTTCTCTTTCATAATTTCTATTTTGCTTTTTAGTGTGAGAATTCTAGGCTATTTACAACTAAGTGACAAAAATCTTATAGTAACCACTACTCAATTATTTTTAAAAAAAGGGAACAAAACAATGAATTTACCTGACATTGCAAACCATTGCAGTCCTGAAGATGACAAGCAGCTACCCCATCCTGATTCAACACAAGGTTAGTGTTAGTGTTACTACACAACATTTCAGATCAAATATCTTACATTTACAAGAAGCAGTTCACTGAACAAAAACACAGTTTTCATCTTCATTAACTTATCTATGGCAACGCATGAACTGCATGGATTCATCTGGCATTCTCCTGAAGAGAAACTAAAATAAGGTTTCATCTTGTTGTTCATAGAAAATTTGAAAATGCAGAATCCATACAAGTTCATGGAGGGTTTGATTTGAGGGTTTCGATCAGGATTCTATGCAAGGATTAAGATGATGATGTGAAAAATTAATGGCTAGGATTAAGATGATCATGTCAAATCTACGGTTCAGATATTGTTTAAATGAATAGTTAAGATCGAGTTGTCGAAATGGATGGTTGAGATGACCTATGGACAGATTGATTGTGACTTTTATAAGAGAAATAGATTTGCCACATGGTGGAAGGCAGTTGTTAACTTTATCATCACTTCTTAAACTAAGAAAAAATATGTTTTCTACAAATATGTTTTCAATAATATCATAACATATGTTGGTATTGAACGAAACTCTGAATTTAAACTTAGTATTTTAGTATATACATTTTTTATTTCTTTTTTATAGAATAAGGCTTACCACCCAAAACACTTTATTCACTATCTACTAGAGTGCTGATGGCTATACAATTTAAATGTGTATGACTGAGATTCATCCATAAAAGGGCACAACTTCAGAATCTCTTAAATAAGTAGTAAGAAAATGGCAAATTTGGTATGGACCTACATAAACATGAAATAAATCTGGCAAATATGGTTTGAACCTGCGTGTCCATGTTCGGTAAAAGAATTAGGAATGACTTTTATTTACATCAAGACTTACTAGTAATTTACACGTGCGATGTACTCATAATAAATATTTTTTTTTTTTTAAAGTAAAAATTCTATTGACCTCGCACCTGAAACCGCTTTTATATTAGTTGTGGATGGACAATACATGTAAGTTGGTAGATTTAAACGGCAATTCCAACTCTCTCATTATAATAAGTAAAAACTCTGATTTATACGTGCGATTCATGTCTTAATAAATATGATTATATATTTTTTAAAAGTAAATGTGAAGACTATAATGGAAGAGTTGGAGTTGCACGTGTGTTGCACGTAAGTAGGTAGATTTACAACCAACTCTTCCATTATAATAGTTATTATATATTATAATATAGATAGACGGATATATAGATAGATAATAATTTACACGGGTGAAGCACATTTAATATATTTTTAAAAAAAATTAAGTAAAAAATTTGACGTAGTGAGAACTCGAACCTGAAACCTCCTTCATATTAGTTATGCACGTGTAATGCACGGGTTGGTAGATTTACAAATGACACTAAGGCATTCTCCCATTATAATATTAGATAGTAATTTACACGTGCGATGCACGTCTTAATAAATATAGTTTTTTTAAAGAAAAAATTCAGACGTAGTCTGGTCTTGAACTTAAGACCTCCTTTGTAATAGTTATGCACGTGCGTTACACGCGTTGATAGATTTACAAATGTCACTCATCTTCTCTCCTTATAATATTACTAGTATTTTTCACGTGCGATGCACGTTTTTATAAGAGTTGGAGGACTTTCACGTGCAATATATATGTTAAGAAATAGTTTTGGAGTTGGACGTGCGTTGCACGTAATTGGAAAAATTATTTTGAAGAAAAAGCTATGATTTGTGCGTGCAATGCACGTGTTTATAAGTAGAATTTGAGTTGCACGTTCAACATATGTGTATGTTTGGTGTTAAAAAATATTGAAAATTTATTTTGCACGTATGTTGCACGTTTTAAATATGTGAAATTTTGTTTGTTTGTTATTTTTTTGTTGTAATTAATGGGAGATTTTGAGTTGCACATTCAGTGCACATTGTACGGTTTGTATGTTGACAAATTACAACTCCAACTCTCCCATCTCTAATACTAGTATAATGCACGTGCGATGTATTTTTAAAAATATGTATTATACACGTGCGGTGCACGCGGAAAAAATGGGGAGGGGGAATGAAAAGGACAAAAAAAAATCACGTGCGATGTATTTTTTAAAAATATGTATTGTACACGTGCGGTGCACGTGGGAAAAATGGGGAGGAGGAATGAAAAGGACAAAAAAAAATCTATGTATTATACAAGTGCGTTGCACGTGGGAAAAATGGGGAGGGGGAATGAAAAGGACAAAAAAAACTACCAACACGTGCGCTGCACGTGTTGACACACATACAGCAAAGAATAAAAAATTGTTTATTTGTTTGTGAACCCCAACTCTCCCATTATAATAGTTATATAGATCACGTGCATCGCACGTGCATTATACTAGATTTTTTTCTTTTTTGTCCTTTTCATTCTCCCTCCACGTGCATCGCACGTGCATTATACTAGTAGATTATAATGGGAGAAGGCCTTATTGTCATTTGTCATTTTGTCATTCTACCAACATGTGCAATGCACGTACATCTCTAATATTATAATGGGAGAAGGCCTTAGTGTCATTTGTCATTTTGTCATTCTACCAACATGTACAATGCACGTACATGACTAATATAAAGGAGGTTTCCAGTTCAATTCCTCCCTACGTCCTTAGTGTCATTTGTCATTTTGTCATTCTACCAACATGTACAACGCACGTACATAACTAATATAAAGGAGGTTTTCAGTTCAAATCCTCCCTACATCAAAGTTCTTATTTTTATTTTTTAAAATTATTAAAACGTGCATTGCACGTGTAAATTACTAGTTATACATAGAGAGAAGAGAAATATATTGAGACAGATTAGATTAGATTAGAGATAGATTTATTAGATCTTTTGCAATTTAATCCCTCAAATACTCAGTATTTTTATTTAATCTTCCCAATCAGAGCAATTGTGTAATTCTTCGGTTAGAACACATTCACCATTTTAGGCATTAATTTTAACTGAATCTAATATATTCAACTCAGCTAATCCCAAAGTAGGTCACACATTTTCTGATAGTTTGAGAAACATGTAATTTTTTTTATAGTATAGTATTGACTGGCTACGGTCTATTGCCCAAAAATGAATAATAATAATTCAATAGTATAATCCAGATATAGATAGAAAACAACAAAACCACCCAAAAAAATTAGGGTAAATTTCATTAAACCTACCACAAGTTTTATGAGTTTGCATATAACCTACCTCATTTATTTATTTTTTGCAATTTACCAACCTATTTGGCAAATTTGATGTGGATCGCACACCCTTGCATAAAAAACTGATCACATGATCGTAGGTGACTGTTTATGTCGCCTTCGGGGGGGGGGGGGGGAACCTAACTAGTAGAGAATTAATGTATTCCTAATTAAAGGATTAATCTAACCCTTATCTTCTAACCCTATTAAAGAACCCTACAAAATACTATTAAATATTAACTATATTAGTGAGAGATATTATATGGGGGGTGTTGCCGCTAAATTCGGTGTGGGGACAAACAGATAGTATTTGTGGATTCTTAGGGAAACTGAATAGTAAACCTGCGTACCTGTTCCATCGGGGTTTGGACGTCGCTCCCGCCGTACACCTGCAAAAAGTGCGAGACACCGGGGTTGTTCCCGGCGACGCACCCTCCGACGCTCAAGTCAGTAATTTGGAAGACTATGAAAGAGCGCAAAAACTGGTGAAAGATTGATTACCTCTTAATGGAGATGGATGGGGGTATTTATAAGCGTCTTAGGGAATAGATTAGGAATGTAATCCCCGTAATCTGATAAGGAATATTCTCCTTGTAAACAGACTGGGAATGTAATCCCTAATCCCCAGTGGAGGGATAGGCATGAATCAGGGCCGTTGATTAGGATCTAATCAGGAGCCTTAATTCTATCCCTCTGATCGGGCTTTATTGCTGGTTGAGACCTGCGCCCGATTGAAGCGGGTCCGTTTGTGGGTTATTGGGTCTTTAACGGAGAGGCCCAGTACCCATCTCAGACCCTATTTGTGGGTGAAATTACCGTTTTACCCCTGGGCTTCAAGATTCGTGTCTAATTTGGAAGGTTCCGATTAACCCCCATTTTTAGCCATATCACGAGCCCCCCACTCCTAAAGGCTGAGTTTGATCGGCCTTTGTGGAGTAGTTTAACTATTTTAATGGCTAGTGGGGTTGTGTCGGAGCCCAAATGGGAGATTCTGAGTCTTGAAGGAGGTATTTTGGCGATTTTTCAAGTGAGTTGAGCTCTGAGTCGCCCCTGAGCTTTCTTGGTCATGTGGTATTCTTGCAGGGACATCTTTTAACTTTGCGAAGTGCCAATTCGACATTTAGAAGATGGTTTTTGGCACTAATTGCATGCTTTGGGATGAGAAGGCGCTCCCCATCTTTACAATTGCCTTCCAGGAGTTCTTTCTTGATTTCCCAAATTTTTAATTATTTTTTCGCGATCGCTTGGCGCATGGTTCGACCTTTTTCCTTTGTTAAAGGGCGCCTGTGCTCGTATCATGCTTCCGGCTCCTTCTAGAGCTCGCTTACTAGGGGGCCGGGGTCTGTATGCGGTTCGGCCCATCTTTTCGAAGATGGGGGAGAGTTCGGCAAGGTTATAAGTGCTGAGAGGGAGTTCGGTACGACTCGAGGTCCAATCTTTCCCCGTAACGAGGTCGGTTCCGAGAACGCTCGGCAGATGGTGCCGAACTCAAATTTTTACCCCGTAACAGGGTCGGTTCCGAGAACGCTCGGCAGTTGGTGCCGAACTCGGATTTTCCCCCCGTAACGGGGTCGGTTCCGAGAACGCTCGGAAGATGGTGCCGAACTCGGATTTTTCCCCCGTAACAGGATCGGTTCCGAGAACGCTCGGCAGGTGGTGCCGAACTCGGATTTCCCCCCCGTAACGGGGTCGGTTCCGAGAACGCTCGGCAGATGGTGCCGAACTCGGATTTTTCCCTCGTAACGGGGTCGGTTCCGAGAACGCTCGGCAGATGGTGCTGCCCGTAACAGGGTCGGTTCCGAGAACGCTCGGCAGATGGTGCCGAGCTCGGATTTTTCCCCCGTAATGTGGTCGGTTCCGAGAACGCTCGGCAGATGGTGCCGAACTCGAATTTTTACCCCGTAACAGGGTCGGTTCCGAGAACGCTCGGCAGCTGGTGCCAAACTCGGATTTTCCCCCTGTAACGGGGTCGGTTCCGAGAACGCTCGAAAGATGGTGCCGAACTCGGATTTTTCCCCCGTAACAGGGTCGGTTCCGAGAACGCTCGGTAGGTGGTGCCGAACTCGGATTTTCCCTCCGTAACAGGGTCGGTTCCGAGAACGCTCGGCAGATGGTGCCGAACTCGGATTTCCCCCCCGTAACGGGGTTGGTTCCGAGAACGCTCGGCAGATGGTGCCGAACTCGGATTTTTCCCCCGTAACGGGGTCGGTTCTGAGAACGCTCGGCAGATGGTGCCGAGCTCGGATTTTCCCCCCGTAACGTGGTCGGTTCCGAGAACGCTCGGCAACTGGTGCCGACCTCGGATTTTTCCCCCGTAACAAGGTCGGTTCCGAGAACGCTCGGCAGATGGTGCTGAGGTCCGCAACTTGTTATTTTTTGTCATAGGAGTTTGCCTCTACCGTGCGTCTTCTGAACTTCTGACAACTTCTGACAACTCTGACAGATGTGACGTTTATTAATTGCGGTGACCTCTGGGCTTCCATCAGATGAGACGCGCATTAAATGCAATGCATGATTAGGCGTGGTAAACAATGCGACGATTGGGGTCGCTTTGTCGTTTTGTGTATATGGGCCGGTCGTACAGGCCCATCATCCTCGTTTGGCGCGCATCTCTCTATAAATCCCCACCCCCTTGCTCATTTCTCATTTCTTCACCCTTTTGCTCAGGCGATCTTTTGTGCTTAGGCAATTTCTTCCGGTGATCGACGTTTGCTTCCGGCGAAGTTTTCCGGCTGCCATTCTCTTTAAGGTAACTTCTAAATTATGTCTATAGCTTCTGTGTCCGAAGAGATATCTTGGTCCGAGCCCTCCCTTGAGGTCGAGGAGTCGACTCCGATGAAGGGCAAAAAGGTATTCGGCAAGGATTCGATTGTTGTGGATCCGAAGAGGATGGGGGAGTTCGGACAGCTGCCCGGGCCGCTGACGGGGCTCCATAGAGTTAGGCAGCTCCCGGAGGATCAGGCCGAGCGAATTGTTCATGGGAGGGGGAGGTCCTTCGAGGAGAATGCCGCGAGGGAAACTACGGAGGCGGATGATGCGGCATCGATCCTGCGCGAGGAGGATTTAGCAGTGATCCGGGACTCTTTCCACATCCCGAAGGAGTTCGAGCTCATGTTGCCGGGTCCCGGGGTTAGGGCCAATTCGCCGCTGCCAGTGAACATGTGTTGCTGGCCGGTCGATGCCTTTATCGCCGGGGCTCGGCTACCTCTCCACGCATTCGCCGTTATAGTGGTGAGTTGGTTCGGGGTCAGCCCCATCCAACTCATGCCGAACGCGTGGCGAGTGATAAATGGCTTTGTTCTCCACTGCCAGGCCGCAGGGATCGAGCCGCAGCTGAACGTGCTTCGGACGTTATACCGGCTCCACCAAGGGAATAAGTCGGAGTACCGGTATTACTTGACTCCGAGGCACGGTGGCAGGCTCGTGATATGCCCTGACTCCATTAAGCAATGGCGAGAGAAGTGGGTCGTTGTGCGGAGTCAAGAGGCATGGCCGATCCCCTCGGACTAGATAGAAGGGGTGCCGAAGAGGGCGAGGGCGCTCCCGAAGCTCTCTGTAGAAGAAGAAGAGGCAGTCCGGATTCTCCTAGATCGGCCGAAGCTCGATTGGAGGGAGCTCACGGAGGACATCCTCTACAAGGGAGGGCTCTGCCGTGTAGATCCCAGTACGCGGCTCTCGTTTATGTTTTTAATTTCCGTACTTTCTTCCTTGTTATTTGCAAAGTGTTAATCAATTTTTGCTCTTGATGCAGAAACCATGGACTACGACGCAGTGCTGGCGCTAAGGGCGGGACTCGCGAGCAAGACGCCAAAGAAGCGCAAGAGGGTTGTGACCAAGCTGCCGTCGACCTCGAAGACTCCGAGGATCATGGCCCCAGTCGAGGAGGTGGAGATCCTCGACAGTACTGACGCTGCCGTGGTGGGGACCTCGGCTCCAGCTGCTTCGAGCGAGTTCCCTATCGCCGCAGCACTGGGAATGGCGATGCCGCCCCTGATGACAGTTGCCGAGGAGCTCCTGACGGAGGAGCACAAAAGAATTCACGTTCCGGACTGGCAAGTCCGGAAGCATGACGGGTTCCTCGGCAACTCGTTGGCCAGCATGCAGGCCGTCAAGCACCTCGCCACTCTGAAGGACCGAGCCGCCATGGAGGCCGGGCGAGAGGGCAATGACGTGATCGAGATCGCTCGTTCGGCAGTGTCGGTAAGCCTTGAACTTCTTTCATTCGTTGCGCTCCTTTAATCCATAAAAAACTTTTTCTAACTCCTTGTGTTCTTCCTCGCTACAGATCATCGTCCACTTTGGTCACCTCACCGAGAGGTTGACGGCTCTGGAGAAGGAGCTCAAGCAAGAATCCGACCAAGCTCGGAATGAAAAGGCTCGGCTGTCGAACGAGCTCGACAAGCTCCGAGTCGAGCACGAGGGCAGGTCGGCGAGGATGGTCCACCTCGAGGTCGAGGTGACGAGGTTGGAGGGCGAGCTCCTTTGCCAGAAGGAGGGGTCGGCGAAGCAGCTGGCCGAAGCAGAGGCAGCCAAGGCGGCGGCTGTGAAGACGGCAGAGGATGCGACCCTAGAGAAGGCGCAGGGGTTCCTCGCCCAGAACATGGCGAAGGCCTTCGCCACAGCCATCGACCGGGTGTCGAAGGAGTACCCCGAGGTGGACGTCTCGGGGTGGAGGCTCTTCCCCGGCCACGTCGAAGGCTTCCACCCTGAGTCCGAAGGAGAGGAGGAGGAAGGGGATGGCGAAGGTGACGCAGAGCTCGAAGTCACCAAGGAGGTCCCCGGTACCGTGGTCACTCCGCTGGCGGTGGAGACCCCTTCGGAACAGCTGACTCCACCCTGAACTCGTCGCCCGGGGAAAGAGGTCGGGCCTTGACTCCGCTCCTCGTTTTCTTGTTTTGTTTGTTGTTTTTTTTTTTGTTTTTCTTTTCAATCATTGTAACGCCTAATAGCGGACTGGCCACCGCTGCCTTTTTGAAATGAATGAAAAGAAAATTTTTTGAAGTATTGGTGTTCGGATCTCCGTCTTTTGCCCCTTCTTTGTCAAACATACTCTTTTTGTCTCGAAGGTTTCTTGTTTTTTGGAAATTTAAGTCTAGTGCTTCGGCAGTGTTCGATCTTTATGCTGATTACTTTGATCTTTTTTTTCAGCTCGTGGTGGTTGACCAAGATTTCGAGCCCACGCGCTCGGATGAGGGAGTTCGAGCCGAGGCTGGCTTGGGGGCGACGAGATTATGTCTGGCGAGGTGCCGAGAGCGGCTTTACGAAGTCGAGCTTGGATTGCACCGAGCCGAAAGCGAGCGGAACCATCTCCAGCTCGTCCTCGGCCGGCGAGATATCGAGATTCGTCGTTTGGAAAGCAGGATCGCCGAGCTGACCCCCACAGGAGAAGGTGAATGTTCGCCAACTGCTTTCAGTAATGAGATTCGGATTCAATGCATCCGTCATAACTTGTCCAAAATAACAGCGGAGAGGGACGACTTGCTTTCCGAGATACAGCATCTGCACTCCGTAGAGACGAAACTTCGGAAGGAGGGCGAGGGGCTAATGGCCGAAGTGGCCAAGTTGACGACCGAACGGGTCCAGTTGACAGTCGAGGTTGAAGTGCTGAAGAGAGCGACGGTGGATAAAAGCATCGAGGTCACCCACCTTCGGTGCCTCATAGCTAGCCGATCAGGAGTTCCGGACTCCGCGATACCCCCTCGTTTCGAAGTTAATGTCAAAGACGACTCGTTGCGTGATCGGATCTCGGAGTTGGAGGCGGAAGTGGCTCGTCTTAAGCCGCATTTGGGACCGATCAACGTCCGAAGCACGTCGTGCACTCGCGCGGAGAGTGAGCGGGGCATTAGCTTTTACGAGATGGCGACCCGTCAGCGGGTCGGCCATCATAGTCCGGGGGACGCGCAGAGCTCGGTAGCGATTTCGTCGAGTGGAGCATCCGTCGGAGTGGCCGCCAGAAGTGGTGCCGAGGATACGTCTCAATTTGCCGGCTTGGGGTCGCGCTCCGGAGACAAGCGTCGTCACTCCCGAGTGTCTTTGAAGCGGAACGCCCCGGCCCCAAAAAAGCGCTAAAGACGTCGACTGCGAGAGTTTTTGTATATATATATTTTTTCCTAAGTGTAATAAGTCGGCATTGTAACTTTTTCTTTAACGACTTGTAATTTTGCTGTGTTCGTCGTTGTACCGCATTCGGTTCATTAATAAAATGTTGTTGCCGACCTTGTGTGTCCTTTACTTTCGCGACTATTGTTGGTTGTGCCTAGGCTTCTAAGTTGGCTGCATGCTTGTTTGTCGACCGGTGAGGTGAATGTTCGGCCAATGGTGCCGAACTTTGTCTCTGGTATCCGATCATGTAGCTTTGTGAGGAGAGTTGGGCGGCGATCCCTCAAAGCGCGTTCAGGCGCAAGTATCAGGCCTCGGATCGTCGCTTGTGGTTCGGCAGTTATGGGAGCAACCCCAAATGGCGAACCATCTCTAGCTCTGGCTTGCATGCTCTGGTCGGGGTTCTGAATCTCATTCATCACATTCCGAATCGCTTTCCGAGGCGACTGTTGGACTTTCGAGGGTCATTATGACAGCCTTAATAAATACGCGGTGCTTCAGTTCCCTAGGCGACTGTTGGACTTTCGGGGGTCATTATGACAGCCTTATGTGTCTCAATTCCCCAAGCATGACTGTTGGGCTCCCGAGGGCCATAATGACACCCTTGAGGGATGGCTATAAGTACCCCACCCCCCTTTCAGTCTCAGCCATTGCAATCTTGAACTCTAGTGGCATCAGCGGTGTCTGCCCTTGGGCGGATGCTAGGCTTGTGAAAAAATTTTGCCTCGAGAGGTTCGGAAGGGTGGTCACCCTACTGTCTTGTTCTTCTCTCGTTCCTGACGGCCCCGATGTGGGTGTCAGGGTCGGGGAAGGACAAGGCAGAAGAGTCGAAGACCGTAGTCCGGATCCGAGGCAGAGGCTCTTCGGGAGGATGGGTTGCCGTTCTTCAACCGTGGTCTTCTCCCGATTCTGGCAACCCTGATGCGAAGGTCAGGATCGGGGGAGATCGCGGTAGAAGAGGTGGTGACCAAGGTCCGGAGCCGAGGGGAGATCGTCTCGGGAGGATAGGTGGTCGCTCTTCCACCATGGTCTTCTCCTGACTCTGAGGGCTTCGAAGCGGGTATCAGAGTCGGGGAGACCATGGTGGACGAGGTGATGACCAAAGGCCGTAACCGAGGGGGGATCGCTTCGAGAGGATAGGTGGTCGCTCCTCTACCATGATCTTCTCCCGATTCTAATGACTCCGATGTGGAGGTCAGGATTGGGGGAGATCATGGTAGAAGAGGTGATGACCGAAGTCTGGAACCGAGGTGGAGGTCCCCTTAAACCTTAATCTAAACTTTCTTTTGAAGCGATCGTGGCAGAAGGGTGGTTCGAATCACCCTTTGCTCAGCGTTTAGCGCCGAGCTAATTGGGGTTTTCAGGGCCGTAGTTCCGAGCCATTGGCAAACCACCTTTTGCTCGCTTAGTAGTGAACTTGCGAAGTAGAATCGAGCCAAGTGCTCCGAACTATCGGTGAGATAGTTTAAGGGTTGTGGGAGCAATTCCGAATGGCGGACTACCCCTAGCTCGCTTAGAAGCGAACTTGCGAAGTAGAATCGAACCAAGTGTTGGACTCCGAACCATCGTGAGATTCGTTTAAGGGTTGTGAGAGCAATTCCGAATGGCGAACTACCCCTAGCTCGCTTAGAAGCAAACTTGCGAAGTAGAATCGAACCAAGTGTTGGACTCCGAACCATCGTGAGATTCGTTTAAGGGTTGTGGGAGCAATTCCGAATGGCGAACTACCCCTAGCTCGCTTAGAAGCGAACTTGCGAAGTAGAATCGAACCAAGTGTTGGACTCCGAACCATTCAACGGCTGTGGGAGCAATTCCGAATGGCGAACTACCCCTAGCTCGCTTAGAAGCGAACTTGCGAAGTAGAATCGAACCAAGTGTTGGACTCCGAACCATCGTGAGATTCGTTTAAGGGTTGTGGGAGCAATTCCGAATAGCGAACTACCCCTAGCTCGCTTAGAAGCGAACTTGCGAAGTAGAATCGAACCAAGTGTTGGACTCCGAACCATTCAACGGCTGTGGGAGCAATTCCAAATGGCGAACTACCCCTAGCTCGCTTAGAAGCGAACTTGCGAAGTAGAATCGAACCAAGTGTTGGACTCCGAACCATCGTGAGATTCGTTTAAGGGTTGTGGGAGCAATTCCGAATGGCGAACTACCCCTAGCTCGCTTAGAAGCGAACTTGCGAAGTAGAATCGAACCAAGTGTTGGACTCCGAACCATTCAACGGCTGTGGGAGCAATTCCGAATGGCGAACTACCCCTAGCTCGCTTAGAAGCGATCTTGCGAAGTAGAATCGAACCAAGTGTTGGACTCCGAACCATCGTGAGATTCGTTTAAGGGTTGTGGGAGCAATTCCGAATGGCGAACTACCCCTAGCTCGCTTAGAAGCGAACTTGCGAAGTAGAATCGAGCCAAGTGTTGGACTCCGAACCATTGTGAGATTAAAGAGTTAAAGGCAGAGAGACAATAGTAGCAAAAAATATGAAAAAAACTTTATTTATTAATATCCAATGATCGGCTGCTTCTAAAGTTGCTAGCCGTTATTACAATGAAAAATAAAAAAAAATTACTACCAAGTAACAGGAAAGGAACGGTTCGACATCTCGAATTACTTAGAGAGGCGTTGTTGCTCTCTCTTGGTATTTTAAGAGGTGGTCGGCATTCCAAGTCCTGGGAATTTCCCTGCCTTCAAGATCTTCTAGTCGGTACGTGCCGGGGCGGATCACTTTTGAGATCTTGTAGGGTCCCTCCCAATTCGGGGCCAGTTTGCTTTTCTGTCCGGGGAAGGAGATGGCCAATTTTCGGAGGACTAGGTCCCCTTCTTTGAGGTCCGTTGGGCGGACTCTTTTGTTGTATGCTAGCTCGATCCTCCTTCGGTAAGTTTGCTGGCATATGGCAGCTCTCTCTCGGATTTCATCTATCAGATCTAGACTTGCTCTGAGCTCTCTAGCGTTCTGCTCTTCTTCATAAGCTATCAGACGAGGAGAGGGTATCCCGACTTCAAGGGGGATGAGGGCCTCGGACCCATAGGTGAGATTAAACGGGCTCTTGCCTGTTGGGGTCCGCTTGGTGGTGCGGTAATTCCAGAGCACATTAGGCAGCTGATCGACCCACAAGCCTTTGGAATACTTGTCTAACCTCTTCTTAATGCCCGAAAGGATCTGTCGGTTGGCATTTTCGGCCTGGCCATTCGACTGAGGATGGGAGACGGAGGAGAATCGGTGTTGTATGGCGAGGTCTTCACATAAGGCTCGGAAGGCAGCCCCGGTGAATTGCGTTCCGTTATCCGTAACTATGACCCGGGGAACGCCGAATCGGCAGATCACATTTTTCCAGAAGAATTGAACGACCCTATGCTCGGTGATCGTAGCCAGGGGCTCGGCCTCTATCCATTTCGAGAAATAGTCGACTGCCATGACTAGGAACTTTAACTGTCCGGGAGCTGGCGGAAACGGCCCCAGTAAATCCATCCCCCACATTGCGAAGGGGATCGGACTTGATAGGGAGGTGAGTGGTGCTTGTGGAAGGCGTCGGATGTCGGAATACTTCTGACAGGAGCTGCATTGCCGAACGTGTCGTTCGGCATCCCGTAGGAGAGTGGGCCAGAAATACCCGTAGTTCAATACTTTGCGTGCCAGAGCCCTGGACCCAGAATGGGCCCCGCCGATGCCCTTGTGAAGTTCTTGCAGGGCGTAGTCAGCTTGCTCGGGGGAAAGGCACCTCAGGTAAGGTCGACCGTCCACCTGGGTGAAGGAGCATTTATATAGGATGCCTTCGATTAATGCATAACGCTCGGCTCGGGTTCTGATTCTTCTTGCTTCCTTCGGATCCTCGGGGAGGAATCCGTCCCTTAAGAACTCGACGAGGGGTTTCATCCAATTGTCTTCGAGGAGGACAGGTAATGTTTCAACGGAGTCGGGTGTTTCGTCCTCTATGCTCGGCTTCAGGAGGACTTCTATCAATACGGTCTGCTCAAGACCTTGAAGGGAAGAGGAGGCTAATTTGGATAGGGCGTCGGCCTGAACATTTTCTTCTCGGGGGATCCTTTGGATGAGGGCCTCTTCAAACAGTGCCATGAGGCTCTTGACCTTGGCTAAGTATCTAACCATTCTGTCATCACGTGCTTCATATTCGCCGAGGACCTGATTGACGACTAGCTGGGAGTCGCTAAAGATTCGGAGGCGCTGCGCCCCTGCATTCCGGGCCATTCCAAGACCGGCTATTAGCGCCTCGTATTCGGCTTCGTTGTTCGAGGCTTTGAAGTTTATACGGAGGGAGTATTGGAGGACGAAGTCATCCGGGCCTGCCAGAAAGACCCCTGACCCACTTCCCTCATTGCAAGAGGATCCGTCAACATAAACCGACCACACAGGTGGTCCCTTTACTGCTTGGTCGGACTCAGGGATAGTACTTTCCATAATGAATTCGGCTAGCGCCTGAGCCTTGATTGCGGTCCGAGGCTGATAAGTTATATCGTGTTGACTCAGCTCGATAGACCATTTCATAAGGCGTCCCGAAGTTTCGGGCTTGTGAAGAACCTGTTTCAGCGGCTGGTCGGTAAGAACGACCACCGAATGGGACTGGAAGTACGGGCGAAGCTTTCTCGTGGCCATTACCAGGGCATAAGCCATCTTTTCAATCTTTGGGTATCGGAGCTCAGCGTCCCGAAGCACTTTGCTGACAAAGTAGATGGGCTTCTGGGCCCGGTCTTCTTCCCTTACTAGGACCGCACTTAGGGTCTGCTCGGAGGCTGCCAGGTAGAGGTATAGGGGCTCACCAAGGATCGGCTTGCTGAGGAGAGGGGGATTGACGAGGTAGGCCTTGAGCTGGTCGAAGGACTCCTGTTGCTGCTACCCCCATTCGAATCCTTTAGCCCCCCTGAGGGCTTTGAAGAAGGGGAGGCATTTTTCCCCGGATTTTGAGAGAAAGCGCCCTATGGCGGCGAGGCGGCCTGTTAGTCTCTGAACTTCTTTAACATTTCTAGGAGGGGCCATGTCCAATATGGCCTTGATCTTCTCCGGATTTGCTTCAATTCCTCGTTGGCTAACCATGAAGCCGAGGAACTTCCCTGATGAGACGCCGAACGCACACTTATTCGGGTTGAGTCTCATATTGTGCTTTCTCAAAACGTCAAACGCCTCTTGGAGGTCGGTCACATGATCAATGCCTCGAATGCTTTTTACAAGCATGTCGTCAACGTAAACCTCCAGTTCCGGCCGATCTGAGCCTGGAAAACCTTGTTGACGAGGCGTTGGTATGTTGCACCTGCATTCTTTAGACCGAACGGCAAGACTCTGTAGCAATAGAGGCCTTGGTCGGTCACAAACGAAGTCTTCGGGATATCCGGGGGGAACATTCTTATCTGATTGTAACCTGAGAAGGCATCCATGAAGCTGAGGAGCTCGTGTCCCGAGGTTGCGTCAATCAGAGTGTCGATACTCGGCAGAGGGAAGGGATCTTTGGGGCAGGCCTTGTTGAGGTCGGTGAAATCAATACAAATTCTCCACGCCCCATTGGACTTTTTCACCATCACCACATTCGACAACCACTCAGGATAGTTCACCTCCTGTATGAACCGGGCCTTCAAGAGTTTGTCCACCTCCTCTTTAATAGCGAGCTGGCGCTCGGGGGCGAACTTGCGCCTCTTCTGCTGAACCGGTTTGGCCCCCGGATCGACGCTTAGGCGATGGACTAAGAGTTCTTCGGAGATACCGGGCATATCTGCAGCTGACCAGGCGAAGAGGTCCTGATTCCTTCGGATGCATTGCACGATGTCTGAGTACAGGGCGGACGGGAGGGTCTTGCTGACAAAGAACTTACGGGCCGGCTCCTGCTCGGAGAAGAGCACTTCTTCCAATTCGTCCACCGGCTCGGACGTTGGTCGAGCAACATCTTGGGGGATTTCCAGAGTTTCTAAGGAGAGGACGGGTTCGAGGGTAGAGGTCATATAGCACTTGCGGGCCTGCTCCTGATTGCCCCTTACTTCTCCTACTCCGGCCTGAGTGGGGAACTTCATTTTGAGATGATAGGCAGAAGGAACGGCTTCAAGGGCTGCCAGGCCGGGCCGACCCAAAATGACATTGTAGGCGGCTGGGATATCTACGACCATGAAGTCCATCGACTCCGTTCGGGTAGTAGGAGTTTTGCCAGCGGTTATGTCGAGGGTAATCACCCCTTCAATAGTCACTGGCACTCCCGTGAACCCGTGGAGCGTGTAACCGGCGGGCTTGAGTCTGTCCCGGAAGAGCTTTAGGCCTTTAAAAGTGGCGAGGAAGAGGATGTTGACGGAGCTGCCGTTGTCTACTAAGATCCTTTCCACTTTGAAGTTTGCCATGTGAAGACTGATGACGAGTGCGTCACAATGAGGGGTGCGGACACCTACAAGATCTTCGTCGGAGAATGTGACGGGCACTCCGAGGCCTTTGGGAGGAGGGGTGGTTCGGACCGAATTGACTTCCCTTATGAATACCTTCCGAGAGGAATTTGAGGAGCCCCCCATTGGGCCCCCATGGATGAGGTGGAGGACTCGTTCTTCCTCAAAGTCAGGCGTCTCTTCTCGTTCCGGACGCTTGTTAGCCCCCCGAGGCGGGGGAGGAAGTTCGGCTCGGTCCTTTCTTACAAATCTGGTCAGCTGCCCTCTCTGGATAAGGGCTTCGATCTCGTTCTTCAGGGCACGACAATCGTTGGTGTCATGCCCATGGTCCCGGTGATAGCGGCACCATTTTTCTTTATCTCTTCTCTTGGCGGGGGTGTTCATCCTGGGAGCAGAGGGTAAAACCCCTTCTTTCTCAACTTCCATCAGAATAGTTGCGACGTTAGTGGTGAGGGGAGTGAACTTCTCGAACCTGGGGGGAGGTCGGCGCTGGCCGGCATTGTCCTTTTGGAGCTTCTTGGCTCCTTCCTCCTCTGTTCCCTTTCTCTTAAATGCGGAGGAAGACCCCTCCCAGTTAGGTCGCTGCTCGGCCTCTTCGGCCCGGATGTACTTTTCACTGCGAAGGAGGAGGTCGGAAAAGTTCTGTGGTGGCTTCTTGGCGAGGGAGGAGCGGAGGTTGGAATTGAGAACATTAGATTGAAATGCTGCCGCAGCGACCGACTGGTCGAGGGATGCTATGGATCTGGCTTCGGCTGTGAACCTCTTCACATAGTCTCTCAATTTTTCCCCCTTCTTCTGGTGGAGGTGCAATAGGGAAATGCTGGTCTTCTCAGCCCTTCGGCTGCTTACGAAATGGGTGACGAAAAGGGTCTCGAACTGCTCGAAGGAGAATATTGAGGCAGGGGCAAGGCGTGAGTACCATTCTCGAGCTGGGCCCTTGAGAGTTGCGAGGAAAGTTTTGCAGAGGAGGGCGTCGGAAGCTTGATGGAGGAGCATCAAGGTCTTAAAGCTTTCGACGTGATCCACAGGATCGGTCTCCCCGGTGTAAGTCTCAAATTGGGGAGGTTTGAAACCGAACGGCACAGGTGCATCCACTATGGTTCGGGAGAAAGGGGATCGGCTAGGACGTAGGGTCCTCCCCCTAAGCTCTTCTTCTCGGTCTATCTGGCCCAGGCGCCTCTCTACTTCATGAAGACGGCGGTACATGGTATCATTTCTCCGACGGTAATCAGCCGAGCCCCTAGACTCGTCTTCGTATGAGGGAGAGCGAGGGCTACGGCGATGGTAACTTCGGGAGCGGCGAGGACTTGGACTACGCCGGGAGTTGCTAGGAGCAGGATGAGGAGATGGGGAACATCGGCGAGGGCTTCGAACCGGAGGAGGAGATCGGCGAGGGCTTCGGACAGGAGGAGGAGATGGGGCCTTCGGCTCATTAGGGTTTCGACGGAGGTTGAGAGCCTGTAAGACGATCGTTTGGAACTGCTGGAACTCGGCACGGGTGATTGGTGCCTCATTGTTCCTGGGCTGTTGCCGACCTGCGGGGGAGTGCCTTCTTCGGTAATGCTCAGGGGACTCTTTCCTTCCTCTGCGGACGGGGGACCTGTAGTACCGGTGGCGAGGAGATCGCTCGCGCGGATGGTGCTGGCGGGAGGTTCCCTCTCGGGCCCGCTTTTCATCCAGATGGCGGCGGAGATCATCATCTTTTTGGTGGTTGAGGGCCGTATTATGGCGATCAGAGGCTTGGGGATGATGGGAGGCCATAGAGTCCGTGGAGGCGTTGTGGATGGAGACGTGCTCTTGATGAAGAGGCTGTTTCTGAGGGTTAGGACCCTTCGGAGGCGGCTGATTAGGAGGGGGAAGGTCCTGTTGGAGCGGGTTTTCCGCTGTAGGGGGAAGTTGTCCTTGTTGTTAAGCGGGATTATGGGAGACTTCTTGCTGCTGATCAGGGTTGGGCCCTCGGTTGGACCCCCTTGACCTAACTTTCCGAGGTGGCATGGCTGGAGAAGATCTGTTCACCGGGAAGAGGAGAGGTCTCTATTCGTTAGTTTCCCACAGACGGCGCCAATCTGTTGCCGCTAAATTCGGTGTGGGGGCAAACAGATAGTATTTGTGGATTCTTAGGGAAACTGAATAGTAAACCTGCGTACCTGTTCCGTCGGGGTTTGGACGTCGCTCCCGCCGTACACCTGCAAAAAGTACGAGACACCGGGGTTGTTCCCGGCGACGCACCCTCCGACGCTCAAGTCAGTAATCTGGAAGACTATGAAAGAGCGCAAAAACTGGTGAAAGATTGATTACCTCTTAATGGAGATGGATGGGGGGTATTTATAGGCGTCTTAGGGAATAGATTAGGAATGTAATCCCCGTAATCTGATAAGGAATATTCTCCTTGTAAATAGACTGGGAATGTAATCCCTAATCCCCAGTGGAGGGATAGGCATGAATCAGGGCCGTTGATTAGGATCTAATCAGGAGCCTTAATTCTATCCCTCTGATCGGGCTTTATTGCTGGTTGAGACCTGCGCCCGATTGAAGCGGGTCCGTTTGTGGGTTATTGGGTCTTTAACGGAGAGGCCCAGTACCCATCTCAGACCCTATTTGTGGGTGAAATTACCGTTTTACCCCTGGGCTTCAAGATTCGTGCCTAATTTGGAAGGTTCCGATTAACCCCCATTTTTAGCCATATCAGGGGGAGAGAGAGAGAGAGAGAGTATACAGTTAAATCACTAATTGTATGGGTAAATGGTAAGAAATCTATAATAAGTTGCACAGAAGTGGAGATGTGCGATCCGCAACAAAGTTTACCAAATAGCTAGGCAAACCGAAAAGAAAAAAAATAGGGAGGGTTATCTGCAAACTTATGAAACATGGAGCAAGTTTACTAACAAAATTAACCATAATTTGTAGGAGAAGGGAAAAATCTCAATCCAACTCCTATACCATAAAATAATGGGTAATTTCCATATAACTCACTCTAAATCACTATTTCTATATAACTAACTCACAAATAACTATTTCCATATAACTCACTCACAATATTTGGTACTTCCCAAAACCCTACTCCTAGTTATTAGTCAACTAGTAATTTACGTGTGTGATGCACGTTTTAATAAATATATATTTTTTAAAGTAAAAATTTCGACGTAGTCTGGCCACGAATCTAAGATCTCTTTTATATTAGTTATGCACGGACAATGCATGTCTTATATTTTTTTAAGGAAAATAAAAACTCTGACGTAGTGAGAACTCGAACCTGAAACCTCTTTCATATTAGTTATGTATGTGCGTCACACGCGTTGATAGATTGAAAAATGACACTTAGGCCTTCTCCCATTAAAATATTAGAGATTAGAGATTAGAGATATAAACTAAAGAGTAGTTATGGTAAAATGATTCTTCTACCAATCTCTACACCTCTAATATAAGATGAGGGTAATTATAACCATGGGCAAAATGGTCTTTTTTAAGCTCGAATAAATGTTTAATCCAAGTTAAAATAAATAGAAATAAAAATAAATTTCATTTAACCCTACTGAGTTTTTTCCTATTTCCACCGGACCCTACCATATTTTTTGGGGGGTATTTTACCCTACTGCCATTAAATTTCCTTGGTGTTTTACTCTACTCTGTTTATTTCACCTTCACTTGATGTCACGTGTCACAATTTCTGTAGTTTAATGATTAAATTACTCCTGAGCTTTAGCAAATTAATCTATTAAATTAAATTAATCTAATAAAGTTAATTAAACCCAGGGGCGAAGCCAAAACAATTTTACCGGGAGGGCCAAGAAAAAATTCTATGATTACATGTAAAAATATAGAGATTTTTTCATAATTTTTAGAGGGGCCCAACAATAAAACATAGAATTCAAGGGGGCCAAATTATAATTTTTTAGGGGTTTATAAAATTTTCGATAGTGTGAAGGGGGTTTTTGAAAATTCGGGGGGGGGGGGGGGGGCACTCCCGGGCCCTCACTATTGTCCACCCCTGATTAAACCTAACTATTCAATTACACTTCTTTCTCCTCTATTCCATTCCATCTACTATTTTAATGGGAGAGTTTGTTGCCAAACAAACTCCATTTGTAATCAAACAAATGTGTGTAATGTATATGTATAACTAATATAAAGAAGGTCTTAGGTTCCATGTCAGACAACATTGGATTTTTTAAAAATGTATATATTTATAAAGATGTGCATTGCACGTGTAAATTACTAGTACATTTAAATGGGGGCGGGTTAAAGGGTTTGGATCAAAAGAAAATCCACCTAAAATGTTTAGAAGATGGTTAAATTCTCGATTTGGGTCCACTAGAGAGGTGGTCGATGGTGGATTTGCTAGTGGTGGCAGCAAATTTGGGAGTAGTGACGGTTGATAGAGTTGAGGTTATTGGATTTGGGTTGGATTTGACTTGATGGAGTTGAGCTATTGGATTTTGCGTCGAACTTGAGGTCAGTGGTGAAGAAAGGGGCTACCGATTTTAGATTGGAAGAGAAGATGTTGATGTTGATGTTGAAGAGAGAATTCATGTTGGAAAAGAAGATGGTGAGGAAGAGCGGTAAGAAGACTCGGGCCGGAAGAGAAAAGATGGGTTATTGGATTCGGGTTAGTAGAGAGAAATGGTGAAGAAGAGAAGAAGAGGATGTGGTTCTCTCGGAAGATTGGATTGGGTTGAGTTGGAAAGGGAAAGGGGGAAGAGAGAAAGGAACATGAAGGAGAGAGAGAGCGAGAGAGAGGTAGATGAGTGGGTATGGATATGGGTTTGGATTTGGATTCGGATTAGGTACATGAGATAAATGAAGTTGAGGAAGATGAGTGTTTGCATTTGTAATTTGATTTAATTTTGGTGCGGATTCAGGCTACAACGTGTTGGGTTTGAGAGAAATAATGAGGAGTTTAGGTTTGGGTTTGGGTCCGAATTGAGTTTCGCAACATTACGTGGTAATGGGGCATTTCAAACATTCCACGCCCATATTTAACGTCGTGGGTTAGTTTTAATTAAAATGCGAAAAAACTTAATTACTAATGTAAAATGCCAAAAAAAAGTATAGTAGAGTTCGGTACAATTAGGAGAAAACTCAGTAGGGTAAGTGAAATTTATCTTTAAAAAATAACAGATTTATTTTTTTTGTAATGTATCACATATTGTGTGTGAGTTAAATGGAAATAACAATTTGTGAGTAAGTTATACAAAAGCAACCCTAAAGTAATACTCTCCAACCCATCAATCAATGATTTTTTTGTCATACTAGGCCACTTTTTGAAACTATTTGCGAATATGGGCTACTTTCTAAACTATTAGCGCTTGCGGGCTAGTTGTTGACACGCCAGCAGCGACCACTATTCCTATTAGCGGTCTCTTCCTTTTGGACATCGCTAATAGGAATAGCGTTCACTTGTTTATTTTTTTTATTTTTATTTTTGTAATCGTTAATCCTATTAGCGAATACAGTACGTGTGAAGTTGCTAATGAAAATAGCGACCTTATTTGAGAAGTATTTAGACACTTGACAAATTCTAGACAAATAATGTTTTCTGAAAAAACCAAAAAAATAAATTAAAACTAAGGTCACTAGTGGGAATAGCGACCGCATTATTATGTGGTCGCTAGTCCCACTAGTGGCCACAGGTGAGAGAGAAATTGACTCATACCTCAACTGTTATGAGTTACAAGTATTTGTTAAGCTAGTGTTAGTGACTTCAAATGTCATTAATTCTGACTTGTACGTTCCCTCATCTTGAGTCCCTCCCATTGTTTTCTTTTTCTCATTTACTATTTCTCAAATAAATGTTGTGTGGGTACTGACACAGTCAATAGCTGATCAATTATGGTTAGGTAGGAAATCAGATACTAGAAAATTTCCAAATGAGAATAGCAAATTTGAGGAGCTATTCTCCATCACTTGTGGTCGCTAGTGATAATAGCGACCACAATATATATACTGTGGTCGCTATTATCACTAGTGACTAGTTTTTTTCTTCTTCCAAATAGCACTAATTGTCTCAAATTCGTTAAGTGTTAAAATACTTCTCAAATAAGGTTGCTATTCTCATTAGCGACAACAAACAAAATTTCAAAAAAAAAAATAATCGAAAAACTGCTATTTTCATTAGCAACCTCCAAAAGGAAGAGATCGCTAATAGGAATAGCGGCAGCTGCTGACGTGATAGCAACTAGCCTTCAAATGCTAATAGTTTGAAAAGTGGCCCATATTTGCAAATAGTTCAAAAGTGGCCTAGTATGGTAAAAAACTGATTTTTCCCGAAATAGACCACTTTTGAAACTAATTTTCAAAATAGACCACTTTTCAAACTAATGTCCAAAATAGACCACTCACAGTATCGAACTGCGGCCTCTTCTATAACAAGGTCGTAATTCCCTACTGCAGCTTACATACATACCAAAAAAGTCCATATTCCAAAACTTTGTTTAAAATTTCTCAAGTCCAAAGAAGTCCAAGAGAGATATAACTGAGTCCGTAGTTGGGTACTGCTGCCTCGATAATACGGAGGCCGCACATTTTTTTAATTTTTATAAATGCTAGAAACTGATTACATTAATTCAATTGAAATTACAGTAATGCATATATTACAAACTAATTACATATAGATTTGATTAGAGACAACAATCACTTTAGTATACAAGTACATGCTGGGTTTCTTCTCAAACGGGTAGGAAGGACTATTGATTTTGCATTTTTTCATGCACTTCCATGCTCCACCATTAGACAGAGACAACAATTCTCTGCTTAGGAGGATGAAGTAGTAGTGGGTGTAGCAGTGTATTTATAGTACTTTACAACTTCTTGTCAAGTACTCCTATTCATGCTATTTGGTGCATGAATAGGAGGTGTGCATGTCAAGAAGTTGTAAAGTAGCATGAATACATTGTGACACCCTCTACTACTCCATCCTCTAAATCAGAGAATTTCTGCACTCTATCTAATGGCGGTGCATTGAAATGTATGAAGGGAGAAGAAGCTGCTACTCAAGCATTTACAAAAGAAAGAAAATAGGCAAAATGAGAAGTTTTCTCTACCCATTGAGGAAAACCCAACATGTACTAGTATACTAGTATGAACATGCATCTATCTCCCTCTTTAAACTCACATAAACTGAACGTAATCTCACATATTTGAATACATGATCCATTACTACGGAACACGATGTTCAAGAGAATACTTCACTCTTGTATATATAGGAGTTGAAGATAAATTTAAAATTGATTTGGCATTGTTCATTGATTTGGCGTGTGAATCATTGATACACATTCCAACAAAATACTGTTTTGGTAGTTTGCATTGATTTTTCATAAACATCATTGATACACGTTCCTAAAAGCCAATATTAGCACATAAAAAGTATCAGCAGAAGTCAAGGCCGCAGTTGGCAATTGCGGCCTCAATTATTTTAAATTTTTTTTATAAAAATAATACGTTTTGGCAGTTTGCATTGATTTGACATAAACATCATTGATACACATTCCAACAAGTCAAGTTTGGCAGTTTGCATTAATTTGGCATTGATACACATTCCAAAACAGACCACTTTTGGCATTTTGCATTGATTTGGCATTGATACACATTTCAACATAGACAATTTTCAGCACATTAAAAACATCAGGACAAATAGCCAAAATAGGACCGAATTTTTCTGAGGTCGCAGTTAGCAATTGCGACTGTGAAACTTTAAAGTTTCCAGACAATAAATAACTCTCTGGACATTTGGAAGTTTTACAGCCGCAGTTGCCAACTGCAACCTAGTTTTTACTGATGCAGCAGTTGGCAACTACGATTGTGGAAACTTCCAAATGTCCAGAGAGTTGAATTTTTGATCTGTAATGTGCAAGAAATCTAAAAATTCCAAAAAAAATTAAAATAATGAAGCCCGCAGTTGTCAACTGCGGCCTACGTATTATCGAGACCGCAGTACCCAACTGCGGACTAAGTTATATCTCTCTTGGACTTCTTTTGACTCGAGAAATTTTAAACCAAGTTTTGGACTATTTTGGTATGTGGGTAGGCCGCGGTAGGGAACAACGACCTTGTTACAGAAGAGGCCGCAGTTCGGTACTGCGAGTGGTCAACTTTGAAAATTAGTTTGAAAAGTGGTCTATTTTGGGATTTAGTTTCAAAAGGTGGTCTATTTCGGGGAGAAAAAAATCTAAAAAACTGTCAATCAATTGTTTTGAATTTGAAATCCCCATATAATCCCACCCATCCCCCTCATTGCTTAAAGAGGGGTTTCAAACGGTCACAAAGCAGCTCCCCAACTTCCAAGGGTTTTTAGAACAATACCTCCTCCTCTTCCGGCCGTCTCCACTTAATTTCACTTCTCTACTAAGTGATCGATAATAACAAATGGCAAACAAACAATGTAAAAAGCAAGAATCATACGAGGAAGTTCGAAGGAGGAAGCTGGCAGAGAACAAGAGGAAGCTGGAAGAGCTCAATCTCAGCCATCTCTCCCTCACTCTTGGCAATGCCTGCTCTCCCAAACCCTCTCCGGTCCGAGTACTAACTTTACTCATTTATCTATCTTTTTTCTTCCTTGCACAACTTATTATTAATATGACTGTCTTTGGATTTGATGGAGCAGGCAAAGCAGGTGAAAAGGAAAGCAGCACAAGACGAGATTGTGGTCGTCAGTTGCCGCCGGTCGAATCGGATTGCAAATCTCCCAGATCTGTCCTACAAAGAAGTATGCCATTTCTTGATTTTTATTTATATATATTTTTAAAATTATTCTTTTTGGGTACAGAATTAATGTGTGGCTATATAACAAAAAAATGGATTTTTATTAAGATTTAAATGTATTGATTGAGGGGACTATGAGGATTATATGTGATTTTATAAATGAGCTTGGGCAATATAGTTCCCTGTTTTGGTCAGAGAAAGCATTGGTGTAGAAATTTGTCATCTTTAATAGCATAAATTGAAGTGGGAATTGGGAAGTAACATACACCTACACAACATAAAGCACAGAAACATGTGGAGTGTTAAAAGTAGAGAAATGCCCGTCAGACTAAATTTTTTATACTAATTTTTTATTTACTAGAAACAAATAAATGAAAAACCCACAAATCATCTGTAAGTGGATTCATATGGATCCCCATGCCTATCTCTTATAATACTGAAGTAGTACAACAGGTTCGGATCTCATGGATTATGCAAAATTTGGTATGTATATAAGTTTGCAAATAGAAATACACCAAAAACTATTTAAGCCTATTTCTGGCATAGCCTTAACCCAATCTCTTAATTGTTTACAAGCTAATATGAGCATTAAGTGAGGTTGAATTTTTTTACTAGAGTTTACTTGAAGCATAAAAATGATTTTTTTACCTTCCCTTGCCAGTTAGTATTACTTGCGTGACAAAGCTACAAGAAATATGGAATAGATGAGAAAGAAAAAGCGAAGAAGATAAAACAACTGGACTCTTCTTTACACATTGCTAGACAAGATAAATCATCACTCGGTCACCAAATTACTTGTTCTATTGAGACATTCTGCAATCTGACATGTTTATGTTGTCTATACTGCCGGTGAGAAGGTCTTTATGTCCAAATCAAATAAATAGTCATTATAGGCTTTTCAACTGTATTTCCTCAATATGTTCAGATAAATAGTTTTGGAAACTAATTGTAATAAACACCCCACTCCTCCAAAGAAAGTAATTCATTTAATATAATAAATCAATGTCCTTCAAAAATTCCACCATTTCAGTATTTTTTTTTTTTTTTTAAATTTTTTTATGGGGTTTGTTTGTTTAAAGGGGGCTCTCTCATTTTTATATTGTTTAAAGGGGGGGTTGATTTAGTATACCATTTTATAATGTTGCTTTTGCTGATTGGGCAGGTAATTCCGGAGATGGTTGTGGTGAAGCGTAGACGGTTAGTGAAAGATTCAATGTAGTTAAACTAGCACTTCTTCCATTTAATGTCGACAATGTTAATGCTTCTCTAATGTTCATTCTTAGAATTGGTGGAGTCTCAAAGCATCGAGATTTATCAGGTCAGGTATTTGCTTCTCCTGCAGCTAGAGAATATGCCACTGAAAGAGCTGAACAGATCAAATTGGAACTGGGAGGTGAATTTCCTAGCTTTGTGAGGCCTATGCTCCCATCACACACTACTGGTGGATTTTGGTTGGTATGTTTGGAAAATAGTTGGATAAAAATGTGTATTGCTCTTTTAATGCACTTCAGAAAATAGCATACATTCACTGTAACCTTCAACTCTTTTAGCATGAGTTTTTTTTCTTCCTTGTGCCAATTTACACAATTTAACTAGTGAATAGTCTAACATATATCGTGAATTTAATGTTATATAGCTGCAACATTTCTTGTGTTACTTATGCTAACCTTCTATTATATATATATATAGAGAGAGAGAGATAGGGAGGTGATCCCCTTATTTTGTGGGGCATCGTATGTGATAAGAACCCCCTATGAAAAATCCAAACCATTCATCTTATTCTACATGCCAAAGATAGTCTAAGAGAGTAAAATCAAGTTATTTGACTTTCATTTTCCTATCCATCATGTCGTTAGAAAAATAAAGAATTTTAGCCATACAATGGGATCACCCCCTTCCCCCTACACACACACACACACACACACACACACGTGTGAACTTTTTTTGGGATATGAATTGAAAAATCTGAACCGTTCATTTTAATCTAGAAATATAAATTAGTCTACAGATGAGAAATCAAGAGATTTGTTTGTTTATACATTAAAGTATTACAAATTGTATAGCTAATACCGTTGATTTTTATATCAATATGATGGATGAAAAAATGAATTTCAATTGACTTGATTTTACATATTTATATCAATTTAGTCATTCTAAACAATGTGAATGGTTCAGATCATCCATGTGATGGCTATGTAAAAAGTTCACACGAAGCTTATCGTGAGAACTAGTTCTCGCATGATCATTCCCCCATATAGGACTATGATCATATGAGATACATATACATATATGAGGATACGAGAGGTCATAAGCCATAGAAGGAAATTTGACACACTAAAAACTCATTCCCCGCAACCAAAAATTCATGATATGTAACTATTTAATCTTCATATCATAAAACGTAGAGTGGAGAGAAATTACTGAATTTTAATATGTTATGGCCATTCATCATGATGTTACAAAATAAACAGTTTTTTAGCAATACAACTATTGCGATCATTAAATACATGGGCACAAACACATCCAGCTTTGATAATATTTCGTCATCTTCTGTTTTATGAAATGTTGAACACCTTGAATTATGTGGATCATGCATTTGAAAGGAGGAGGTAAGATTTTGTAAGCTGTCATAGGAGGAATTCCTCCTATGCTACCTTTCCTTCCGTTCTCTCTCTCTCCCCCTCTCTCTCTATACATATAATTATTTATTTTAAATTATATCTATTTAATGAAATTACTTGGGACAATTTTTATTTATTGGATTCGTAAATAAATATTCATGTAACTTATGCTTTACAATATGCTATGCATTTTCACTGTCTTCTGCATTGTTTTCCGTTCTATCACCCTATATTTGATACATGACAGTCTTCTCTTCAAAATAGGGTTTACCTAGACATTTTTGCACCAAACATCTACCAAAGCATGATTCTACAGTTACTTTGATTGATGAAGATGGGGAGGAAACAGATACGGTGTACCTTGCTTACAAGAATGGATTAAGTGGTGGATGGAGAGGCTTCTCCCTTGATCATGATTTAGTTGATGGGGATGCGCTAGTTTTTCAGTTGATCAACCCTACAACTTTCAAGGTAATGCTTCTTTTTGGTTTTTAACAGCTTACCATTTAACTTCTAACACGCTGGAGCTCATCTATTTCCAATATATGGGTATATGTAGAACATAAAGTAGAGCAGTTTTATACATTGGTGAGATAAATCCTTTGATATTTTTTTATTCATGAAATACTATTTTCTGTAAGTGCATTGTTTATACATTTGTCGAGATAAACTGTTGCATTTCCTATTTCAGATTTACATTGTAAGGGAAAGCGAGTATGACAGAAAATGATGCAGCTCTTCCTGGATGCTATATATAGGAACTACATTAAGAGGTATTTTCATCTTCCACTGGATCTTGCTTAAGTTAGTTATAATGAATATGTTTGTAAGTCGAATTATCTGGTTGTCGAAGATTACCCTGTTAATATTTTTGGATTTTTTTTTTTTTTTTTTTGCTTTGGGTAATATAGACTTGAAAGTACAACAACAACAACAAAGTTTTTTTTCCAACTAGTTGGGGTCGGCTACATGAATCCTGGTTTTCCATTTTACTCATTTTAGTACAATATCTTCTGTAAGGCCACAAGCTCACTGTTTCTACCCAAATAAGTTTAGGTCTTCCCCTCACCCTAATTGTACCCTCAATACTTATCAAATCACTCTTTCTAATGGGAGCGCTACTAGGTATACGTGTGACATATCCAAATTACCTGAAGTGATTCTCTCTTAATTGATCTTGGATAGGAGCTACATTTACCATATCTCGTATATGCTCGTTTCTAATTCGATCCTTCCTGGTTTGACCACTCATCCATCTTAGCATCATTATCTCCACTACACTCAATTTTTTGACATGTTTCTTTGTTGCCCAATACTTTGCTTTCATACATCATTGTTGGTTTAATAGCCGTCTTACAAAAATTTTCTTGCAACTTCAAAGATATACGTTTGTCACACAAAACACCACTAGCGCTTCTCCACCTAAGACATCCTACTTGGATCCTATGTATAATATCCTCATAATGTTAGGTTTCGATGGCAAACACAGATTGAATACACAGCGAAAAATTACAAAATATTGAAATCTAGCCATGGATCCATGCGAAAATCATAAATCGTGCTTAGGAATTATACCTTAAGGATGGATCTGCTTTCTCCAAGATATGTCGATCACAGCACTGCAATACTGTGGTGCCTCTACGAGTATCCACACGAACGGATCAAAACTAAGATTTCCTCACGCCGTGGTGCTAGCTGCGGGATGGGATTGTTCCTCACGATCTCTCTCTCACAATTTCTGTGACGGTTAGGGTTTTATCATATGTGACTTTTTCACAGATATGTATCATATATATAGCTACAGTAAATCAACCCTAAGAGTAACGATCTTGTTGGGCTTATAATCAGACATGGGTCAAATTCGTGTGTGGGGCTCTGAACTTTAGTCAGCCCATTTAATCTAATTAAATGTCCAACCAATGTTAGGAGTCCAAGTCTTACTTGGATTCTCAATTAAATTCATCTTATGAATTTATGAATTTAAATCTCAATTTCGATCCATTCTAAGTGTGAGACCTTGTAGGTTCCCATTACGTTGACAGTGATACTAAAATCATATTCTAGTATTACAAACAGTGAGCGGTATCTAGCAATACATCACTGCTACTCAAGTAGTGGGAATGTTAGTGACTTAAATAACCTATCCGTAACCAATGTTAATATATAGTCTAGTCCCTTTGTCTAGATATCTTAATTGACCACAAGGCATAGAGCGATCACCCTTGTATAGCTTAATCTTTGGTTTCTTGATCTCCGAGTAGGCTTACTAAAATAAATGAGCTCAATATCTCATATTAACTCATTTGAGAATGGTCATGCATTTTATAGTCTTACTCAATCAAGGGGCCCATATGTAAGAGTGACAAATCCTATCTAAGTCACTCACATCCCTCCGCATGATTTGTAGTATATCCAATAATCGACTTTATAATCACCTTATTACGGGCAACGTTTGACGACATTAAAACATATAACTTCTCATGTAGGACAAAGGGACTAGACTATATGGTCACTGTGATAACTGCTTATGACACTCACGTAACGATCCATGCAACGTTCTCATAGTGGGTCAGTCGAATATATTATTATACTAATATGTACCCATGTGAAGACTTGATATCTCATATCCATGACCCGCGAGATATGGTCATTAGTCTATGCACATACTATTCTCTATGCATTATTATTGTTCTAATTCACAATAATACTTGACTAGTGACATTTAAGAATAGTGTTCTGATTACAACCAATAGGATCTCACAATCAAGTCATGCACTTGATATCCCATGGTATTGAACCTACTTATCTAAGCACTTTATTATGCTCATTTAATTACAATGAACAACACAATAAATGAAATACCTCATATATGAAATAAATATCATAATGCAATGTAAACTAGTAATGTCAATACACAACTGGCCTCCAGGGCAAACACCAACACATAAATCTCCCCACTCTTTATATAGTCAAGCCCAAATATCGGAAATGGTCTCCCTTAGATATCTCTTGACCATCATACAGGGTCGGCCCCAATCTTAAGGCAGGTGAGGCGGTCGCCTGAGGCCCCCAAATTTTTTGCAATTTTAGGGGCTCCAAAATTTGTATTCTCCTTGAGCGTAAAAAAATAATATTGTTATTAGGGGCCCCCAAAAATAATTATTTGGGCCTTTTGCCTCGGGCCCCCGAGAACGCAGAGTCGGCCATGTCCATATACTCATTTTTAATTCTGCTTATTTTAAAGCCTCTAGCTTCCAAAGTTTTTCTCCACAATTCTAATTTATCATTGCTTACATTGAATGCCCTAGCATTTGTGCGTATATTTTTAGGATTCATGTTCATGGGATTTGACAAAGTTTTGTGCTGGTTGTCAATTACCTAACACAATCCTCCTTTTTAGCCGGTTTGTGGCAAATTTCTGACTTGGGACAGGCAATGGTGGAGTTCCATGATTTTTTGATTTAATAGCATTAGAACATTTTCCAGTTTAAAAAACAAATAGATTCAAACAATGATTCCTTATCCTTCTTTTGATAATGGGTAAGTATGGTTTAGGATCATCAAAGCACTTGAACAATTTCATCTTTTCTTGAAGCCCGGCTTGCCAAAATTCATTTGAAAGCTTGTGAAAATATCCAAATCACTGTCAAAATTTTATCCCAATCTTACACACAAACATACTCACTTTGACTTTGTTTTCTGTTATGTATGGGACTGAACTTTCAAATAAAATAAAAATGAAAATGAAAGTAAAAAAAAAAAAAAAATCCTATTTTCTCTCTATAGTTTTTATTTCCCTACATTTCTTATGCTATAAAAATCAAGAATTATACTGGCGGAATTGCATTATTATCTGCATAAGCTTACAACCTGTTTATATACAGCAATCTTATGCACAAACATAATAGGAACACTTCTTTTTTTTCCCGAATGTGTATAGCTGGGTTGGCCTTTATCTTTATTTTAGAGCTTTTCTTGTATAAATTATGTTCGTGCTATTTAGAATTGAATTCTTTAAAATACCATATGCACAACAAATCTGAGGACATTTACAGCATTATCAGGAACTGCGAGAATGTGGTGGTGTTGGTGAACTAACTCGAAACAAGCAACCTTTCTTCCAGTATTATTATCTCCCATCCTCACATAGACAACATAGTTTCGTCTGAGAAGGCTAATAGACATCAAAGCGTGATTTCCATCTCTGAGGATGAATGAAGATGTTTTAAGTTATGACCCATTACTTCTACTTCGCATTTTGTATGTACCCTTGCTCTGTGACTAGTTCATGGAACAAATATGTCAATTTAAGGACATCATATTTTGCTGATCATGGATCAACTAATTCATCCAGGAGAAAGTCGTAATGTAGTTGTGCTTTTTTATTTCCTGCAGTCAGTGTTCAGAAAGTGTTATCTTTACAGTATAACTAAGACCAGAGATATCGAGCTGTTTGGTTGTATGTGGATGATGGATGGCTGTCATTTAATCGGGCTAATTAAATGATGCTGGAACAAGCCACAAAACTATTTACCATGTATCTATATGTCAATATTCTAACCTGACCCTAAAAAAAGCCTGACCCTGGCCTGGCCCTGACCCCGACCGCAGCCCCAACCCTAAAGCCCTAGTTAGGTACTACATAGCCTCTACAGTATCAGTACTGTAAATATATACACAATATCTTGCATATTCACATGTGTCCTCAGCTTACCCACTTGAGTAGCCCAAACCCACTTCTTCCACTTCCAAATTATATTCTAAAACTAAAATCAAATCCTAGTTGCTGATTTCTCAGAGATAAATTTTTGGACGTGATTTGCAAAAATGTTGTTTGTAGATGAGAATTTTTAGAAGAATGCATGATCGCTGATTGTGTTTTGTAAGGATGAAACCAGCTTTTGTCAGTTATGTGACTTTGAGGGACCCTCTGCTCATCTTGATATTACACTCTCTTTGATCTTGATTGACATTAATCAATTCTGATTATCCAAGGTTACTACTCACTTTGTCTAGTCTTTCCATCGAGATAAGATTTTCCTTCAAGTTTGGAACATGTATTGTCTGAAAATACTGTGATTATCACCGGCTTTCACGTTAACATTTCTGATCGTTCCTCACGATTCTTTGCAAGAACTCTTTCGGTAGTCTTCAAAAACCTCCCTCCTCGAAGTGCAATGAAAAGAAGCTTCCGAATTAATACATCAATCTCGCGTGTCCATTTACCCTACCTGACCAAAACAACTCACCAGCATTGGTTTCCAAGGTCACCACATTGGCTTCTTCTTCATAAAGGCCTTACAACTGGGCATTTCAACCCAATAACATATTATTTTGGGCAATGCGAAATTAAAACTATCCAGACCATGCTCTCGGGGCATTGGTTTCCATGGTCACCACATTGGCTTCTTTTGATTTTCCTGCTTCTTCTTCATAAAGGCCTTACAACTGGGCATTTCAACCCAGTAACATATTATTTTGGGCAATGCGAAATTAAAACTATCCAGACCATGCTCTCGGGCCTTCAAAGACCAGTATAGCTTTAACTAGGGATCATGAAGGACCTATATACACTTGCTCAGGGCGTGCACAGTTAAAGAAACCCGCCCATAGCTGACTGAGATCACAGACTGTCAAAGTAGGAGTCTGTCAATGCACTTTAGTTAACAACAATGCATCACAGTAAACGACTCCTACAATGTTGTCAAATGGATTACCAACGCCCATGGAGATCCTGTCGAAGTGGTTTGGTGTGTATTGGATAGTTAAAAACCATGCTGAAGCTAGTCTTGTTTTTGAATCAAGGGAAGCTGCTCATAAAGACAGCAAAAGTAGCCCTTTATCATGAACTAGCAATCTGCACGTGCGATGCACGTTTTAAGATTTTTTTATTTTTTTTTTAAGTAAAGACTATGACGTAGTCTAACCTCGAATCTGAGAGCTGATTTTACCGATCCCATACTCTTATCATACTCTTTACAATTACCTCTAATGGTACCAACGCTTATTTTATATGAGTGACGCTTTTGTAAATAATTATGTCGTAAATAAATTTAAACTTTGAGGGTATTATGATAACTGACAATAATTGACTAAATGGATGGTTAATATAACTTACACTTAAAAATGAGTGGTTGAGATTAGATAGTTGATTATTTACAAATGACATAACCCGAACTCTTTCATTATAATATTAAAGATTATCACGTTGACATAATGTTTCGTCCGAAGACTTTTGCGGCCAAAACCCACTAATAATCCACTAACTATCCAACTTAATGCATCTAACTATCTTTATATAACTAATTAATTAATTAAACCTAAGTTATCTTGACTATGAGCAACTAAACACTTTGTTGAGAGATAGCTAAAGTTTTTAAATTGGACGTAGAGGTATGAAAACCAAAGTTACCATACATACACTTCCGCTTTAAATAAAAACTATGGATGTCCTAAATCTTCCCGATTTCTTGTCATCTCTCCAAGCTCTTCACTTCCCTCCATTCATCAACATCATTCACCGTAATTTGAGATCGACTTTTTTCTCATTGGCATTCCACCAAACACCTTATCTCCCTCTCTCTATGTACAAAACTCCGAACAAATTTTTATATTGGCATTCTATCAAACACCTTGACCTCACAAAAATGCAAACAACTTCAACATTAATTTTCGCACTGGCATTTAATCAAACTCATTGACTTCATAATCAAACCGCCATGAATATTAGACATTATACGAAAATGCATCAAAATACGGGCTAAAAAATCATACTAAAAAGAACCTTTCAAAGGGAACTAAAAGTAAGAGGGGAGAATGGTTCAAAGTTTGCTTACTGTGAATCAAGAATTTCCAAAATTCTTCTCCATGAGGAGGCGTGGCAGTAGCGTGGGGGGGGGGGGGGGGGGGGGGGGGGGGGATATGTTCTTTGGTGCAAGAAATCAGAAGAAGAACAGTGAGGAAAAGGAATAGATGGAGAGGCGTGAGGGAGAAGGAGAGGAAGAGGAATATATACATTTAAATGTTTTGATTTGGGTGACACGTGTGGTGCACGTGTATGTTTGGTGAATTTAGTTTGGCCGTATATTGCACGGGTTTGCTCAGTTACAAAATTAGGGTTTGTTTGTTTACAATCCCAACTCTTCCATTAAAATATCATGAATGAATGTTTCGGTTCCAGGTGTGACGTTTCTCTTCCCGTCCTCTCCTTGTTAGTTGTTCAAGGATAGGGATCTTATTGTCTAATTCAGTAGTTTACAGCTACAGCAAGTTTCCTCCACACCCAAACAAACAAAGAAAAAACTAACTAAAACCCATTCACAACAGAAATAAAAATGACCTACTTCATCTACTTTGTCATTTTGACGTTAGAATCTCACCAAAATCTCACCAACTAAGCGTGCACTCATGACCATTATGATTAATACTTGCTGATTTTTTTTTTCAATTCTTCTTCCTCTAATCGAACTTCATTGTTAGAAGATGCTTGAAGGAACGGGACACAGAAGAGTACATACACACCCACATCACACACAACATACACCCACTGCAAACAAACCCTCAAAAAACTGAAACAAATTTAGAACATCACTCACAAAAGAGTTGAAGAATAAGATCTGTTTGTGTCATTGCAAAATAAACCATTTGAATGGATAAACACAGCACTTTTCTTCCAAAATCTATTGACTGATAAATTATCAGCTTGCTTGATCAGACTTCATAACACAATATACAAAATTGAGGTCCTCAAAAAGTAACAAAAAAGTTAAAAAAACAAAATAACCAACAGCCTTGCAGGCCTCCTATGCTTACAGACAAGGGTTAATTGTCAACTCTATCTACATGGTCAGTATGTTCAATGTAATTTACTGGCCCATGAATTAAATTGTGTACCAGCGAGGCACAAAGACTTCTGGGAAACACCTTTGGATCACTAGTCAGATGGGTATCAGAAAGCAGCGAGATGCAGCAATTAATTTGGACCACTGTACACTTTGAGCATTGCTGCAAAGTAGCTGAATACTTTAGGACAAGGACCTTCGCCAGTTCTTAGAAAAGAAAGGGTGCCTGAGCGCTTCATGAGCAGTCAACCTCTCCAAGGGTTCATACTTGAGCAGACCTCTCAATAGGTCAATGAGATCTCCAGCTGAATGGTCTACATGTTCCATTACTAGGTTCTGAAAAAGAAAGAGTGACAACGTCGTCAGACTGGCGTTGCAAAAATCCCAAGAGGCTTGCTAGCAACAGATAATGATCTAAGGATATTCTTCCTGATGATGAAAGAGTAATATCTCTTGCTAACAACAGATAATGATCCAAGGATATTCTTCCTGAGTATACTTTGAAAATGACTATACAAAAAGTAACCAACAAGGAGTACCTTTCATCAACTTCATGTAAAAAATCTAACGAAAGATTTTGAATGGATACAAATGTCACAAATGTCTTTTCGTGTCAAGGACACAGACACCCACAGGGTTCTAAAAGTAGCCTTAATGGCGCACGTAAACTAGTACATACTATTTTGCATACAATTTCATCACCAACTAACCACAACCTTTGAGATCGACAAAAACAATAGTTCTCCATTTATAACACTTCTATTAAGGGTCATCTCTTCTTTCTATGTAGATAACCTCTTACTAGGTAGGATAATGGATGTAGGTTCATGTACTTAAAATACCTAAACAAATTAAAGATCCCAATCCACAATCCCAAGGAGTCAAAGTTAATCTCAATACCGACAAAAAGAAATAGATATTCCAGGACCCAGATAGCACAAAACAACTGCTAAATTTACAAACAAAAACACCACCACAAAATCATGTACCTGAAGGCGAGGCAATTTAGATACAGCTTTAACGCTATCTCTGGAGGATGCACCCTCCGGCCAATACAATCTACCCCTTCTAACATATTTCTCAGCATTTCGACTGGAAAAAAATAAATATATACCACTTGATTTCCTTATAAAAACTTAAAGCTACTATTCGATTATTTATTAAACTGATAGCAACACCAAAGTACCACTTCATGGCACTTACTCTGCTCTCCTCAGCAAATGCTGAGGCAGTGGACCCAACACCCTCTCCATCATAGCCAAATGCTCTAAGTTTTCATGAGTCTGAAACAATGCATCCCCCTAGAATTGGTATGCAAAATGCAAGCTCTCAATAATTCATGTTAAAACTATATGGTTTGGTTACAGGCAAAAAAGTCTAATAGGTTTACCGAGCAAAGTTCCACAAGTATACAGCCAACACTCCATATGTCACAAGGATAACTCCATCCAAATCCTGTTTAACATTATGGGTTACTTTCCTTGGTTTACGGAACACATTAAGACTTGAAAAACCAGATCAGTTGAGAACAAAATAGATGCAGCATGACTCAAATAATCAAACAAAATACCTACAAAATATGACAACCAGGCATATTTTGTAAACCAGATCATAAACAACACTACTTAAAAAGCAATCTAAAAGAGAACAGTCAGCCATCTAAGCAAAATAAATTATCAATATGAGAAAAGGCAAAGAAAATTGTGTGCGTGTGTGGTGGTTGGGGGGGGGGGCGGGGGGGGGGGGGGGGGGGGGGGGGGGGAGGGGTTCTTCTGCTTACCCAAAATAACTTCGGGAGCCCGATAGTGCCTCGTTGAAACAACATAACTCTGGTCTTGGCTTTCACGAGTTGTGCTGCCAAAATCAATAATTTTGATGGCATTGGATTTGGGCAGTCTCAGAGAGGAGTAGACATCCTGAATCAAGCGCCAAACCCAGTTAGTTAACAAAGTACAAATTAATCTCAAACATATACAACTTATGGTAGATTTAGATATCAGTCAATAAGTAACATTCAATCCATGAGCTCAAATGACATGGCATATAATTTTAAAAATAACATTCTCTATCACCCTTCATGAGCAAAGTCAAATTAACAAAGGAAACTAATGTATTCTAATTCGGTACCTTAGAATCTGGTACTTTTACGTACTCAGGAGAAACAAAAAGAATGTTCTCAGGCTTCAGGTCAGTATGGATAAGATGCAAATCATGCATAACTGCAAGGAGGGGGAGAGAGCATAACGAACACATTAAAAAGGTTGCCAAACTAGTGGCGGTGATTGCAATGCAGGAACCTAATCAGAAACTACACGCATTAATGCGACCAAAGTGAATTAAAACAAAATAAGATTGTGATAGTAAACTACACACATGCTATAGATTCCAACATTTGTCTGCCAAGCTCGCGTACTAGATCAATGGGAAATGAACGATAATCATTTTTCTTTAGAAAATCATATAAGCTTGCCCCAAGCTTCTCAAACACCTGTTTCAATCATTTAAATACAACAACTTAAACCCTGAAATGGGTGAGTCAGGGAAACCACTATGAATCAATCATGTACTTACGATACAAATATGATTACGATAGTCAAACCAGTTCCGTATTTGAACACAACTGCAAAAGCACAGCAGCTTACGTATATGTAAGCGCAACCCAGCCAAGATGGCATAACATTAAAGGGAAAAGTAACAAAGAAAAACTGTCACTTACCGAGAACCAGCACTGTCATGTTTCTTCAGCTCCTGGAGCATATCAATTTCAATCATAGCAGCTTCACGGTATTTTTCAACTGCCCGAACAATCTTGACTGCTACCATTTCCTTCCTTTCCCTGTCCCAGCATTCCAAAACCTGACCAAAAGTACCTTCTCCCATTTTGCTGTAAATCTTATCTACAAGAAAGCAATGAAATGAAAATATAAGAAAAACAAAATGGGAAAAATCTTAATTTGTGCTTGCACCCCATTACAACTGAGTAGCAATTGCAAAAGAAATGAAACACCACCAATCGAATCAATATCTAACAAGAAAACATTTTCTACAACTCATCTGATTGATATTTTTGGATTCAAGCAGATTTAAAATAGAAAATCAAATCAACAAATATTACATGAAGAATGAAAGACTTTTTTACTCTAAAACTGAAGGAAATTTTTAAAATTAAGTTAGAATAGAATACATTCTCCACAAAGAAACAATCAGGGAGAAAAGACCTTTTTTTAAATTAGTGCATACACAGTGGAAAACACCAAACGTATATACCATGATAATTATATCACAGATCAAGCTATATAATGATGACTTTGACATGAAACACTAATACAAAAAAATAAAAACACAAAAATTACTCTCATAGATAATGCTCACATATTTGAATCTACATGCAAACATTTAAATCTAAATTGCGAGCAACAGTCATAGAGAGCTGACAGAGAAAATTAATAAGATTTTGTGGTTGAGTTAATTACAGCGAGAAGTTAAATTATCCCCAACCGCAAACACATAATGACCATCTTTATCATCCTCCCTTCGTGGAGGGGAGGGAACTCGAGCCACTCCATTTGCATTAAGAGTAGGAGGGGCCATTGCAGAGACCATGCTTTTCAAATCTCCAAGTCCAACATCTTGTCCACAAAATAAACCTATCTGAGCCTGAGCCTACACAGTCATTCAATTTTTACCACTCAATAAAGAACAATATTATTTTTTTCAACTGCACTTAATAACCTCATTGAACATGCCAACACATTAGTCAATGCCGTACAGAAAAAAAAAATATAAGTTCATAACAACATTGCACATTTACATGCTTTCCAGAGTTGTGGAGGCCTCAATTTTAATTATCATGTATAAACAAAAAAATTATTCAACTCGCCACATTATCCTTGCTAAATTATTTATAAACGTACCCCAAAAAACCATACCAAAGGATCTAGGTTGAAAGTGACTGATAATATAAGTAGCTTTGACAATTTGGCAACCTATACCAAACAACCTAAAAAAAATAATTGACCTTTAACATAAATAATTGGGTTCCAGTATTCAACATAAACATCATGATGCTTGTCTTTTCCATATCTTTCTTGTATTAGACAGACTGTTCTCCTATTATATCCTATCAGATCTATGGCAATTCCTAAACAAGTAATTTTTTTTAAAAAAAGGGGCAAAAAAAACCTAGATCTGAACTGTGCATGATAATTGATTATTAGAGATTAATTATCATGTGATTATTCTAATTACAAAAATGAATTAGAATAAATAAGACAAACTGTTTATGTAAAAATTGGATCATTAGCCTAACTAAACACAACAAATCAAAGATCTATATCAAATAGACACGTAACATTAGAAATTTTGATCAAAATTTAATAAATTTGACGAACTGTGTGTAAAAATCAAATCTTTGACCTAACTAATACGACAAATCGAGATTTATATCAAATAGAAGCATAAATTAGAAATTTTAATCGAATTAATCGACGAAATCAAGGAAAAAGTGAACGGATTGAATAAGATATATTTCCAATTATACTATAAAAAATGGATCTTTAACATAACGACGATGAATTAAGATCTACTGGTATTAACAAATAGAAAATCAATTAAAATTTTTGATCGAATCTGTCGACGAAATCAAAAAACGGTGAAAAGGGCAAGGGTTGAATTACCAGAGGCTGGACGTCCCATCGTGGCCGTTTTCGAGGGCGATGATCGATTTGGGAGAGGGGGAGCTCGGTCAAGCACTCCATCGCCATTAATTGAGAGGATTGATTGAGAATTTTTGAAGAGGGGAAGAGAGAATTGGGGGAAATACGAAACCCTAATTTGTTGAAAAAGAGGAATTTTGTGGTTGAGGCGGCGAATTGGGGGTAATCTTATCGTTATATAGTCAAAATCTACACTTTTTGGCACGTGCTTGCACGTGGATGTAAAGGTCGGTTTGTTCCGCGTCGGGTAGAGGTTTATGCGGGGAATATGCCCCCATCCGAGAGACCTTTGAAGTGGTTGGGGCACGTATCTTAAAGCACAATCAAAGAAATCTTCTGGCACATAAGGCACACGTGCCTACTTGATTTATGACTTGGTCTCTGCATAAAATAGACGTTGTTCGCTTACGTTTGGTACAAGTAACTTACATATACTAGTAAATACACGGTGCAATGCACGTCCGAATAATATTTTTTTATATTCTATTTATCTATATTATAATGGGAGAAGTACGTGCGGAACACGTAAAATAATAAACCGACATTCACTGTTTATGATCGATCCTCTCCCATGGGGCAGGTGCAGAGAGAGAGAGGAGATGAAGAGGGTAGGATTTTTGATTTTTTTGAGAGATAAGAGAAGGGTAATAAATTTGAACGTTTACTGTACGTATTTCATTGGTTTATATTGTATAGTTTAATTAAACGTGCGTTGCACGGGTTGAGATGACAAATTACACTAAGGCCTTCTTCCATTATAGTAGTAGAGATTTCTTTTCCTCTAATTCTATGTCTTTAATTAAGAACTAGATTTGCACCTGCCTACGGCACGTCTTTGGAACGATACAACATATGAAAGTTTTGTAAACAGTAAAACAATAATTCTATAGCTCAAGTTTGAATAGTAAGCAATAATTAGTTGTAAATAAAAATCCATGTTTCTATTAGTATATGTTGAATATAAATGGTGTTGTAAAATCCAACTTTTTAGAACTTTGAGTGTGGAAAATGATGAAATTTAATTGTTGATGAGATATTTGTTATTTTCAATTTAACATGAGCAATAAAAAATGCATAAAAAATCTGAAAATTTACAAACCTAAAATCTAAAAATATAAATTTCTGAATAAATAGAGAGAAAATGAGAGAAAGGGAGAGACAAATAAATAAATAAAGGAGTTATTTTGGGATTTGAATTTGAGTTTTTTGGAAACTTTTGGACGGAAAAATATGTTTTGTGAGATTAGATCTAGACCATTGATTTCAACCCATTTGAATGAGAGCCACCTAATAGCTTTCTTTGTGTTTTATTATATAGATATTTAATGTTTTTGATTCGTGGAGTTTGAAGAAGTTCATTTTCTTTGGCAAGTTTTCCATTTTTTTAAAAAACATTTTGCATTGACTTTGTTCTTTGTTCTTATTTTTATGTTTCCTTTTTTTCTTTAAAGTTGCCAAAGGGTTTGCTTAGAAAAATTCCCGATATCATTTATTTGGATAAAGCTCAAACCTAATGCAACTAGTATAATCTACTTGTGATGCACGTCTAAAAAAAGTAAAATTATCAAATTAAATGAATATACATTGAATAAGAAAAAAATAGTTTATATTTGAATGTTTTGATTTGGGCTACACGTGTGGTGCACATTTATATTTGTTGAATATAGTTTGGACGTGTATTATACGTGTTTATATAGTTACAAAGTTCGGGTTTGTTTGTTACAAACCCCAACTCTCCCATTAAAATAATAGAGATTACTCAATTGTAAATAGTATGTTCTTCCAATTATTCATACCTAAAATTTACCAAAGTTGCCAAAATATTAATCTTTTTTTACCAAAGTAGCCAAAATGTGTGGTTTAGATTTAGTTAGGTAAGGGTTAGATCCAATTGAGTGGTGTATATTTAATTGAGAGATTTAGTTAGGTTAGGGTTAGATCTAATCTAATTGTGTAGTGTAGATTTAATTGAGGTTGAATGCATACAAATCACAAGTTGTCTACAAATGACGACTCTCCCATTATAATATTAGAGATTAGAGATATGACCAGGGCCGGCCCCAAGGTACAGGCAGGAGAGGTGGCTGCCTCGGGTCCCCAATTTTTTCGCTTTTTTAGAGACCCCAAAATTTTATATCCCTTATAAATATATATATACATATTTTGCTTGTGAAGTTAAATTACAATATGGTTTAAGAGCCCCAAAATTTAAGTTTGTGGGTCTTCATTTTTTTTAAATTAGTTCTTGACCCCGGAGATTTATTTGGGTTTTTTTGGGGCTTTGTATAGTTGTAGTTACAATCTTGTAGATTGTAGACTTTGTAGTATTGTAGAACAATACAACTAAAGAAGCTAGGGTTTCAAATTCATTGATTGATTGATTGATTGTTGTGACTTGTGAGTATTAAGTTAGTGTTTCGTCGTTTCGAATTAATGTTTTATTTCATGATTTAGGTTTTTAGGAATTAATTTGGTAGTTTGGGCAAAATTGAATAGATTATTATTTTTGTAAGTTCAAATTTGATAGATTAGGTTTTAATTAATTTTTTTTTTATTCTTTCAATTTTATATGATATATGATTTTTTTTTACCTATATATATATGATATATTGGTTTTTTTTAAAATTGTGACAAAAAAAAATTTACCAAATTTTTTTTATTAAAAAATTTATATATGGGGGCCCCATTTCGGTAGTTCGCCTCGGGTCCCCGTAAACTCAGGGCCAGCTCTGAATATGACTTAACCATAGTTGGTGATTTTTTAAGTTCCAAAGAAGTAAAATGAAAGAAGCTAATATAGCTGTACAAAATTATATATGTGGCCTCACAGCTAAGTTGAACATATATTTCTTTTTTGTTAACATATTATTAGTATAATCATGTGCAGTATTGTTCAAAATTGTTCAATAATGAGAAAATAAGTAAACTATTTTTGAAAACTTCATCTAATAACATCTATATAATAGTACACAATTTTTAAGGTTTGATTAAGAGATAAGATTACAATTAAAAAATTGGATAGAAAAAAAAAAAGTAATTGTCTCTTACATTTGCTCTGCTTTCTTTTGTTATAAAAAGAAAAAAATAGAAAAATCCTTAAATTGAAAGTAGTATTGCATAGATTTGCACATACCTTTCATATTTAGTTTATACTCATTACTTAATTAGTTAAGCTGAGTGAAAATTGTTATTGATATTGGTAAAAATATATGTTGTACAATTTAGGGACGAATCTTGAAGCTTCTATGGGCAAAACAATAATTTCAGCAACTACAGGCATGTAAGAGGAATTTAGGCCACTTTCAGGGCCATCAACTCGACCCAACCTGCAATAAAGGCTGCCAAAATAGTCCAACAAGGAGGAGTTTCATCTGATCCCAAATTGTTACTTAAACCTCCTATCCAAGAGAGGAGTAACCACTTATATCTTTTCATGAATGTGGGAATCAACAAGCTCTAATCTTTATCAAGAGAAGAGTAACTGGTTTTGTCTCTTCATGAGAGGGAGGGTAACCCACTCGATCTCTCCACCAGGGAATCAGAAGAAAATTCAAATCTCTTGAAATAGTCCCCTAAAGACTATAAATATCTCTTGACATATTCAGAAATAGGGTAATCACAAATTCTACTCACAAAACTCTTCATATATTCTGAGTTTTCTAACTTGGGAATCGAAGGGTCTGTCGTTGAGGCCAACCCCGGTGTTTCAAGCTGTTTTTCAGATCAATCGAAGCGATCACAATCGTACGCGACAATCAGATTTTAGAGTTAATAACAACTTACGACAATCAACAACGGCGAAATGCAAAAGTTAGGTATTTTATTGTTTTCCATAAAAAAAACTCATAATATTTGTTTGCTCCCACCGAAAATTAGCAGCAACAAATTGGTGACGTCTGTGAAAAACAGAAAAGATCTCCGACCAAACTTCGCTGGTAAAAAGCTACTTTTTTCCAGCCATGCCTCCAAAGGGAAATGGGAAGGCGGCGTCTACTAGCCGGCAAGCCAACCCTCTTCCTCAACCTCTTCCTCTTACAGAGGACCCTCTTCAACCGCCTCAATCGGTTCAACCTCCTTAATCAGATCAATTTCCTGAACAGGAACAACTCCCTCATCAACCTACTCAGCCTCCCTCCACAGGGGCCGCACCAGGGGGACTCCGGCGAAGTCGTCCCGAACAGCTCCCTGCGCGGCACGTGGTTGAAAACATGAGTTCTTTTTCGTACCTCAACCCCTTCTTCGGTGCCCTCTGTGATGCCCTAGCCGCAGCAAGACCTATACCAGATCATTCTCACCCAACAACAGGGGTCTGGCCTCTGAGATCGACTGAATGAAAGGCGAGTCCAAAATGAGGTCCCCATTCCAGAATGCCAGAAAAGAAAAACAAGCCACTCTCCTCAAAGACAGGGGTCCAGAAGAATTCCTTCTCCTAGGGGATGACGAAGAACTCCCTTTCTCAGAGGGGTGAAGAAGATCTCCCTCTCCTAAGGGAAGAAGAAGGTTTCCTTCTGCTCGGGGGCATAGAAGACACAGTTTGGTAAGCTGACTAGTTCACATGAACAATAAAGAAGAAGAGATGCCCATCACCAAGGCAGAATTCCAAAAATTCAGAGATAAGATCCTTTAAGCCCTCCATGTTTCCCTGCACAGGGGTCAACAAATAAGCAGTTGCCGACTTACAATTGTACATGAGGAAGAGTCACGCAGGTTGACCAGATCCGACCAGACCTAGTTCTCCGTCGCATTCTAGAGATGGATGACCATCTTAACAGGATCAACTAAGAGAAAGACTGTCACGCCCTGCTTCCCAAAAGGAATATGGAATATGGTACGTGACTAAGCTCAGCGGATAGTTTTCACCATCCATAAGTTGTACGGATCTACTTGACTCAGCACAACAGTAAATATAGCAATATACTCAACCAAGCATGCATAAACAATTATAAATCAACAATATTTATTTGCAACGATAATGAATATTCCAAACAAATACGATATCTAAAACAAAAACAATATTCTGGGACTACAAGCCCAAATACAAGTCTCAATACAGAAATATGAATATGATAGTTCAAAACAAAACATTAAGCAAAATTGTCCAATGCGCAGCTCAAAACTTTTGCTCACCAACTCCAGTAGGCAAACGATCACCAAAACCTGATCATATGACAATTACAAGGAAAATAGGAAGACGGGAAAACATGATGCCCGTTAGTTGCAAGTTCCGGGCCGCAAGTAGTACAAGCAGGAAAAAGAAAGGGAAAAAAATAATACAAAAATAGAAAGTACTGACATGGAGGAAAAGCAACAAAGGATGACAGTTTACGGATAACAGTAAATAGTGGGTAAAAAGCAAGGAGTATAATAGTTCAGTAACAGTGAAGTTAATAGTAACAGTAAGGGTCAACAGTAACAGTAACAGGATGTGACATTGAAATAGTTGTTCTTATGTCTATTGTTCATTACTATCTAGGTAGCACTTCATGCGTCCCAAATTATACCACATGGTTGCTACATCAAACAGTTTCGTTTTAAGATTTCGTAGTGGAACCTATAAGGCTGTATATTCAGACAAACAGTAACAGTACAAGTAATAACAAACAGTAATGATGTCATGGATCATGACCTCATGCATCCAGAGAAAAACAGTGGGTACCATAATAAACAGTGGGGAAATGAGTTCCCGTCTGAATACAGATTTCGATATTGTCCTCTACTAGATCTTTCTCTTAAAATCCCGGCTTGATTAGTTTTCATTATTATTAAATAGGTGTGAACGAACACAAACAGGGCTAAAGACATGGTAAGAACAAAGGACAAGTATAAGATGAATAGGGAACACAAACGGGTGACAAAAACAACTTATAACAGTCAAAACAACGAAACTTTCAGTTCTGGACAGCAAGACACTACTGCACCAAATCTGAGATTCTCATTGCTACAGAACTGCAAATCTAGATCCGTCAAAAAATCTGGAAACTAGACTCTCCGCCAAATCCAGCGCATATATACAAGTTATACATCAGCCGCAGAAATAGTGTTGAAAACAACGGTTAATACAGAATTTATGTTCAGCCAGAAAATACAAAATCTTGTTTATAAGCATGAAAAGAGTTTAAAAACATCATAATCAAATCTGAGAAAAATCCGGGAAATTCCCTAGCATATCTAGTCTCAACATATAAAATATCACCAAATTATATTATAGATAGTATAGTCAATATAATTGGGAAAACAGAGTAATGCAACAAAATTTCAATTCTGAAAGTTCAGACACAGCAGTACCAAAACAGAGATAATTCGAAAAATACAGTTCAAAATCCAGATCCGTTAAAAGGGTAATAAAATAGATAAATCAGGCTACAATTTATATTCAGAGTGTTTCCATAAAAAAATGAATAGAATTAGGTTGAAAACATAATTCTTTACTGAACATCATGTAGTTTGAAAATTGTGTGATTGGTTTCATAAGCATGGAATGAGTTATAAAAGTCAATAAATAATTCTACAAAAATTTGGGATTGGTCCCAGTCATAACTAAACAAACCCAAAAAGATATAAAGTTCAAATTGTACTTTTAATATCAGTTTTAAATTAATAATTCATACATAAATCATATAATTCAGAATCTGGAATTTACGATACGACTGCAGTAAAATAACAATAACTCATGCATCGAAAATCGGAATTCAGATGCGTCGAAAGTTCTGAAAACTAGAAGACAAAGCCTACAAATCATGTTCACAAGTTTATTTATTTTACCGATGTTAACAGGGTCAAATTTACTATACAAAAATAGGACAGCAGTAAAAACAAAAGTTCTTTTATGCAATTCATCAAATAGTTCAATTACAAACGATCCAACCTAAGATGTCATACAAAGCATGATATATAGGTTACTCAAATCAGCATGGAATGTGTATAAACAGTTTAAAATGAGAAAAAAACCTAACAAGCAAGTACAAATTATCTATAACATATGGTGTGTCACAAACAAGCATACAATCAAGATGTCCATCTAAACTAATTTATTTTTCATGCAACGGGTGACAACTACTGTGAAATACTCATGATCAAGAGATGAAGGAACGAATCAACTAACAAGATATACATGATCATCATGAGGGTACAAAATAAATGCATGCAAGACTACTTACGGTATTTAACTTTATGACAAAAATTACATACAAGCTACTTGCCTGAAAACGACGACGAAGATGAAAATGAAGAAATAATAACGGGAACAGATCCCGAACAACGAACACAACACCGAACAGCACGAACAAGAGCCAGAATCAACACTAATTAAAATACGAGTGGAGCACGTGTTTACCACGCACACACGACAACAACAGCAAGACATCGACAGCAAGGGGGGTCGACAGCAGCACGACATAGCAAGGCGATGGTAGCTACACGGCGGCGAGGCTTCAGGACGTCGACGGCAGCGACGACAGGAGGGGGGATCGCGGCGCAGCGGGCTCGAGCGGGGATAGGGATGGCTTGGGCGGTGGCGACGCTAGGGACATCGGTCGACCACTGCGACAGCAACAGCAGACGAAGAAGGAGACGGGGACGGGGATGAGGCATGACAATGAGAAGGGGTTGCCGGCGAGGATGTGGGTGACTGGCAACCGGGGGGGGGGGGGGTACAGTAGAGGGGAAATCAGGAGAGAGGGTCGGGTGACGGCTGATAGTGTAATACCCTGATTTTCATTTATGAAATTTATTATTTTGTATTATTATTTTGTACGTTATGTGCACGTACAATCTTGTGATATAAATTTTTATAATTATTTTTATTACATAGACAAATGAATATACATATATATATGTCTTTTCTATTTGTTTTTATTAAAGCCCATTTTTAACAAACATAGGTTTTCTTTTAATTTGAGCACAACTTAATTTATTTTTGTAGGCTAATTTAGCCCATTAAACAAAAGCCCATGAGTTTATTTTCATTTTTAATACAACTTGTAATGTAGACAATTTTCATAGATTATTTTTATAATAAATAAAATGTACAACTTTTAAAATAGGGGACTATGGGGAATACGTGCATTACACGTGCACGTGTTTGTGCACTTTTTGTTTGGCCGGAATTGAATGGGAGGGAAAAAAGAGAGTGGAGTTTGTGGGAGGTAGTTTTTGGGATCATGGTTGGTTACTACACTTCCCCTTAAATCCTAGCCTTTGTTTCCTAACTCCCAGATCAATCCTAGCCTTCTATTTGTCCCAAAATTTAGTATAAATACCCCCCTAGCCTAGTTATTCTTGCACTCTTCATTCTCCAAACCTATAGTGAAAGAATACAATTATTAGAAGGAAGTGAGAATAAAAGATTGAGAGTTGAGTGTTTGTGCTTGCATTCAAGGAGGCCGGCCACTAGGAAGGCTCGGGTTGCACTTGGGAAGCTTCGGGTTGCACATCAAGCAAGGAGGAGGAGTACTCGTTTGGCAAGCTCGATCTAGGAGGAGAAGGACTCTTTTGTTTAGGAGGTGTTGTGTGATTTTTCTCTCCAAAATAAGGTGGGTGTTTTTCTATATTTCTAACTAGATACCATGTTAGGGGTGGTTGAAATGATAATGCATGAAAGAAACTAATAAGAGTACACTTAATTGTAAAAATAGACTTGCTAGTTGATTAAATTAATGTATGATAAGATTGTATGATAACTTGTTATGAATCTTAATTTTGTGTGCGAATTGTTTGTAGTTATGGAAATATTGAATTGGGATTGTTGATAATGTCAAAATTAAGTGTAAATGCTAATAGATGAAATTATCCTTTATGTGCTAAATGGACTATCGTGATATTGTTATTAATGAATAAAATTATCCTATTTGTATTTGGGTTTATGAAAGAGGGAAAAACAGGGTATTAATGTGAACCTTTTTATACTAAGTTGTATGTGAGAAATGTTAAAATGAATTATGAAAAGAGTAGTATGCAAATTAAATTATTGCATGTGAAATGTGTATTTAATTACCAAAAAATTATTTTAAAAATACTGGGGTGTTATTTTAAGTTAAAATATACATTCTGGAGATTTATATAATTTTTTGTGCAAGAAAAACAAAGATAAGAGCTTTTGAACATTGAAATGTTCTAATGAAACAGAGAGTCGTGTTAAATATAATTCAAGTTGTAGTTGTGACAACCTGAGCCTATAGCTCAAGTGGTCGGTGAGCCCTTTAGCGCTACAGTAGCACGGGCGTGTTGTCTTGAGGTCGCTGGTTCGATACCCTACGGTCACTTTCTTTTTGTGTGCGGTAAAAGAAATACCCAACCGAACAGAGAGTATATAACCCTCTGTCTCCATTTCATATTGCTGAGCACAATCGGCCTAGTGGCTAGCGTGTGCAGTTGTTTTCTCCTAGGTCGCGGGTTTGACTCTGGGTGAGGCCGGAATGTTTTTTTTTTTTTAAAATGATTTTTGGGGTTTTCTTGATGTGTAAAAATTCCGAAAAAAATAACGTTATTATTCTAAAATCATATACGACTTATGAAAATTAATTGGGAGTTATTCGAATGAAATAAAGTGTATTCGGAACTATAGTTTCACACTCGTATAATTTCATAAAAATGTGTTTTCACGAAGGACTTGAGGTAAGTATTGAAAAAGGAAAATTGAAAGAAAGGAAATATAAATGTGAAGTTTTATAGGAGTTATTCTTACTAAAGAATAGTGTGACAATGGTGAGTTTGTGAATATTCACTTGGACTAGATGTTTTCGTAAGATGATTTTAAGGTGGGAATAAATGTTGATTATGAAATGCATGAGGTATAATTGAACTCCATGTATGATTATTGACTCATGAAAAGATTGGAAATCATGTGATTGAAAAAAGAGAAATGTTCTTGAGTTTGACAAACTCAGATATGTGAATTTGTGAATTGAAAATTGAAAATTATGGTGTAGCCAAAACTCACACCGGCAAGTAAAAGTGATGAGATATGATTATTGAAATTGAAAAGACCAAGTTTGGGTCAATGTTAAATGAAAGAAATAAGACCGGTATTGGTGAGAGGGCTAACTCTAAGAGATTGATTTTGTTCATAATTTCATTAAATTAAGAATTAGTACATAGCGAAGAGGTGATGAAAGTGAGAGAAAAACACAAGTATGAGGGCCTCGAGTCTACGATGTGGGTGTGATTCACAGTTTGTCTTCACGATGCGTCGTGACATGACGTGGGCACTACTCCGGAATTATCGGGATCTTGACAATGCTTGTGGGGTATTTGGTGACTGCGAGAGGATCGTGTGCCATGAAGGAGGCTGAATTGTCCATAGATAGTCTTCACGATGCGTCGTGACATGACGTGGGATTCACCTCCAGTTTTTCTGTACATGAGCTCGTACTCATAGAACATCTAGGATACTTACCGTAGATACAATAGTAGAGTAAGTCATGACGAGGGATTGAACCCTACAAGATGAAGAACGATTAAGAGGCCTGCCCTCGGACCTATGTAGTATGGGATGCATAGTATTCGAACAAGTACGCATTAGTGTCATGTAATATAAATAATTGCATTAAGGACTAAGTGTACAACCACAACACGCCATCAATAGGGTATTTCCCTTAGTTTGATATGTGAACAAGTTTGTGTTTGTTAAATATGGAAAATCAATTATACTGTTTCCGGCATAGAGAGGATGGCCGTGTATAATATTCGTCGGTTGAATAAACTGACGTACCCACAGTTTTGTATGCAGGATAAATGGCATGATAAAGATTAAAAAAACTGATGCTTAGAGATTATTCAAATGTTGTTTTAATTTCATTTATTTAAATGTTAAAATTTTGCTTCCGCTGTAAAATGTAAAGTGTAAAGATTTCTTGTAACTCTGATGTAAAGTGAAAAGTTTTAAATTCCTTGTAAAATTGTACGAAAGACGTGTAAAGATCCTGTAGAATCTCGAATTCAGTTGTATTTGGAATTCGGGGTGTTACAGAGTGGTATCAGAGCCACGCTTCACACTAGTACAAATTTATAAGGAACGATACCCTAGAAGTGGACATTAGAGTGTGTGTTGAGTCTAGAAATTTAAATGTAAGTCACTTACATTTGTGTTGCTCTAAGACTTATGCTTCTCCCCCTTTTTCTAAGATGGCTGATCACTTCGACCCTGCTGGAGACGACAATTGGTATATCATAGAGGAAGATTATTATTCTAGACAAGCAGATTTTGAGGAAGAGTACTACCCAGGGCAAGCAGACTGCGACTGAGAGGAATGGCCTGAGTCCCGAGAGATCACTCCACCTCCGGACTCATCTGATGATTCTTCTGACGAAGAAGAAGAACCAGTTCCGAGTAGTCTTGTGATGTCTCTTCAGAGGCAGGTAGAAACTCTGCGGGAGAGAGTTGGACTGTTGGAGGCTCAGTTGGCGATGCGCAAGGACAATTTTGCAGTTCTCAGTCATCGTGTATGGGAACTCGAGAAGAAAAAAAACATGACCGATGTACTAAAGGAGGAAGTGGAGGAACTACGGGGAGAGCTTCGTGAAGCCAAGAGGAACCGTAGGAGTTAGACCGTTGTATCATCCACTACTTTCATTTTGATGTAAGAAATGTTTTAAATTTGAATGTATAAAGTTTGAAATTCAATGAAATGGAAATGTTTACTTAAAAGTTTATGTTTCACACTTCGAATTTAATGGATATTTTGCATCAGAATATGGCTGGACAAAGAGCAAGATCTGGTGAAGGTTTGGACTTGGAAACGGAGCTAGTGAGAGTCTATCAGATACTCAATGTCGTTGCCATGAATCAAAATCAGGGAAGGGTGCCTGCAAATCCAGTACCCGAAGCAATCAAACTCGTGGAATCATTTAAACGAATGAAACCACCGGTGTTTGAGGGGAAGTCAGACCCTGACACGGCTGACAACTGGATCCGACAGGTAGAGACTTTCTTCGAAGTTTTGGAAACCCCAGAGAGCAGCAAGGTGAAGTTGGCGACTCTGCAATTCGAGAAGGATGCGGCTGTGTGGTGGCAGTTGATGAAGCGGACGATGGGAGGCTTAGTTCTTGGCTGGGAGGAATTTTTTGGAAGAATTTTGCAGTCATTATTTTCCTTCAGACGTCCAGGAGAAGAAGGCCATGGAGTTTCTGTCGCTGCAACAAGGTGGCATGTCAATTAGGGAGTATGAGACTAAATTTACTCAATTCTCAAGGTATGCTCCCGAATTGGTGATGGATGAGGCGAAGAAGGCTCATAAGTTCGAGCATGGATTGAGACCGAGCCTGAGATCCAGGATGATACCCCTCGGTATTAGGAGGTTTGACAAGCTGGTCAAACGAGCAGCAGCCACGGAAGCAGACATGGAGCAGTTTCATGTTGTTCAGAATCAGAGGAACAACTGGCAGTCTGGAAAGAAACCGTACCAACAAGGGCGAGTATTTGCCTTGACTGAAGCTGATGCTGATGAGGTGGATCATGTCATCACTGGTACGAGGGCGGATGTTTAGAGGTTTTTGTTGTTCTTTTTCCCTTTATTTAGTGAACTGTTACGTAATGAGTGTGTATTATGTAAAGGAGAACTTTATTTGAATGGAATGAAAGCTGTTATTTTGTTTGATACTGGATCCTTTCATACTTTTGTGTCTCCTAAATTTGCTAAAGTGTTGGGAGTAGAACCGAAGGATTTTCCAGGCAAGATCTTAGCAGTAGCTACTCCATCAGGGGAGACTTTAACCACTGATCAGTACTATGCAGATTGCGAGATTGTGATTGGGGACAGAATCTTCTGAATTGATCTAATCGAGCTGACTATCTTGGGAGTCGATGTTATCATTGGCATTGATTGGATGTCGGTGTACAGTGCAAGCATCGAGTGCAAGACCAAGACGGTAACAGTGAAGGCTCCAGGTGGACCTGAAGTTACTTTCCAAGGGAAGAAGAAGTATTCCAGGCTGGTGGGAGCTATCTGCAAGGAAGAGATTCCTGTGGAAGTGCAAAGGATTCCTGTGGTTCGGGACTATCCGACTGTGTTCTTGGATGATTTGCCTGGGTTACTCCCGCAACATGATGTAGAGTTTAGCATCACTATTCAATCGGAAAGTGTGCCCATTTCTAAGGCACCGTATAGGATGGCTTCTGTGGAGCAGGATGAGGTGAAACGGCAGATTAAGGAACTGTTGGAGAAAGGCTTTATTTAACCTAGTGCGTCGCCTTGGGGAGCACTAGTGCTTTTGGTAAAGAAGAAGGATGGATCGATGAGGATGTGTATCGATTACCGAGAGCTGAATAAGGTCACTATTTAGAATAAGTATCCTATTCCCCGAATTGATGACTTGTTCGATCGTCTACAAGGAGCTGCTGTTTTCTCCAAAATAGATCTTCGATCGGGATATCATCAAGTTCGAGTGAAAGCTGAGGATGTGCACAAAACTGCATTTAGAACTCGACATGGGCATTACGAATTCTTAGTTATGCCATTTGGAGTGATGAATGCACCCGTAATCTTCATGGACATGATGAACAGAGTTCTGAGGCCTTCATTGATTCTTTCGTCGTGGTGTTTATCGACGATATTCTTGTGTACTCCAAGTCAGAAGAGGAGCACACCGAGCATCTGGCAGCAGTTTTGAGGAAGCTGGAAGAGCAGGAGTTGTATGCCAAGCTGTCCAAGTGCGATTTCTGAAAATCTGAAGTGGCATTCCTAGGTCGCATCCTCTCTAAGGAGGGAGTGGCAACTGATCCTCAGAAGATAGAGGCAGTGAGAGATTGGGCAAGGCCTACTACAGTGAAGGAAGTCAGAAGTTTTTTTGGATTGACTGGATACTACAGGAGATTCATTCAAGGTTATGCTCAGTTAGCCGTGCCGCTCACTGGTTTGACCAAGAAGAATGTGAACTTCAAGTGGACTGAGCAATATGAGGCAAGCTTTTAGGAGTTGAAAGAGAAGCTGACTACTGCACCTATTTTGGCTTTGCCTAGAGCAGGTGTTGAGTATGATGTTTATAGCGATGCTTCACATCGTGGGCTTGGTTGTGTCTTAATGCAAGAAGGAAGAGTGATCGTTTATGGGTCTAGGCAACTACGACCACATGAGAAGAATTACCCGACTCATGATCTGGAGTTGGCTGCGATTATCTTCGCCTTGAAGCAATGGAGACACTATGTGTACAGTGAGAAATTGAATATGTACACGGACCACAAGAGTTTGAAGTACATATACCAGTAGAAGGATCTGAATCTGAGGCAGCGGAGATGGTTGGAAGTGCTTGAAGACATGTGACCTGAGATCAAGTATCATCCTGGGAAAGCTAAAGTTGTTGCTGATGCACTTAGTCGCAAGAGCAGTTTATCCAGTTTGATTACAACTCAGAAGCATCTCGTGGAAGAATTGGATCGAGCCGGTATTGAAGTTGTCTTGCAAGGATTGGGAGCATCCTTAGCTTAGTTGAGGCTTCAGCCTACATTGAATGGAAGGATTATTGCAAGTCAGGAGATTGATGCTGATATCTTGAAGATGAAGGAGCAGGTTGGTGCTGGCAGGTTGCCCGGATTTCAAATCAGGGATGGAGTGCTGTGGTTCGGAGATAGACTGTGTGTTTCGGATCAGGCAGACCTGAAAGAGAGTATTCTTCAGGAGGTGCATGCTACTCTTTTGTCGGTATATCCTCAGAGTACTAAGATGTACAAAGACATCAAACAACATTTCTGGTGGTCAGGTTTGAAGCGGGATGTGGCTAAATTTGTGGCGAAGTGTGATATTTGTCAGCAAGTCAAAGCCGAAAATCAGAGATCCGGAGGTCTATTACAACCGTTACCTATTCCGGAATGGAAGTGGGATAGCATCAGTATGGATTTCATTACGGGTTTGCCCAAGAGTCCTAAGGGCAATGATGTGATTTGGGTCATAGTCGATCGACTAACAAAGTCCGCTCACTTTTTGGCGATAAAACTCACTGCTTCGATGGACAAGTTATCTGAATTGTATGTTGGCGAGATCGTCAGGCTTCATGGTGTTCCGTCAACTATTGTTTCTCATCGAGATGCGCGGTTTACTTCGCATTTCTGGAGGAGTCTTCAGACAGCCTTGGGCACCAAGACGGATTTTAGTATTGCTTTTCATCCGCAAACCGATGGGCAGACCGAGAGAGTCAACCATATTCTTGAGGATATACTTCGGTGTTGTATACTTGACTTTGGAGGCAGTTGGGTAAGGCATCTAGCTCTGGTAGAGTTTGCCTACAACAACAGTTTTCTGACCAGTATTGGGATGGCGCCGTACGAAGCTTTGTATGGCAGGAAGTGCAGAACGCCTGTTTGTTGGTTGGGGAGCGTCAATTGTTTGGGCCTGAGCTTGTACAGCAAACCTCTGAAAAGATTGATCTGATTAGGAAAAGGTTGGTAGAGGCTCAGAGCAGGCAGAAAAGCTATGCAGACAACCGGATAAGGGACCTTGAGTTTGAGGAAGGTGACTTCGTCTTTCTGAAAGTATCACCCAGTAAAGGTGTGATTCGATTTGGCAAAGGTGGGAAGTTAGCCCCGAGGTTTATAGGCCCGTATAAGATATTGAAAAAGATCGGGAAAACTGCTTACCGGCTTGAATTACCGGAAGAGTTATCTCAGGTGCACAATGTCTTCCATGTGTCTATGCTAAGAGGTTATATTCCAGATCCGAGTCATCATTTGCCTGAAATGCTGGAAGGTTTGCAATTGGATCTCAATTATATCGAGTCTCCTGTCGAGATTGTTGATCGTCGAGAGAAAATCTTGAGGAATAAGACGATACCGATGGTCAAGGTAGTCTGGAGAAACCATTTGGTTGAAGAGGCTACTTGGGAGTCTGAGGAGAGGATGTAGAGGGATTATCCTGAGCTTTTTGCTTGATTTGTATTTTTGTTTCTTCTTTTGTTGTTGAGTGTGTTTTGCTTCTCGCTCTTGACTGTAGTTCCGGGGACGGAACTATTCTAAGGAGGGAGTGTTGTAATACCCTGATTTTCATTTATAAAAATTATTATTTTGTATTATTATTTTGTACGTTATGTGCACGTGCAATCTTGTGATATAAATTTTTATAATTATTTTCATTGCATAGACAAATGAATATACATATATATATATATATATATATATATATATGTCTTTTCTATTTGTTTTTATTAAAGCCCATTTTTAACAAACATAAGTTTTCTTTTAATTTGAGCCCAACTTAATTTATTTTTGTAGGCTAATTTGGCCCATTAAACAAAAGCCCATGAGTTTATTTTCATTTTTAATACAACTTGTAATGTAGACAATTTTCATAGATTATTTTTATAATAAATAAAATGTACAACTTTTAAAATAGGGGACTATTGGGAACACGTGCACGTTTTTGTGCACTTTTTGTTTGGCCGGATTTGAATGGGAGGGAAAAAAGAGAGTGGAGTTTGTGGGAGGTAGTTTTTGGGATCATGGTTGGTTACTACAACTTCCCTTAAATCATAGTCTTTGTTTCCTAACTCCTAGATCAATCCTAGCCTTCTATTTGTCCCAAAATTTAGTATAAATACCCCCCCCTAGCCTAGTTATTCTTGCACTCTTCATTCTCCAAACCTATAGTGAAAGAATACAATTATTAGTAGTGGATTATTAGTAGGAAGTGAGAATAAAAGATTGAGAGTTGAGTGTTTGTGCTTGCATTCAAGGAGGCCGGCTACTAGGAAGGCTCGGGTTGCACTTGGGAAGCTTCGGTTTGCACATCAAGCAAGGAGGAGGAGTACTCGTTTGGCAAGCTCGATCTAGGAGGAGAAGGACTCTTTCGTTTAGGAGGTGTTGTGTGATTTTTCTCTCCAAAATAAGGTGGGTGTTTTTCTATATTTCTAACTAGATACCATGTTAGGGGTGGTTGAAATGATAATGCATGAAAAAAACTAATAAGAGTATACTTAATTGTAAAAATGGACTTGCTAGTTGATTAAATTAATGCTTGATAAGATTGTATGATAACTTGTTATGAATCTTAATTTTGTGTGCGAATTGTTTGTAGTTATGGAAATATTGAATTGAGATTGTTAATAATGTCAAAATTAAGTGTAAAATGCTAGTAGATGAAATTATCCTTTATGTGCTAAATGGACTATCGTGATATTGTTATTAATGAATAAAATTATCCTATTTGTATTTGGGTTTATGAAAGAGGGAAAAACAGGGTATTAATGTGAACCTTTTTATACTAAGTTGTATGTGAGAAATGTTAAAATGAATTATGAAAAGAGTAGTATGCAAATTAAATTATTGCATGTGAAATGTGTATTTAATTACCGAAAAATTATTTTAAAAACACCGGGGTGTTATTTTAAGTTAAAATATACATTCTGGAGATTTATATAGTTTTTTGTGCAAGCAAAACAAAGATAAGAGCTTTTGAACATCGAAATGTTCTAATGAAACAGAGAGTCGAGTTATATAAAATTCAAGTTGTAATTGTGACAACCTGAGCCTATAGCTCAAGTGGTCGGTGAGCCCTTTAGCACTACAGTAGCGCGGGCGTGTTGTCTTGAGGACGCTGGTTCGATACCCTACGGTCACTTTCTTTTTGTGTAATGTTATTTTTTTTTAAAAAATGATTTTTGGGGTTTTCTTGATGTGTAAAAATTCCGAAAAAAATAACGTTATTATTCTAAAATCATGTACGACTTATGAAAATTAATTGGGAGTTATTCGAATGAAATAAAGTGTATTTTGAAAGTAAAAGTGTATTCGGAACTATAGTTTCACACTCGTATAATTTCATAAAAATGTGTTTTCACGAAGGACTTGAGGTAAGTATTGAAAAAGGAAAATTGAAAGAAAGAAAATATAAATGTGAAGTTTTATATGAGTTATTCTTACTAAAGAATAGTGTGACAATGGTGAGTTTGTGAATATTCACTTGGACTAGATGTTTTCGTAAGATGATTTTAAGGTGGGAATAAATGTTGGTTATGAAATGCATGAGGTATAATTGAACTCCATGTATGATTATTGACTCATGAAAAGATTGGAAATCATGTGATTGAAAAAAGAGAAATGTTCTTGAGTTTTTGAAAAACCCAGATATGTGAATTTGTGAATTGAAATTGAAAATTATGGTGTAGCCAAAACTCACACCGGCAAGTAAAAGTGATGAGATATGATTATTGAAATTGAAAAGACCAAGTTTGGGTCAATGTGAAATGAAAGAAATAAGACCGATATTGGTGAGAGGGCTAACTCTAAGAGATTGATTTTGTTCATAATTTCATTAAATTAAAGAATTAGTACATAGTGAAGAGGTGATGAAAGTGAGAGAAAAACACAAATATGAGAGCCTCAAGTCTACGATGTGGGTGTGATTCACAGTTTGTCTTCACGATGTATCGTAACATGACGTGGGCACTACTTTGGAATTATCAGGATCTTGGCGACGCTTGTGGGGTGTTTGGTGACTGCGAGAGGATCGTGTGCCATGAAGGAGGTTGAATTGTCCATAGATAGTCTTCACGATGCACCGTGACATGACGTGGGATTCCCCTCCAGTTTTTCTGTACATGAGCTCGTACTCATAGAACATCTAGGATACTTATCGTAGTTATAGTAGTAGAGTAAGTCATGACGAGGGATTGAACCCTACAAGATGAAGAACGATTAAGAGGCTTGCCCTCGGACCTATGTAGTATGGGATGCATAGTATCCGAACAAGTGCGCATTAGTGTCATGTAATATAAATAATTGCATTAAGGACTAAGTGCACAATCACAACACGACATCAATAGGGTATTCCCCTTAGTTTGATATGTGAATAAGTTTGTGTTTGTTAAATATGAAAAATCAATTATACTATTTCCGGCATAGAGAGGATGGCCGTGTATAATATTCGTCGGTTGAATAAACTAATGTATCCACAGTATGCAGGATAAATGGCATGATAAAGATTAAAGAAGAACTGATGCTTAGAGATTATTCAAATGTTGTTGTAATTTCATTTATTTAAATGTTGAAATTTTGCTTCCGCTGTAAAATGTAAAGTGTAAAGATTTCTTATAACTCTGATGTAAAGTGAAAAGTTTTAAATTCCGTGTAAAATTGTACGAAAGAAGTGTAAAGATCCTGTGGAATCTCGAATTCAGTTGTATTTGGAATTCGGGGTGTTACAGATAGGGAGACAGAGAGAGAGAGAGAGAGATGATGATTAGGGTTTGGTAATTAGGGTTAGGGTGTTTAGTGGGGTTATATGGAGTCAAAGCGGGTTTGGGTTAATTGGGTAGTATCCAATAGGAAGAAAAGAGTCCATTATGACTTATGAGACAAATAGGTCATGAATTAGGTTTAGACAAAACACAAAGACAAGAACAACATGTAGATCAATCAAATAGAGAATTAAAGACTGAATCAAAGCAAGAATTGAATTATAAGGAGAATAACAACATACAATTCAAAAGGGACGAAAAGTGATATACTCAGAAATAAAATAAAATAACCAGGAATTTAATTAAATACAAATGAAATACAAAAATAAGTCATAGGGGTTACAAATTCTACCCACCTAACAAGAAGAATTTCAGCCTCGAAATTCAATAAGAAGCACATAGGGTAACCCCGAAAAGAAAAGAAAATAATTAACAAAAACAAAAACAACAAAACAAGAGCTACACAAACAAATGAGAAAACCTCCGCTGGATATCCTCCTCCAACTCCCAAGTCGACTCACCCAGCGAATGAGGATTCCAAGAAACACGAACAAGCTTGATCACCTTGTTCTTCAAAACCTTCTCCCGCCGGTCCAAATTAGCAACTGGCAGAATTTCACAAGATAGATCCGGCCTCACGGATAACTCCGAGTAGTCAATCACGTGGCTCTCATCACAGATATAATTCCTTAGTTACGAGACATGGAAGACGTCGTGCACTCCCGATAAAGCCAGTGGTAATACAAGACGATAAGCCACCTTGCCTACTCGTTCCACGATGTCAAACGGCCCGATGAACTTAGGGCTCAAATTGTCTCCGCCACCAAAACGAATGACACCTCGCCACTGCGATACCTTAAGGAAAACATGGTCTCCCACCTCAAACTCCAATGTTCTTCGATGAACATCAACCCATCTCTTCTGCCTGTCTTGAAGATGCTTCCTGATCTGACTCACCACATCCACCATCCTGGTGATCAACTCCGGGCCCAACAACTTCCTCTCGCCAATATCATCCCAACACACTGGCAACCTGTACTTCCAACCAAAGTGTGCCTCATACGGAGTAGCCTTAAGACTGGCCTGAAAGCTATTATTGTATGAGAGCTCTACAAGATGCAAGTGGTCCTCCCAAGAACCTCCAAATTGCAGCACACATGACCTCAACATGTCCTCTAGAGTCTGGATGGTCCTCTCTGACTGTCCATCTATCTGAGGGTGAAAGCTGTGCTGCACTTCAACTTACTCCCCAGACTACTCTGAAGACTTTCCCAAAACTATGATCTGAACCTTGTATCCCTGTCGGATACAATACTGACTTGAACCCATGAAGTCTCACAATCTCTTGCATGTACTTCTCAGCTAGGCTCTCAGTCGACTGTCCAACTCTGAAGGTGTAACTCCTGTTTCCCCGTAATTACATTTTATACTGTATTTTCCTCAATTGTGCTCTCTCGTCTATTTGAAATCCTGTAATTTGTTCATATTGAATAAAATCATTATTTTGTCTCAACTCAAATTATGGGTCCTTTTATCAAATTCGATTGTGTGCCATCTTGCACCGTTCTTCATGAGAAATGACAAATTCTTCTCATTTATCTCTCTAATCCCCATTTTATTGCATTTTGAGCATTTCTCCTGTTGGGCTCTTTTTGAATCGGATCCCCTAAACTCTCAAACCCGCGAACCCGCTAACCTAGTATATAAACCCCTACCCTAACCCTAATCACCATTACTGTTTAACCCTAATTAACATACCGCCGCTAATCATCTTCCCCAGTCTCCTTCTCCTCCATTTTCGCAACCGCCCAACCAACCCGTTCCTCCACTCCGATCACATCGCCTCCGCCACCTTCGACTTCGCCTCGTCGACCCCCACAACCACCTCCTCCATAACTCCATCTCACACCGCCATCACTCTGAACCCACTCTCGCCATTACCCAAAAAAAAAGCTTCGAACCCAATTCTCGACCACCGCTCCAAACCGTCGTCTTCATCCACCCAACCTCGCAACCCACCGCCTGTCACCGCCCCCATCGCCTCGTCAGCCCTCGCCGCCTCGCCACACACCGCCGAACCCCAACGCCGCTTCCGCTCTCACCCTCTGTTCGAACCCACGAACAGAGCAGCCATCGCCATCGCCGCGCCGTCTCTTCTCGACGTCGTCGACGCCGTCGCCGCACTCCGTCACTGCCGCAGTCGCCGCCAACGAAGCACCGCCGTTGCCGCTCTCCCTCACGCTCAGATCATCGAAGAAGCAGCGAATCGAACGAAGAAGAAGGCGGAAAAGGCGGGAGCAAATCTCAGCCATCAGATCGCGCCAAGATCCGCTCTGTGATTGCTGTGCGCTGTTCTGCCGTAGCGGATCCAGTCTCCGCTGTTCGCTGTTCTGGCCTCAGATCCGCTGCTTCCCAGCGATCTGATTGGATCGTTTTGCTGTTTCCTGTTCGTGCCGCACCGGATCTCTCTTGCTGTTTGCTGTTCGGGCCGATCGTGTGTGCGAGGAAAACTCGATCTTTGGTATATTTTTGCACGCGCATTTCGAGGACATTTTCCGGGGACTTTTCTTCTCAGTTGCTTCAACAAGCGGAGATTTTAACCGTCGATTTAAGGCAAGTAACCTTGTACATCTTATTGTCCTAGTACAAGTCTCTTTGAAATACCACATGTAGTTAGTTGTGACTCTCCTTTGAAATATCATAGTAAAACAATTTGAACCTTCAAACTCACCAATCTAAGAGTCACAAAACTTCCTCGTAATAAATAATAATTCAATTGGACTCTTTATCTCCTTGAACTTGCAAATCACATAGACATATGAATTAAGGACCCCTAGAAATTGTAGACGCATATAAATTTAGTGTTTTGGCAATTTATGATTATTATGACTTGAAAAATATTATTATTCGCTGTTTGATTCCCATTACCATGTATTTGTGCCACATAATGATTTTAGACACCAAATTACATAATTCTATGAATTATACATTAGTGAATTATTTCCCCATGTTGCTGTCTGGATTTTCTTTTGCGGTTTCGACCCTCTTATCTTTGGAATTTGGGCCCGAGGCCTGAATACAAAACGTAGATCAGGATGTGTAGATGTCGATAGACTCCAGAATGATTGAATTTGGAGTTACGGTCTAAGAGATATGGCTGTTATACTGCAGCTGTGTCAGTAGGCGCAGTTCTGTAAAAACTGCTGTATATATTTTCTTTACAAATTATTTTCACGGTGCAAACAGCGAGTGTTTGACCCCAAATTTTATATGTAGTTGCTGGACACCCTATAGGACATCCCCAATTTTTCTTAGAATTAAATTAGATTATTTCAACCCTGTTTCACATGTATAAATACAAGAACACAAAATCTGCCTGAACAAATGTGACAAGCCGGGGGTTATGGGAAAGACTATAGAGTGGACAACATAGGTAAGTGTCCTCGGAAGGGGGCCCGTGTTTCCCAAGTTGTATGTTAAATGGAACTAAGTGTCACGTAGAACTAAGTGCCACGTCATGGGTGACGGGGGCCACCTCTAGAGCCTACGGGGGCCACCTCTAGAGCCCATTATATGATTACATGATGTATGTTTGAAATCACCTGGAACTAAGTGCCACGTAGAACTAAGTGCCACGTCATGGGTGACGGGGGCCACCTCTAGAGCCTACGGGGGCCACCTCTAGAGCCCATGGTTGATCACCTGCTTGTTTGATGCCTGAGTACACCGCCCTATAGACTCCACTACTAGGTCTAAGCGCGATTGATTTGACTGTAGCAACCATGTAGTATAATGGATGCATGTCGTGCTACCTAGATAGTAATAATTCCAAGACTTGAACTTGACACCTGTCACTTGATGCTTGATGATATGATACCTGAAATATGATACCTGAGACTTGAAGCCTGGAACTTGGACTTGCCAACTTGACATATGAGACCTGACATTTGAAATAACATATGACACTAGGCTTGAGGTTGTCGCTTGATATTAAATACCTCTATGAGTATACCTGACATGTGATTCACCACTAGCAGTTGTTATCCAACCTAGTTATTAAGATGTTTCCCTCTTGCTAGATAGTCCCTGTATTTGTTCATTACTTGTTATAACTCTGCCTATTCTTGATTCCAATTCTTGTTTTCCCCTTTCTTGTACTTGCTTTTACTATTTGTGGCCCTAGCTTGCACTAAGGGCATTTTCTCTTGTTTCCCCTTCGTTTTCCTGTTTATATTTATTAAGCAGACTTGGGAGACAAGCTATCTGCTGGAATTGGCGAGCAGACATTTCAGGTTTTGCTTGGAGCAAGGATCTGTTTAAATAATTGCTTTCCTTAAGGTATTTATTTATTCTGCTGTTTAAGACTTGTTTCCGAGTTTACACTTGATCCAGACATGAGAACTATTTGAATATTATTATTTGTTTAAATTGTTTTCTGTTGCTTAATAAGTTATTCATGCATGCTTGGATATATATAAATCTGGTTATATTCTTGTTATGATGCTGAGTCGATCCTACAGCTTATGGATGATGTAAAAAATCATTCGCTGGGCTTCGTCACGTGCTCGTATTCCATATTTTTGGGAAGCGGGGCGTGACAAGGTTTTTAGTGGTATCAGAGCCAGGTTTGGCTAATGTGTTAGTTGACTAATACATTAGACAGGCTTGACTCAGTCAGGATTAACTCAACATTAAACAGGCCATGCAATCACATGAATAATTTAATAATCAACTCGATCTGGACACAAGTCTTATTCCATCCATTTTGATCCCTTCATATTCACTTCTTTGATTCATTGCTTCTTTCCATTTCTTACAGTCATCCTGATTTATTGATTTCTTATTGGGTACAATTTATTCTTTCCGTACCCATATACTTTTGATTCCGGTGCAAGCAATCTCTTATCTTCTGCTTGCCTCGTTGATCTCTTCTTTCCCTGCCTTGCATTCATCTTCAATTGTTGACTCATTTTGAGTACCATGCTAGTTATTTCTCCTCGGCTATATTCTCTTTAATTCCGATTTTGCCCCTCGTCCCTCTTCCTTCGTATTCAATTCCTTAATTTTCTTTTGTCCCTTCTAGCCATCATTCTCTTTAACTTCTTATTGGATGTAGCTTCATTTTTCTCCTACTTATTTTTCTCCTTATAATTATTATTATTATTATTATTTTCCGAATACTTTCTATATTTTGATTATTAATTGTGATATTTATTTTCGATCTTCTATGAAAATGTTTCTCAACAAAGATTTTATTATTTCGAACAATGATGTATTTTAACTTCACTTTTTATTTTTGATCGACTATATGTTTCTACCGGATTATTTTGATAAGACAAATTCTTATTTTGTTGCATCATGCTATTATTACTACTATTATTATTATTGTTATTAATTTCGTTATCATTACTAGTATTACTATTATTGTTATTACTATTGATATTCTTATTGTTGTTTTCATTATTTTATTATTATTGCTAATATTAAATTACTTCCACAAAGTGTTGGGCACAAACTATATCTTGTCTTGCATTATCACTTTTACTAGTGTTGTTAATATTTTAATATTAATGATATTATTATTATTGTTAGCATTCTTTTTGCAATTACTATTATTATTATTGTCATGATCATTGTTATTCTTATTGTTATTAATATGGACTTTTTATATTATTATTGTTATTGGTACTATTATTTTCTTTCGTTACTACTATTATTATTATTAATTTATTTTGAGCCTGAGCATGCTCATTTTATATATATTTCACCACTTCGGTGCAACCTAATGTCGAGACGGCAAATATGCAACTCGATGTCAATGGAGGCAAATTGCAACTGGATATCGGCGAGGCAAAATGTGCAGCCGAATATTTTGATGGCAATTTGAAACCTGATGTCGTGAAGGCAAATATGCAACTTGATGTTAAGGATGCAAGATTTTCTACCTATTACTAATTGATATTTCAAGACTCGTTACTTATATAAATAAACTGATGGTAAAATAATATTTTCGTTATTATTAATATTACTATCGTTTCAATTGATGTTATTATTATTGGTTTCATCACCTTTATTACCGTTATTATTTTTATTATTATTACTGTTATTTCATTGATATTATTGTTATTATTGCTATTATCATATTATTTATTACCATTATTGATATTTGTTGTGTTATAATTTATGTTAAAAGCCAGTAGTTTTGATACGTATTCTATCTTTTAGTTATGAAAATTGAAGCTCAAGCCTTATATCCATTTTGCATTTTTACCTATCTCTATTTGGAGCCCATACTCTCTTTGATCTTGGTGTCTCATTCCTTTCTTCCTGCTCGAATCGTCGCTTGATGTCACGTTGTCTACAACGACCTGTCTGGAGCTTGGAGTGTCACCCCCAGAGTAGCGCAGCGGAAGCGTGGTGGGCCCATAACCCACAGGACCCAGAATCATGTTGTTGATTCTCCTTCCTTGTATTTTGTTTTGTTCCATTCCTTGCACCATTTGCTGTCCCCTAGCTCTTGCTTTTGTTCTCATCCATTGACTCATTGCGTGGTGCATCTTTCCCTTGTCTCTCCCTTCTTCGATTCCAGCTCTTTCTATTCGTTCACCTCCTTGCCTCGTTATCTTGCAAGTCTTGTGGTGTTCAGTGTTCTTCTTCATTTTTGATACCGGTTACTTCCTTCTTGCATCCCATTTTGCCATCATGCATCATTCATGATTTGATTCAATTCTTTCCTGTATTTTCTCCCTTCAATTCCAGTTCTGCTTACTTCTTTATCATAATTGTTATCTTGTGTTATTTCATTTCTTTGATGCTGTTTATTCTCTTCCATGCCTTCCGTTGGACCTCTTTGTTATCCACTCCTTGTTTTCTGGTGTTTCCAATGCTTTGATTCCACTCCTTTTAACCCTTTGTTTGTTACCTTCCCCTAAATTGCTTTTGCCCTGTCCTATGTACCGCCTAAGCAAATTTCGAGGATGAAATTTTTGTGTAAGGTGGGTAGGATTTGTAACTCCTGTTTCCCCGTAATTACATTTTATACTGTATTTTCCTCAATTGTGCTCTCTCGTCTATTTGAGATCCTGTAATTTGTTCAGATTGAATAAAATCATTATTTTGTCTCAACTCAAATTATGGGTCCTTTTATCAAATTCGATTGTGTGCCATCTTGCACCGTTCTTCATGAGAAATGACAAATTCTTCTCATTTATCTCTCTAATCCCCATTTTATTGCATTTTGAGCATTTCTCCTGTTGGGCTCTTTTTGAATCGGATCCCCTAAACTCTCAAACCCGCGAACCCGCTAACCTAGTATATAAACCCCTACCCTAACCCTAATCACCATTACTGTTTAACCCTAATTAACATACCGCCGCTAATCATCTTCCCCAGTCTCCTTCTCCTCCATTTTCGCAACCGCCCAACCAACCCGTTCCTCCACTCCGATCACATCGCCTCCGCCACCTTCGACTTCGCCTCGTCGACCCCCACAACCACCTCCTCCATAACTCCATCTCACACCGCCATCACTCTGAACCCACTCTCGCCATTACCCAAAAAAAAAGCTTCGAACCCAATTCTCGACCACCGCTCCAAACCGTCGTCTTCATCCACCCAACCTCGCAACCCACCGCCTGTCACCGCCCCCATCGCCTCGTCAGCCCTCGCCGCCTCGCCACACACCGCCGAACCCCAACGCCGCTTCCGCTCTCACCCTCTGTTCGAACCCACGAACAGAGCAGCCATCGCCATCGCCGCGCCGTCTCTTCTCGACGTCGTCGACGCCGTCGCCGCACTCCGTCACTGCCGCAGTCGCCGCCAACGAAGCACCGCCGTTGCCGCTCTCCCTCACGCTCAGATCATCGAAGAAGCAGCGAATCGAACGAAGAAGAAGGCGGAAAAGGCGGGAGCAAATCTCAGCCATCAGATCGCGCCAAGATCCGCTCTGTGATTGCTGTGCGCTGTTCTGCCGTAGCGGATCCAGTCTCCGCTGTTCGCTGTTCTGGCCTCAGATCCGCTGCTTCCCAGCGATCTGATTGGATCGTTTTGCTGTTTCCTGTTCGTGCCGCACCGGATCTCTCTTGCTATTTGCTGTTCGGGCCGATCGTGTGTGCGAGGAAAACTCGATCTTTGGTATATTTTTGCACGCGCATTTCGAGGACATTTTCCGGGGACTTTTCTTCTCAGTTGCTTCAACAAGCGGAGATTTTAACCGTCGATTTAAGGCAAGTAACCTTGTACATCTTATTGTCCTAGTACAAGTCTCTTTGAAATACCACATGTAGTTAGTTGTGACTCTCCTTTGAAATATCATAGTAAAACAATTTGAACCTTCAAACTCACCAATCTAAGAGTCACAAAACTTCCTCGTAATAAATAATAATTCAATTGGACTCTTTATCTCCTTGAACTTGCAAATCACATAGACATATGAATTAAGGACCCCTAGAAATTGTAGACGCATATAAATTTAGTGTTTTGGCAATTTATGATTATTATGACTTGAAAAATATTATTATTCGCTGTTTGATTCCCATTACCATGTATTTGTGCCACATAATGATTTTAGACACCAAATTACATAATTCTATGAATTATACATTAGTGAATTATTTCCCCATGTTGCTGTCTGGATTTTCTTTTGCGGTTTCGACCCTCTTATCTTTGGAATTTGGGCCCGAGGCCTGAATACAAAACGTAGATCAGGATGTGTAGATGTCGATAGACTCCAGAATGATTGAATTTGGAGTTACGGTCTAAGAGATATGGCTGTTATACTGCAGCTGTGTCAGTAGGCGCAGTTCTGTAAAAACTGCTGTATATATTTTCTTTACAAATTATTTTCACGGTGCAAACAGCGAGTGTTTGACCCCAAATTTTATATGTAGTTGCTGGACACCCTATAGGACATCCCCAATTTTTCTTAGAATTAAATTAGATTATTTCAACCCTGTTTCACATGTATAAATACAAGAACACAAAATCTGCCTGAACAAATGTGACAAGCCGGGGGTTATGGGAAAGACTATAGAGTGGACAACATAGGTAAGTGTCCTCGGAAGGGGGCCCGTGTTTCCCAAGTTGTATGTTAAATGGAACTAAGTGTCACGTAGAACTAAGTGCCACGTCATGGGTGACGGGGGCCACCTCTAGAGCCTACGGGGGCCACCTCTAGAGCCCATTATATGATTACATGATGTATGTTTGAAATCACCTGGAACTAAGTGCCACGTAGAACTAAGTGCCACGTCATGGGTGACGGGGGCCACCTCTAGAGCCTACGGGGGCCACCTCTAGAGCCCATGGTTGATCACCTGCTTGTTTGATGCCTGAGTACACCGCCCTATAGACTCCACTACTAGGTCTAAGCGCGATTGATTTGACTGTAGCAACCATGTAGTATAATGGATGCATGTCGTGCTACCTAGATAGTAATAATTCCAAGACTTGAACTTGACACCTGTCACTTGATGCTTGATGATATGATACCTGAAATATGATACCTGAGACTTGAAGCCTGGAACTTGGACTTGCCAACTTGACATATGAGACCTGACATTTGAAATAACATATGACACTAGGCTTGAGGTTGTCGCTTGATATTAAATACCCCTATGAGTATACCTGACATGTGATTCACCACTAGCAGTTGTTATCCAACCTAGTTATTAAGATGTTTCCCTCTTGCTAGATAGTCCCTGTATTTGTTCATTACTTGTTATAACTCTGCCTATTCTTGATTCCAATTCTTGTTTTCCCCTTTCTTGTACTTGCTTTTACTATTTGTGGCCCTAGCTTGCACTAAGGGCATTTTCTCTTGTTTCCCCTTCGTTTTCCTGTTTATATTTATTAAGCAGACTTGGGAGACAAGCTATCTGCTGGAATTGGCGAGCAGACATTTCAGGTTTTGCTTGGAGCAAGGATCTGTTTAAATAATTGCTTTCCTTAAGGTATTTATTTATTCTGCTGTTTAAGACTTGTTTCCGAGTTTACACTTGATCCAGACATGAGAACTATTTGAATATTATTATTTGTTTAAATTGTTTTCTGTTGCTTAATAAGTTATTCATGCATGCTTGGATATATATAAATCTGGTTATATTCTTGTTATGATGCTGAGTCGATCCTACAGCTTATGGATGATGTAAAAAATCATTCGCTGGGCTTCGTCACGTGCTCGTATTCCATATTTTTGGGAAGCGGGGCGTGACAGAAGGGAACGAAGTGAGCGCTCTTGGTCAACTTGTCCATAATCACCCAAATGGCGTTGTGACCCTAGGACTCCTCGGCAAAGCCGTCAAAAAATCCATGGTGATGTGCTCCCACTTCCACTCCGGAATAGGAAGAGGCTGAAGATGTCCGATGGTCCTCTGATGCTCTGCCTTCACCTGCTGGCAGATCAAGCACTGCGACACAAATCTCTCCACGGCCCTCTTCATACCATGCCACCAAAAGTGAAGCTTCAAATCCCAGTACATCTTCGTACGACCAGGATGAATAGAGTACAACGATTGGTGGGCTTCCTCAAGCAACTTCTGACAAACCTCACCCTTCGGAACACACAACCTAGACCCAAAACAAAGCGATCCATCTAAGTGAACAACCATATCGGTCCTCGTACCTGCTTCAACTTCGGCTCTGAACCCTTGCAATTGCTCATCACCTGCCTGAGCCTCCTTAATCTGCTCAACAAGAGACGACTGCAACTGAAGCATCATGCAACTCCGATCAGAACCTGGCAAGATCACATCCAAATCCAACCTCCTCATATGCTCAATAAGCTCTCTCTGCTGAGTCAGGAACATGGCGACTGGTCTCCAACTCAAAGCATCTGGCACCAAGTTCACTTTACCAGGATGGTATTGCAAACTGATGTCATAATCAGCCATTATCTCCAACCAGTGCCTCTGCCTCATGTTCAGTTCCTTCTGAGTGAAGACATACTTGAGACATTTGTGGTCGGTAAAGATTTCCACTCGGTCTCCAAGTAGATAGTGTCTCCACAGCTTCAAAGCAAAGATCATTGCAGCCAACTCCAAATCATGGGTAGGGTAGTTCTTTTCATGCGGCTTCAACTGTCTGGATGCATAAGCAACAACTCGACCCTTCTGTATCAACACTGTACCTAGGCCCTTGCCAGAAGCATCACAGCGAACCACAAAACCACCCGAACCATCCAGAATAGTCAACACTGGCACTGACATCAACCGGCTCTTCAACTCTGCAAAAGTTCCACTGCAAGCTCCATTCCATACGAACTTCTGATCCTTCCCAGTCAGCTTAGTTAACGGCCCAGCGTCTTCAAAAAGTCTTGGACAAACTTTCGATAATACCCGGCCAAACCAAGGAAACTTCTCACCTCTAAAACTGACTTAGGAACAGGCCAATCCTTCACCGCAGCAATCTTGGACGGATCAACGGAGATACCATCGCCTGAGATAATGTGCCCCAAAAAGGTAACTCGATCAAGCCAGAACTCACACTTGCTGAGGTTTTTATAGAGCTGATTCTTCCTCAAGGTTTGCAGAACCAACCTCAGATGATCAACATGATCCTTCCGGTTCCGAGATACACCAGAATGTCTTCTATGAAGACCACCACGAATCTGTCCACAAATGGAGAGATAACTCAGTTCATCAGACTCATGAATACTGGTGGCACATTTGTGACTCCGAAAGGCATCACTAGGAACTCATAGTGCCCGTATATGGTCCTGAACGCAGTCTTCTGCACATCAGCTGCCTTCACCTTCACTTGATGATAACCAGATCTGCTCTGAAATCAGCACTTCCAATCACCATGGGACTCTGCTTGCACTCCCGAGAATAGACAATAACACCGCCACCTGTGGTGATGTTCCATTTCTACCCGGGTTATGCGGGGGAAGAATTTCTCCAGGAAGCTCTGAGCGAAAATGGCCCAAGTAATAGGACGCTCTAGCCTCTCAGGTGCTGCTCTCCACCAGATGTGGGCCAAATCCACCAACTGGATGCATACCACATCCATACGGTCGGCATTAGCAACCCTAGCTGCCTATAGTAGACTTTCCATCCGTATCAGCCACTGTTCAGCCTCAAGTGGCGTTTTAGTACCCGCGAACTTATCAGGGTGAAGCCTCATGAAGTCCGCAACGGTACCCGAACGAGGGGGCAAAACTACCAAGGCAGGCACAACGGGGGTTGGAACAGCATTTCGGTTAACAGCCTCCAATGCGACCTTAACCAGTAAATATAGCAATATACACAACCAAGCATGCATAAAAATTATAAATCAACAATATTTATTTGCAATGATAATGAATATTCTAAACAAATACGAGATCTGAAACAAAATAATATTCTGGGACTACAAGCCCAAATACAAGTCTCAATACAGAAATATGAATTTGATAGTTCAAAACAAAACATTAAGCAAAATTGTCCAATGCGTAGCTCAAAACTTTTTCTCACCAAATCCTGTAGGCAAACGATCACCAAAACCTCCTCATATGACAATTACAAGGAAAATAGGAAGACAGGAAAACATGATGCCCGTTGGTTGCAAGTTCCGGGCCACAAGTAGTACAAGCAGAAAAAGGAAAGGGAAAAAAATAATACAAAACAGGAAGTACTGACATGGAGTAAAAGCAACAAAGGATGACAGTCTAACAGTAAACAATGGGTAAAAAGTAAAGAGTATAACAGTAACAGTAACAGTGAAGTCAATAGTAACAGAACGGTCAATAGTAACAATAACAGGATGTGACATTGAAACAGTTGTTCTTATGTCTATTGTTCATTACTATCTAGGTAGCACTTCATGCATCCCAAATTATACCACATGGTTGCTACATCAAACAGTTTCGTTTTAAGATTTCGTAGTGGAACCTATAGGGCCGTATATTCAGACAAACAGTAACAATAACAATAATAACAAAACAGTAACATTGTCATGGATCATGCCCTCATGCATCCAGAGAAAAATAGTGGGTACCACAGTAAATAGTGGGAAAACGAGCTCCTGTCTGAATACACAATTCTATATTGTCCACTACTAGATCTTTCCCTTAAAACCACGACTTGATTAGTTTTTATTATTATTAAACAGGTGTGAACAAACAAAAACAGGGATAAATACATGGTAAGAACAAAGGACAAGTCTAAGATGAATAGGGAACACAAATGGGTGACAAAAACAACTTATAATAGTCAAAACAATAAAACTTTCAGTTCTAGACAGTAAGACACTACTGCACCAAATCTGAGATTCCCGTTGCTACAGAACTGGAAATCTAGATACATCAGAAAATCTGGAAACTAGGCTCTCTGCCAAATCCAGCGCATATATACATGTCATACATCAGCCACAGAAACGGGGTTTAAAACAGCTGTTAATACAGAATTTATGTTCAGACACAAAATGCAAAATATGTTTATAAGCATGGAAAGAGTTTAAAAACATCATAATCGAATCTTAGAAAAATCTGGGAGATTCCCTAGCATATCTAGTCTCAACATATAAAATATCATCAAATTATATTACAGATGGTATAGTCAATATAATTGGGAAAACAGAGTAATGCAACAACATTTTAATTTTGAAAGTTCAGACACAGCAGTACCAAAACAGAGATAATTCACAAAATACAGTTCAAAATCCAGATCCGTCAAAACGTTAATAAAACAGATAAATCAGGCTACAATTTATATTCACAAAGTTTTCCTAAAAAATGAATAGAATCTGGTTGAAAACATAATTCTTTACTGAATAGCATGCAATTTGAAAATTGTGGGATTGGTTTCATAAGCATGGAATGAGTTAAAAAAGTTATTAAATAATTCTACATAAATTTAGGATTGATCCCAGTCATAACTAAACATACCCAGAAAAATATAAAGTTCAAATTGTACTTTTAATATCAGTTTTAAATTAATAATTCATACAGAAATCATATAATTCAAAATCTGGAATTTACGATATAACCGCAGTAAAACAACAATAACTCATGCATCTAAAATCAGAATTCAGATCTGTCAAAATTTATGAAAACTAGAAGACAAAGCCTACAAATCATGTTCACAAGTTTATTTATTTTACTGATGTTCACAGGGTCGAATTTACTGTACAAAAATAGGGCAGCAGTAAAACAAAAAGTTCTTTTATGCAATTCATCAAATAGTTTAATTACAAACAATCCAGCCTAAGATGTCATACAAAGCATGGTATATAGGTTACTCAAACCAGCATGGCATGTGTATAAACAGTTTAAAATGAGATAATATACCTAACAAGCATCCAAGTACAAATTATCTATAACATACAGTGTGTCATAAACAAGCATACAATCAAGATGTCCATCTAAACTAATTTATTTTTCATGCAATGGGTGAAAACTACTGTGAAATACTCATGATCATGAGATGAAGGAACGAATCAACTAACAAGATATACATGATCATCATAAGGGTACAAAATAAATGCATGCAAGACTACTTACAGTATTTAACTTGTATGACAAAAGTTACATACAAGCTACTTGCCTGAAAACGACGACGAAGATGAAGATGAAGAAAGAATAACTGGAACGGTCCCGAACAACAAACACAACACTGAACAACACGAACAAGAGCAAGAATCAACACCAATCAAAATACGAGCGGAGCACGTGTCTCACACGCACACATGACAGCAATGCAAGACGTCGACAGCAAGGGGGGTCGATAGCGACACGGCACAGCAAGGCACAACAAGGCGACGATAGCAGCACGGCGGTGAGGCTGCAGGGTGTCGATGGCAGCAACGACAGGAGGGGGATCACGGCGCTGCAAGCTCCAGTGGACAGGGATGGCTTGGGCAGCGGTAGCACTAGGGACAACGGTCAACCACAGCGACAGCAACATCAAACGAAGAAGGAGAAGGGGACGGGGATGATGCGTGACGATGAGAAAGGGCTACCGACGAGGAGGTGGGCGACTGGCGATGTGGGGGGGGGGGGTACAGTAGAGGGGAGATTAGGAGAGGGTAGGGTGACGGCTGATAGGGAGAGAGATAAAGATGATGATTAGGGTTTGGTAATTAGGGTTAGGGTGTTTAGTAGGGTTATTTAGAGTCCAAGCAGTTTGGGTTAATTGGACAGTATCCAATAGGAAGAAAAGAGTCCAATATGAGACAAATAGGCCATGAATTGGGTTTAGACCAAACACAAGGACAAGAACAACATGTAGATCAATCAAATAGAGAATTAAAGACCGAATCAAAGCAAGAAATGAATTATATGGAGAACAACAACATACAATTCAAAAGGGAAGAAAAGAGAGATACTTAGAATTAAAATAAAATAACCAGGAATATAATTAAATACAAATGAAATACAAAAATGAGTCACAGGGTTTACAAAGACTATTAAGCCCAAAGTTTTCTCCTTAGTCGACCTCTCTTCTCCAAGTCAATCATGGATGTCCACATTCATGAGACCTTCAAGCCGCTACACTTCAAGTCCTACAATGGAGAATCCGACACTGCTGATCATATTGAGAGTTTTAAAACTCTCATGATAATTCACCAAGCCTCAAAGCGCTTCTTTATAAGTCGTTCTCCTCAATGCCAAAGGGAACAACAAAGGAATGATACTTCTGCCTCTGTCTAGGCTCCATCTTCTCCTTTGATCAATTTGAGAAGCTCTTCCTCACCCACTTTGTAAGCAGCCGCCGAACCGAGAAAACCAGTGTCTTTTTACTGGACCTTAATCTAAGGGTAGGGGAACAACTTAAGGACCTTATCTAGCGCTTCACAGCTGAGTCTCAGTCTATCTTCTCCCTCAATCTAGCAGTAGTGGAACACAATGTCAATCACGCCGATATTAAGGTGTTAATTGCAAAGAAGCATCTTCTGCACTTCTCGGAACTCCTGATGAGGAGGGAGAAGTATATCCTAGTTGAAGAGGCCCTTCATCTTGAGAGCACCAGAAGGAGTCCCCTCCGGGAACAAACGGAAGTGCAGTAACGAAGAAGGACCCAAGAATTCCCTTAAGGCTGGGTCAGGCCAGCGCTGCCCTCCCCTGACATCCTCTTCGAAAAGCTTAATGTGCGCGATCTTTATGGAGATAGATAAGGATGGAATGCTTCATCCCCCTCCTTAAATGAACACAACCAGCAAAAAGTGGGACATAAAGCTATGGTGCTGATACTACAAAGATCACGGTCATGATACAAATGACAATCAGGCTCTCAAAGAAAAGATCAAAGAATTTATCCAGCGATAGCACCTATCCAAATTCGTTCGGAAGGACATGGCTGATATCCCTCCCACTCAGGGAGCTAACAAGCATGATGAAGGGAATTTCGAGTCCCAAAACTCAGAACATAGGGTGGTGCTCCACTCCATCCACAGCAGACCCATGGGAGGAGAATCAAACTCCTCCCATAAAAGCATTCGTTTGAAAGGTAAATTCAGTGCATAACTTCCCCCCAGCGAAGAGAATGGGGTTCTAGTGATATTGTCATATAAGAATCTAGAGGGCGTTCAAATGCACTACTGCGATGGACTCGTAAACAGCCTCTACATGGTCAACCATGAGGTACGTTGCATTCTAGTGGACTATGGCAGCTCTGCCAACATCCTCTTCTTGGAAGCCTTCGAAGCCTTAAGCTCTTTCGGGGCCGTCTCAAGCTCGCCGGGTACACTCTTTATTGGTTCTTCGGGGTCCCAGTCCCAATCGAAGGAATAATCACCCTTCATTTGACTGTAAGAAAGGCCCCAAAAACCGAACCGAGGCAATGGATTTTATGGTCGTCAATGTAAAGACCGCTTACAATGCCATCTTTGGCTGACCCGGCCTAGTAGCACTTCATATCCTGCCCTCAACTTTCCATATAAAAATGAAGTTCCCCATGTCAGCAGGGTAGGAGAAGTCAAAGGGAGCCAAGGGATGGCTCGTAGGTACTACATTACTACAATAGGGGCTTGGTCCTCCCATTCGAAGCATTAGATCTTCCCTAAGAAAGGAGTCAGGCCAACTCCAAGCCCATGAATGACCTAGAAGAGTTACCCTTCTCCAAAGAAGATTAGACCAAGTGTTTTCGAACGAACCAAGCTCTCCCCTACCCAGTCTGGAAATAACTTGTTATAAGGTCTCCAAAGCCGTCTGCCTAGGAGCTTACCGGCTTGAAGACCTGGGGGGCAAGGAGCCATCAAGAGATCATTAGAGAAAGTTTCATGAGGGTGCTTAACACCCTCCACTAGCAGTAGGTTTTTCAATTTTTAATAAGGTCGATGTCTGTAATGGCCAAAGTATGTACTAGCCACCATTAAGTCATCCATTTAGATTGATTTTTCAATAAATTCACTATTTCCTTCTCAAATTCTTGTGCAACTCTCCCAATGCAAACAATGAGTTTGGTGCTCAGCTCTTCTTCCGAGCTGCACCAACAACTTGTCAACCCAAGCTATGAGTTCAGTGCTCAGCTCCTCCTTTGAGCTACATCAACAACTCATTGATTCCATATAATTTCGGTGTCCGGCTTCTATTCCGAGCTACGCCAGCAACTCATCAACTTCAGGATATGAGTTTGGTGCTCATCTCCTCTTCTGAGTTATGCTAGCAACTCATCAACTACAAGCCAAAGACTGCAATCAAGGTCCCAGCCTTGGCTGAGTTCATCATAAAGAGCACCATCCTTAACTCCTTTAACAAGCAAAATGACCCCCCTATATGGAATGTCTATGTTGATGGCTCCTTTTACACCAAGGGGAATGTGGTTGGCATAATCTTACTCAAACCGAATGACTTCACCCTCTAGTACTCACTCCTCCCCAACTTCTGAAACTGCAACAACGAGGCTGAATATAAAGCATTAGTTGCTGTCCTCTTTCTAGCTCAAAAAGCAGGAGCCCAAAAGGTGAAAGTGTTCAGTGACTCTCAACTAGTGGTGAACCAAATCTCAGACGCATCATCAAGTACTTAGCCTTCGTGAAGAAGCTCCTAGACACATTCCAAGAAGCTGAAGTTACTCGAATCCCTCGTGAAGAGAATGGGAAAGCTGATGCCCTCTCCAAGCTGGCATCCTATTCCTTTGAAGGATTAGATCACACTGTGCTCATCGAAGTCCTCTTCAAGCCAAGCATCAGAATATTAGAGGAAACCCTTGGTCGACTTCCTCGACAAGGGAATCCTCCCAACAGAGCCACGAGAAACCAGAAGAATTTGGGTCAATCTCCTCAATTAGATTTGGAACAATGATTTGTTCATCTTTTTAGGGTCCCAGGTTGGGTCGGGGTTGATTTCCACACCAGTGTGTACTTCACTTTATGATTTCACACATACAATTCCGCTTGAAAGTGAGGAGGGCATGAAGGCATGTCTAAATCTTGAGGATGATGATCCGTATATAGAGAAAGACTTATAGTATGAAGAGGAGATCATCAAAGACACTCAACGAAGTCTTGTTGCTACACCAGAGATAGTTCTATCTACGTTCCCACTATCGATGACAGACTCACAGGCTAACTCCGAAGTTCAGCGAAAGTCTCTTAGCTTTAAGGTGCAAAAGGTGTCCAAGAGGGTTCATAAAGAGTCCCTGGGAGACTATTTGGAAATAGTAGCCACCGCCAAGACAGCTAAGACCGCCGATGGAGGTACACACATTTTTTTAGCATCAATATTTACTTGATGTATGATTCAGATGTTTTAAAACTTTCTAAAACTTGTGGTATGGCGATTGGTGGTATATACCGTAATGTTTTCATTCTTAATAAGATAGAGGTTGGGAACTCAAACGAGAGTCCCTAGGGATGACCCTTACCCAACATTATGCAACATCAATCCAGTCACCAATGAGTGTCCTTCTATGGAATATTAGAGGTCTGGGAGCCCGGGGTAAGCGGGAGATGCTTAGGACATTATCAACACATCTAAGGTGGACATTGTAAGGCTTCAGGAAACTAAGTTCAGGATAGCATCTAGATTTACTCGAATTGGGGGTAATAAGATCAAAACTTGGAGGTTAATCCTACAATCGGGGCATCAGGGGGCATAGCTATTAGCTTTAACTTCGACCTATTTAATTGTTTAGATGAACTCCATGGGGAGTTTTCGTTGTCGGTCCTGATTCAACGTAGGTCAGATAAACAGTTATAGTAGTAGGCCAAACTTAGCTAATGTCAGGACGACATTCTGGACAGAACTCCATTCAATCCAAACGCGCTGGCTAACCCTGTGGATTGTTGATGGGGGCTTCAAAATCATGAGGTTTGTATTTGAGCACAGGGATAGAGGCTCCAGCATTGCAGATAGAGAAGAGTTCAACAGAGTCATCACAGACTTGGAGATAATTGACATTCCAATCCCAGTTAGGCTTTTTGCTTAGTCCAACATGCAAGAAACCCCTATAATGGCAAAACTAGACATAGTACTTGTCTCGTTGGATTGGCAGGCTAAATTTCCTCTACCCTGCGCCAAGTCTCTACAGAGACCTACGTCAGATCACATCCCCATAGTCTCCATCGGAGAATTGAATGCTAGGAAATCAGAAAAATTCAGGCTTGAGAAGGCATGGCTGGAAATTCAAGGTTTTGACCATCTAGTCTTCAAAAATTAGGCTCTTCCCACCAGGGGAACAAAAGCAGCAAGTATAAGAGATGTCATCTCCTGGCGGGAAGAGCCTAATTTTTGAGCCTGCCACCCCAGCGTGAGCCACCAGGGGAACAAAAGAGACTCTTCTGGAGGACATCGATGAACTGAAAAAAATGTGGAGGAGACTAGGGAACTCACGCAAGTGAAACAAAATTGGCTACTAAAACTTAGGGAGGAAATTACTCAATTATATAAATTAGAAGAAATTAAATGGCAACAGAGGTCCAAAATTTTGGGCTCAAAGAGGGAGACACGAATACAACCTTCTTCCATCGAGCAGCTAGTGAGCATTGAAAATCTAACCTTATCTTTTCGGTACATACAGAGAACGGAGTGGTTTAAGAATAAGAGGAAGTAAAAAAAGTCTTCCAGAATCACTACAAAAATCTTTTCAGAGGTAAAAAATACTTTAGACTGCCACTTCGAGAGGAGTTCTGGCAGGATAAATCAGGTGACCTATTCCATGCCATGACATCTATCAAAATACCATTCACGGAAGAGGAGGTGAAGGAGGTTCTCTCTCAATGGGCAGGGAGAAAGAGCCGGGTCCAGATGGATTTCTGATACTTCTCTATCATACCTCATGGGAAGATATTGAAGGTGGCATATTAGTAGTTATGGTTGAGTTCCATGATCATAGACTAAAACTGGGCAAGATTAATTTGGCCGAAGTAGTCCTTATCCCAAAGAAGGAGGACTCGCGAAGTGTGGGAGACTATCGCGCCATCAGTCACCTCAACTACTTGGTCAATGTAATCGCCAAGATCCTCACTATCAGATTAGGAAGAGTAATGGACAGGTTGATTAGTAATGAGCAGGCTAGTTTCAGGGGCGATACATTCTAGACTGTGTAGCCATAGCTGTCACGCCCCACTTTCCGAAAAGGAGATACAGAATACAGATACATGACTAAGTCCAGCAAATGACTTTCACCATTCATAAGCTGTAAGGATCTTTACAACAAGCACAAGTATAAACAAGAGATATATAAGAGAAATAGTCAACCACGCATGCATAACTGAATCAATATAGTCAACAAGATTACTTGAAACAAGAAGCAAGAATACTGAATTTCAAATAATCAAGTCTGGAACAAAACACAAGTATGGGACAAAATGCCCAATACAAATATCCACATCACAAATTACAATTATTCAAGATAAGCAACAAAAAATAAATAGATATAGCAAGAACTCCAGCCAACTAGAATCTTAGATCACCTACTCCATCGGGCAGCTGATCACCATAATCTGCAATTTAACAAATTGCAGGAAAAAGGAAAGAGAAACAAAATGCCCCTCAATGCAAGTTACGGGCCGCTTTTAGTGTAGGTAATAAGTACAAGAAAGATAAATAGACAAGAATAGAGTAACAGCGGAAGCAAGTATAGCATAGAAAGGATGTGACAACAAATAGAGCAACTAACTCTAATCAAGAACAGAAACAACTAACATGGCAAGATTAACGAATGCAAGTGGTATGTAACAAGTGTCAAGTAAACAAGTATCATGTAAATGAGTAACGAGTAACAAGTGTCAAGTAATCAAGTATCATGTACAAGTGACAAGTAGCAAGTGTCAAGTGATCATGTTTAAGTCTTGTATCTAGTCCTATCTAGATAGCACTTCATGCATCCCAAATTTTTACCACATGGTTGCTACATTCATGCAATTTATGTTTTAGATTTTATAGTGGATCATAGAGGGCAGTGTACTCAGGGACAAGTATCATGTAATCAAGTATCAAGTATCAAGTATCAAGCTCCAAGTACCAAGTATCATGTGTCAAGTGTGCAAGTGTCAAGTAATCACGTATCAAGTTCCAAGTATCAAGTATCAAGTATCAAATATCAAGTATCATGTATCAAGTATCAAGTAATCACGTAGGATCTATAGATCCCCTTCCGAGTCCACGTTTCTGTATTTTCCGCTGTTAGATCTTTCCCTTTAAACCCCGCTTAGTTTCTTATTATTATTATTCAAGTCAAGCATGGAAGTGAACACACAAGTAAAGAAATATCGTAAGACTACTAGGGACAAGTACAAGTTGAATAAAGGACACGAACAGGTGACAAATGACTCAAAATAGACTAGGACAACAAAAATTCTAGTTCTGGACAGCAAGACAGTACTGCACCAAATCTGGGATTCCCGTTGCCAAGGACATGCAAATCTGGATCTGTTAGAAATTCTGGAAAATAGACTCTCGGCCGAATACAAAAAATATATATAAGTCATATGGTATTTCACAAAAATAGGACTTAAAATAGAATTGTGTCTAGAAAATATGTTCAGCTAGAAATTAAAAGTTTGTATTCATAAACAGGAAAACGACATAAAAACTTAGTGATTAAATCCAAGAAAAATATGGGGTATTCCCTAGTATGTTTAGTATCAGAAAATAAAGTTTCATAATTTTCCAAAATAGATAGTATAGTCAAATAAAATCAGAAAACAACAAGATACAGCCAGTTTGTAGATCTGAAACTTTAAACATAGCAGTACTAAAACAACAATAAATTACGAAATATAAATCAAAATCTAGATCCGTCAAAAGGGTGATAAAATAGATACAGTAGGCTACATTTCATATTCACAAAGTTTTTATAAACAACAAATAGAATCAGGTCGAAATTTAGGCTCTTTAATGAACAGCATAAAAATTCTGCAAGTATAGTAGTTGTTTGCAAGCATAGAATAGTTTATGAAAGTCATCAACTAAATTCAAAAAAATTAGGGGTTAATCCCAATCAGGTCTAGTTGTACTCAGCAAAATATTGGAACAAAATATTATCTTTAACATCAGTATAAAAATAAATAACCATATAGAATTCATATAAAATAGAATATGGAATTTTCTATACCTCTGTAGTAAAACATCAATAACTTGCAACTCACAAATCGAAACTGGGCTCTGTCAGAAATTCTGGAAAGTAGACAGAAATATCTATAATTTATATTCACAAATAATTTTCATTTATTGACCTTAATATGGTCTAAAATACTGAACAAAAACAGAGTAACAACAAAAACATAAATATTCTTTATGCATAAAATCAACTAGTTTATATAAAACACATCCAAATCATAATAAAATACGAAATATGGTATACTAGATGTCCAAGCAACATGGTATAGGATTTTAACAAGTCTACAACAAGTTATACTACTACTAATACATCAAGCATACAAGACCATACGACACTTCATAAATCACGAACAACACGCATATATGCAACAAGAACTACTTATTTCTAAGTTATTTCATGTCATGTGTGTAACCAGAGACGACTACGGATGGATCAACAAATAGAGACAAGATCTAACAAAGGTTTTCATGAGAATGAATCTTGAAACAACTACAGTACAAGCGGTATTTAGTACTTGTATATGCAAACAGAAATTATACAAGTTACTTACCTTATAATTAAGGATGAAAACAACGATGAAAAGAGAATAACGAGAACGGATTCCTGGACACGAACACGATACTATGAACAGACACGAATAAGATGATCACGAACACAATTGAACGCTAGATCCAAGAGTTGATGATGATCACATCAGGTCAGATCAGATCGGACGGTCCAGATCTAGCTGAAGATGAAGGAGATCTGAAAATCAAGATCTTGATGATGATCAAGATCACCAAGGTGATCGGATGGTTCTGAATCAAAGTGATCAAGATCAGATGATGGTGTTGATGATGATCATGATGATCAGGATGATCAAGTCGATCGAATGGTCCAGGTTTCAAATATCAAATCCCTTGATTAAATAGCAAATGGCACAGGGGCTCAGGGCAGCGACGGAGGTAGATGAGGGCAACCATGGCGGTGGTTCGACAGAGAGGCACTGCGAGGAGCAGTCGAAGACAGCAGCAACATCGGCAATGGTGGCTGACTGAGGGGCTATCGATGCTGCTGTTGCGCGGTCGGGAGGAAGCAGCACGGGGAGGCGCATCGGGAGGAGGGAACACAACGATGCAGGGGGCTGCATCGCTATTGGCATCTGACGTCAAGGGTGCAGGGCGTCGTCTATCGCTTCTTCGAGAGGGAGATGGCATGACAGGGAGGCGCTGCTGGCTATTGATGCAGGGGGAAGAGAAGGGAAGGAGGAAGGCAGTGCTGCTGGCATGGGGCTTCGGTAGGGCGAGGGGTGCCGGAGGTGGGAGGAAGGTGTCGGGAGTAGGGTTTGGAAGGAGGTAGGGGATGAAGAGAAATAGCGGCTAGGGTTTGTTTTAGTGAATAAGGTATAACAGTAGGGTGGTTATATAGGAGGATGGGTATTATTAGGGTTGTGAGGAAACAGGTATAGCGGTAAACAGGTTAGGGTATTTGATATAATGGGGTTTAAGGCCATTGGGTTAATCAAAAAGGATTCAATAAGAGATAGGATTGGGTTCAAAATCCAATAGGAAAAAATAAATAGGATTTATAAAATACAATTTCACAATTTCTCATAGGTTGTAGAACAATATTTTACAGGGTTCAATAAAATTAATTTGAAGAATACAATTAGATTAATATTTAACTTTTTACAAACAATTAGAATAGTCATATACAAATAATATACTTAGTTTGTACTTCAAAATAATAATAATAATAATAATAATAATAATAATAATAATAATAATAATAATAATAATAATAATAATAATAATAATAATAATAATAATAATCTGATGATAATAATAATAATAACAACAATAATAGGGTTTGTATTATAGTATAAGACTCATTTGAAAATAACAATAAGTACAATTAATAAAAAGAACAGATTTTAACAGGAGATACAAAAATAAATTTGGAATAAAAATGAATTTAAGAAAACGATTTTTTTTTATAAAGAACCTAAATTCAGATAATACAAAGAAAATACGTATTTGCGAAAACAGGAGTTACAATAGCGGAGGAAACGATTCACCAATGCCACATCACAAATGACATGAGCTATATGTTGAAACTAGACTTTAAGAAAGCAGACGATTCGGTTGTGTGGGATTGTCAACTAGAAGTACTAAAAGGTAGGGGTTTTGGGGATAGGTGGTGTAACACCCCGAATTTCAAATAAGGATAAATTCGAGATTTCACAGGATCTTTACTTCACTTCGTATAATTTTACAAGGAATTTAAAACTTTTCATTCACAATACATCAGAGTTTCTTTACACTTGGTTTTTACACAGCGGAAGACTAAAAGATTACAATAATGAAAAACAACTTGTATAACTTTAACATCATTTGCAACATCTTTAACTTCTAAACAGCAACAGCATATCCACTTTATAACTCCATGAATAGTTCATTACCTGCATATCAATCTGTGGGCACGTCAGTTACTTACAACTGACGAAATGTTATACACGGCTATCCTCTCTATGCCGGGAATAGTATAACGATCTCATACTTTAACAAATCACAAAAAAAGATTGAATGAACAAGTAAAGTGTCAAAGGTGATTATCCTAACATATGTGTATGTCATGCCTTAATGCCTAATGCACACATTTCTATACTAGGATGACACTAATGCATACTTGTTCGGATTCTATGCATCCCATACTACATAGGTCCGAGGGCAAGCGCCTACGTACTCCACATTGAACGGTTCGATCCCTCGCCATGAGACTACCCAGTAATAAAACAAGTTTTAGAGTTATTTCACAGATACGGATCTCAGCCTCCCTGGCTAGCCTCCCTGGCTTATAATAACAGATTCCAGCCTCCCTGGCTATTATATCGTGATGATAATTCTGTAAATGCCCTTCTAGCCCCAGTATGTACATAATCTTTGGAGTATGGTAAACATCCGCCGACTACCCTAAGTCCCGGATAAAATACAGTCCATCTCCTACGGAGCAACCACAGTCCACCAACTGGGTCTATAGCCACGGAGATCCACCGCCGACTATATAGAAGCACCCATTTACGTTTGCACAAGTCTATTACATCTTCACTTATGTGCCTAAATTTTCTTAAGTTCAAGACATGAATGTACTATCAACCTAGAATCAGTTTTACCTCATTCCGGATTTGTTCAAAAAAATACGAGATCGCCCGACGGCATTATCTCGAAATCAAGTCTCAAAATCTTTCTTTCAAAATTACCGGTAACAGAGGTCTTACTAATTCTAAATCATAAATCTTTCATGTACATGAAACATGGATACACATACCCTTTAATAATCATGTCTTAAACCTAGATATTTTCATCTCTCAAATTATTCACAAATGTGATTCAATGTCTCATCTTAATTTGTATTCCTGAAGTCTTATTTTAATACTACTCATGAGTCTTTTATTCACAATCCTTCAAAAGCAATATTCTTCTTCATGAACAATATTTTCATCCATTTTTAAGTCACTTTAGCAATACATTTCAACCACATCAACATTTCTACACAAAATAAGAGTGTGATTCACAACACAATATTTTTCTCTTTTTAAGAAAATAAGTGTCATACTCTTTACTAAATAGATTCTAATCACAACCCAAATTTCTTTCTCAATTTCCCTTCTATTTTCTTAATTGTTCATGAAAATCTCAAAAAAATTATTTTTAATAATTTCTTCATTATGTTTTATGAACCTTAGAATTTTCCCAAAATGAAACACTTTTGAAAGTCAAACTGACCCACTTTCGAAACTATTTACCAAATTGACCTACTCATTATCAAAATTGCAGATCTAGTTTCAACGGAACTTTTGAAAGTTTTTACCAAACTGACCCACTTTCGAAACTATTTACCAAATTGACCTACTCACTATCTGCTCTTAAGTTCATTTAAAAAAAAATGTTTTGGGCTTCGTAAGAATCGAACCCAGGCCGAATACAGAAGCAGCGCACGGCCGAGCCAACAGGCCAGTTGCGCCCAACGTCCTAAACTCGTTTCTTGGGTTTTTGTCCCAACTTTCTGTTATTCTATTATCTTCAACACTCGATTCTTTCATATAATTATGATTTGTTCGTCTATACTGAGTCTACTTTCTCACAGTAACTCATAATTTTATAATGCATAAAAATAAAACTAACTTTCAAATTATTACATGAACTTGCATTTATTCAATTCAATCAAAGTAGCACACTACATCTTTTGCAATCAATGAGTTGAATAGCATCAAATTTACTTTACAAAAATATAGTTGCTTATCAAAAGAAAATGTCAACAATTATTCACATAATCAAAAATTGCTACATTCATGTATACTAGTTTATGACAAACTAATCAATTATTCTTTTCTTATTATCAACTAACATAATGTTGATTAATTTTCTAAACATCGCATCTTTCATTACACCCTATGCATAGATTTGTTCTACTCTTTTTCAAAATCAAATTCTACACTACACATTTATTTTATTATTAGCATGCACATTATCTATAATTAGAAAGTAGAGAACACCCACCTCAATGAAGTTTGAACAATGAAAGGAAAGATAGAACATCACTCCTAGCTTCACAAGCACCTCCTAGTCCTCTTCTCCTCCTAGCAAAAGCTCCAAGCAAGAGAACACTTCTTTTCTTACTCTCTTTCTTTTTTTCCTTTCCCTCTTTTCTTTCTCTCTTGCTTCTCTTTTCTTTCTTCTCTTTCTCTTATTTATTTTATTTTTGGTGTGAAAAAGAATGAGAAATGAGTTGCTATTTATAGGAAAATGCTAGGGACTATATTGCAAAATCTCCCACCTAATAATTTCTCATTTTAATTCTCTTTTTAATTATCCATCTTTTCATTTCTCAACTCCTAAAACTCCCATCTCTTCACCTCCCCACTTCTCTCACACTAACTCTCATTCACTCTCACATTCAATTCAAAACCTCCCACTAATTCTCTCTTTTCTCCCATGCCCCAACCGGCCACTACACAGCACACTTGTGTGCTTGTGTATGTTCAAGTGGGCCTCCACTATAAATCAATTAATTCCTATTAACCCATTCACACCATGGGCCTCCATATACATCTCATATTCTAATCATATATAATCCCATATAACATCCTTATCAGATGAAGACCAACTAACGGGGCCCCCATCTATCAAACCATTCACACTTCAATTATTCATTTCATATTTTCCCAATGTATTTACAAACAACCATGCATGCATTATACTCGGTCCATATATTCTTTTTCAACATATATTCTTACTACATATATATATACATATACTTTCCAACATATATTATATTTTTATACTCTTTGAATAATTACGGGGTGTCACGCCCCGCTTCCCAGAATTCAGGAACACAGGCACGTAACTGAGGCCCAGCGAATGATATAAGTATGCCAACTCATATCATCCATAAGCTGTACCAGTCTTAACACAACAATATAAGAAAAATGAATCACAACCACGCAGGAAACATGATCACATAAACTAGAACGAAATTCAATAACCAATCTGGAATATAAAGACTTACCAATTAACTCGAGAGGCTCCTGATCCAATTGTAGAAGAACTGTTCATCAATGCCTTCGGGCAATCTCCTCGTGCTTCGGTACTTGTTTATCTAAAAAGAAAGAATAATTTGTCCTTAGAGCAAGTACGGACAGCAAGTAGTGAAAAACAGATAGTAAGGGAACAGGTTACATGAAAGAATGTGAATCAAGATCAAGTTTGCAAGGCAATAATGGGTACTAGTAACAATGGTCTTAATCAAGTATATATATACATGTCAACTAGTTCTATTATCAAGTTGTTTCTCCTATCTAGTGCACGCACTTCTGTGTCCCATGTGTGCCGTACCACAGGTTCGGTGCACGCAAAACAGTGTTCGTTTTAGACTTCGTGGTGGGGTCAACAGAGCGTGTACTCGGCATATCACGACAACAAGATAACAGGATAACAAGTTCACGTCTCCACACGTATTCTCCTCCTTCTATATAACAAGTCCATGTAACAAGAGGGCCCTACCGAGTACATTTTCTGAGACTGTCCACTACTAGGTCAACCCTTAAAAACCCCGGCTTGTTTATTATTTTATTACTAAGTCATTCATGTACATGCGGGTAGTTATAAAAGTGTCAAGTGGATGTTGATAATGCAGCAACATGGTATATTACACAATAGTAAACATGAAGTAGTAAATCTGAAACAAAAACTCTCTTTATATTATTTAACTGGTTCCTGATAAAACTGGGTCGAAACCTCAGTACAAGACAGAGAAGACAGTATCACATAAATGTTCATCAAGTGGGTAATTATCGAGTTATTGTATCATACATATGGTAAGAATAATTTACAGCAAGTCATGTGAATTTCCCAGTAAACAAGTCAAGTGCATCACGTCAAGTTCAATTCACAAGGTCACAAGTAATAACATGTATTTAATCAAGTTGTATTTTCTCATGTCAAGTTTATTTATTTTATTCATGTCAAATATGCATAGGCTTGGGTTTGAGTCAATGGATAACAAAAGAAGTCAAGAGTACGTCGGGTTAGCTCGTGTAAACCCTCGATACTCCCAACAGACGGGATACAAGGCAAATTAAGATAGTTAAAATGGAACTACTTGCAGGAGATCAATAAGCTTGAACTAGAATAAATAAAACAGTTCAAGTGGACTTGCCTGTTAGTTGACGACGATAAAATTGAACACTAGAATAACGGGATCAGTATCCCGGGCAGTCGAACATGTGCGAGATGTGTGGCAGCCACGCCAAGTCAGCAAAACTCCAAACAGCAACTCCTAAAGCAACCCAAATAGCAACCAAACTCCAAATAGTGACCCAACCACCAACACACCAAATAACAATCCACCCCAACACCAAATACAATAAGATTCTCCTATTCCCAATACAGCAGCAACTTCACTTAACAAGTCCAATGCAGTAAACACCCCAACTTTACTTCACAAACACCAACTCCAATAATAATCTCCAAACTTCAACACAATAGATCACCCATACAACAAAACAAATTCCCCCCTTCATACAATTCCAATACCAGAACGATACATTAACAATCCCAATACAGTCAATAAAATCCAGATGTAATCAGATCTCCAGCAACAAAGTATCAATACCTTCTTCTTCATAGTTAGACAGAGGGAGGGGGAGCGAGCGGGAGAAGGGGACTGCGATCGGCGACGGGAGGAGACTGGTCGGCGAGGCTCACGACACCGGCAAGGAGGAGGCTGCGACTTCGGAGAGCGACGGGAAAGGGGAAATGGCGAGCGACTGGGGAGCAGTCGAGGGGAGATGCGGGGGCTCGATGCTGGCGGGATGGAGCTGTGGCGACGGGCTGGAGTTGAGGAGCGAACGGGCTCGGCGAGGAGTGGGGCTCGAGTGCGATTGCGGGCGAGTTCGACGATGAGAAAGGCGATGGTGGGGCGGTGTGTTCTTCGGCGGAGGAAATGGCAGACGGGGATGGCGGAGCTTGAGCGGCGCGACTGGAAGTAACGGGGGAACGACGGCGGGAGTTGAAGGCTCAGGCGGCGCTGGTTGAATCCTGCGGTGGAGGAGACGAGTGGAAGGAGGAAGAAGGCGAACGGCAGTGGCGACGTCGAGGCTGAGGGTGTCGCTGAGCTTCACCGTGGGCGGACGAACGGGAAACGCCCGAGCGGGAGGGAGGTCGAGCGGAAGCTGCGACGGAGAGGAGCGCTTCGGGGAAGACGATGAGGAGTTTGGGTTGATCTGTTTTGTTGGAGAACAGAGAGAGAGATGGAGAGATTATAACGTTAACAGGGAAGAGTGGAGAGTGGGGGTTTAGTCAGTGATTAAGAGATAATCAGGGGTTAGTTAGAGTTTGAGGGGTGTAGTTACGGGGATTGAGGAGAGTGGGGGAAAAGGTGAAGAAATTGTATAGGGTGTGTGTATAGATTTGATTCTGTACAATAAAGGGGTAATGAGTTCTGGGTTAGTGGGCTTGAATTTGGGCTTCAATCTAATTAATTAAATAATATAACACATCAAATCAATGGGCCTTAAGGAGTTAAATAAAAGAACAGAGACAAACTCTAGTTTGAAAAATAAATGTAGGTTTCAATAGAAGATTCAAAAGGATATAGATGCAACGAAAGAATTTCTACAAAAATCGAAGTACAAGAATACATGGAGAAAGAGAAAGAAATAGGAATCGGTACAATCGAAAACAGGGGTTACAAATCCTACCCACCTTACAAGAAGAATTTCGTCCTCGAAATTCATTATGGCAGGCAGTAGGACAAAACGAAAGCAACTTAAGAAATAACAAGGCAGGGAAATTTGAAAAGATAAACTCCAGTGATGGAAGCACCAGAACAAGAAAGACATAGATAAGATCGGTGTCGAACAATAAATCGACAAAGATGTTGAGTGAAAAAGATGAACAAGATCTGAACGATGCAAAGAAGGATCAAAAGGGAATCCTAGGACCTGCGGGTTATGGGCCAATCACGCTTCCACTGCGCTACTCTGATGGCGATGTCCCAAGCAACATTCATGTCGATGTAGGCCACATGACACCAATCAACGAACTGAGCAGGAAGACAAGAATGAGGCATCAGGAGCAGGGATAGTATGGGCTCAAGATAGATATAATTAAACAATGCAGAAGGAATATAAGGCTTGCCTTCAATTTAAATAATTAAAAGATATGCTATAGATCAAGACTAATGGGTTTTTAACAAAATAATAATAACATGTTAATAATAAAAACAATAACAACAAGAATAATTGAATAGTAATAGTAATAATAAAATAATAATAACAATAATAATAACAATAACATTAAAAATTATAATAGCAGTATTAATAACAGTAATGAAAAAGTCATTATAGTCATACTGATAGAAATAATAACAATACAATAAAAATGTTAACAATACTCATAATCATGATAATACATACATGACAAAATTTGGGTTTAAAAACATTCATGAAAAATAATGCAATAGTAATAATAATAATTAGAATGACAATAATATCAATAACAATAATATCAGTAACAAAAATAATAATAATGGCAATAATAATATTAATAATGGTAATAATGAAAGTATTAACAATACTGACAATAATAATAATATTGCAAGACGGAATATAATTCAGGTTCAACATATTTTCTTGTATGAAGGTAATTCAATATCAACAGCAATAATAAGATAATGAAAACAACAACAATAATAATAGCACTGGTAGTATCAGTAATAATAATGATGCTAATAATAATAACGGAAACTATAGCAATAATAGTAGCATTATAAAACAAAATAAGGATTTGGTTTATCAACTCTACAAATAAGTCAAACAAGAATATATATAGTCGATCAATTATAAATGGAGGTGAAATCAAAATACACCGTTAATCCCCGATCGTAAGAAAATAGGAAGACTATTCAATGAGAATTCAAACCCAAATATAAAAATGTTGATAATCATACAAACAACAGAGAAACACAACTAAAAATAATTTTGGGAAAATAACTCATCAAGATACATACGAATACGGACAAATCCAGCTAAGTAATGAAATATTAATAACCATGAATGTGAAAGACATATAATAATTATTGAATGTTGACCTTATTATAATCAATACTCGAAAACACATTAAAGGGCAACGAGCAAGATAGACTAAAATATATATGCAAGAAAACTTAAAAAGGAGTCCATTAAATATTACGAAAGTAAATATCAAATTATTAATTAGGAAATGGAAACAAAATTAAGTGAGAATCTAAAGATTAAAGAATTAGAAAACGGTGACAATAAACAGTAATTCACAAAAGAATTAAGACTTATATCATGATTAATGTAATCAATCTTAACATAATGTAAAAATAAGTTGTAAACACAAAATAGGGTAAAATCAACTATACTAGTTCAAATTGTATGGAAACATAAAGTGTAATTGTAAAAACAAAATGTCATAAAGAAAATATTTCTTTACCATTAATCTCATTATATAAGTAAAATTTGTGTTGAAATACAAATTAGCAATTAGGTAGAAAATCTTACATCCTTAACATCAAGTTGCATGTTTGCCTTCACGACATCAGGCTTCAAGTTGCCGTCTAGATATTCGGCTGCACATTCTGCCTCGCCGATATCCAGTTGCAATTTGCCTCCATTGACATCGAGTTGCATATTTGTCATCTCGACATTAGGTTGCATCAAATGGTAAAATGGAAATGTAACCTCCCATATACACAGGGATATGTGACATTTAATTTAAGTATGATGTTATATTTTGAAATTCATGATATAGAAATAGTAGAGAGTAAGAAATGAAGTTGAAAGTTACATAATAAAATATCAAAATAGATATATGATTACAAATAGCAAACATGATAGTACAAAATAGTAGTGAAAATGATTTATAAAAGTAGGGAGAAAAACGGAATAAAATACATGCATAAACACAATGCAATGGGAAAGAGAAAATAAATATATAGTGTAACAAATTTACACAATAATTATATCATACAAATATACAGTATCGTAGGAGTTAAACGAGTCCCTAACATGTCCTTGAAGATCCACAGATGCCGATCGACGAACCAAGCGGGAAGAAAAGAATGGATAACTCCAGAATCAAATGAATATGGGCACGGAATGATAAAATTATACCCAGCAAGAAATCAATGAAGATGAAGACTGCAAGGGACGGAAGGAACCAAGCATTGAAAGACTTGAATAAGAAGGGATCAAATAGGAATCCAAATGAAAGGAGTATCCAGATAATATTGGTTATTACATGTTCATGTGATTAACGTGGTGCGCATATTATTGAGTTAGACTGGCTAGAACCAAGCTTGACTAACACATTAGCCAATCATGACTAACACACTAGTCAAAACACAGCTAAACTCCAACATAGTTAGAGCCTAACCTGGCTCTGATACCACTAAAAACCTGTCACGCCCCGCTTCCCAGAATACAGGAATACAGGCACGTAACTGAGGCCCAGCGAATGATATAAGTATGCCAACTCATATCATCCATAAGCTGTACCAGTCTTAACACAACAATATAAGAAAAATGAATCACAACCACGCAGGAAACATGATCACATAAACTAGAACGAAATTCAATAACCAATCTGGAATATAAAGACTTACCAATTAACTCGAGAGACTCCTGATCCAATTGTAGAAGAACTGTTCATCAATGCCTTCGGGCAATCTCCTCGTGCTTCGGTACTTGTTTATCTAAAAAGAAAGAATAATTTGTCCTTAGAGCAAGTACGGACAGCAAGTAGTGAAAAACAGATAGTAAGGGAACAGGTTACATGAAAGAATGTGAATCAAGATCAAGTTTGCAAGGCAATAATGGGTACTAGTAACAATGGTCTTAATCAAGTATATATATACATGTCAACTAGTTCTATTATCAAGTTGTTTCTCCTATCTAGTGCACGCACTTCTGTGTCCCATGTGTGCCGTACCACAGGTTCGGTGCACGCAAAACAGTGTTCGTTTTAGACTTCGTGGTGGGGTCAACAGAGCGTGTACTCGGCATATCACGACAACAAGATAACAGGATAACAAGTTCACGTCTCCACACGTATTCTCCTCCTTCTATATAACAAGTCCATGTAACAAGAGGGCCCTACCGAGTACATTTTCTGAGACTGTCCACTACTAGGTCAACCCTTAAAAACCCCGGCTTGTTTATTATTTTATTACTAAGTCATTCATGTACATGCGGGTAGTCATAAAAGTGTCAAGTGGATGTTGATAATGCAGCAACATGGTATATTACACAATAGTAAACATGAAGTAGTAAATCTGAAACAAAAACTCTCTTTATATTATTTAACTGGTTCCTGATAAAACTGGGTCGAAACCTCAGTACAAGACAGACAAGACAGTATCACATAAATGTTCATCAAGTGGGTAATTATCGAGTTATTGTATCATACATATGGTAAGAATAATTTACAGCAAGTCATGTGAATTTCCCAGTAAACAAGTCAAGTGCATCACGTCAAGTTCAATTCACAAGGTCACAAGTAATAACATGTATTTAATCAAGTTGTATTTTCTCATGTCAAGTTTATTTATTTTATTCATGTCAAATATGCATAGGCTTGGGTTTGAGTCAATGGATAACAAAAGAAGTCAAGAGTACGTCGGGTTAGCTCGTGTAAACCCTCGATACTCCCAACAGACGGGATACAAGGCAAATTAAGATAGTTAAAATGGAACTACTTGCAGGAGATCAATAAGCTTGAACTAGAATAAATAAAACAGTTCAAGTGGACTTGCCTGTTAGTTGACGACGATAAAATTGAACACTAGAATAACGGGATCAGTATCCCGGGCAGTCGAACATGTGCGAGATGTGTGGCAGCCACGCCAAGTCAGCAAAACTCCAAACAGCAACTCCTAAAGCAACCCAAATAGCAACCAAACTCCAAATAGTGACCCAACCACCAACACACCAAATAACAATCCACCCCAACACCAAATACAATAAGATTCTCCTATTCCCAATACAGCAGCAACTTCACTTAACAAGTCCAATGCAGTAAACACCCCAACTTTACTTCACAAACACCAACTCCAATAATAATCTCCAAACTTCAACACAATAGATCACCCATACAACAAAACAAATTCCCCCCTTCATACAATTCCAATACCAGAACGATACATTAACAATCCCAATACAGTCAATAAAATCCAGATGTAATCAGATCTCCAGCAACAAAGTATCAATACCTTCTTCTTCATAGTTAGACAGAGGGAGGGGGAGCGAGCGGGAGAAGGGGACTGCGATCGGCGACGGGAGGAGACTGGTCGGCGAGGCTCACGACACCGGCAAGGAGGAGGCTGCGACTTCGGAGAGCGACGGGAAAGGGGAAATGGCGAGCGACTGGGGAGCAGTCGAGGGGAGATGCGGGGGCTCGATGCTGGCGGGATGGAGCTGTGGCGACGGGCTGGAGTTGAGGAGCGAACGGGCTCGGCGAGGAGTGGGGCTCGAGTGCGATTGCGGGCGAGTTCGACGATGAGAAAGGCGATGGTGGGGCGGTGTGTTCTTCGGCGGAGGAAATGGCAGACGGGGATGGCGGAGCTTGAGCGGCGCGACTGGAAGTAACGGGGGAACGACGGCGGGAGTTGAAGGCTCAGGCGGCGCTGGTTGAATCCTGCGGTGGAGGAGACGAGTGGAAGGAGGAAGAAGGCGAACGGCAGTGGCGACGTCGAGGCTGAGGGTGTCGCTGAGCTTCACCGTGGGCGGACGAACGGGAAACGCCCGAGCGGGAGGGAGGTCGAGCGGAAGCTGCGACGGAGAGGAGCGCTTCGGGGAAGACGATGAGGAGTTTGGGTTGATCTGTTTTGTTGGAGAACAGAGAGAGAGATGGAGAGATTATAACGTTAACAGGGAAGAGTGGAGAGTGGGGGTTTAGTCAGTGATTAAGAGATAATCAGGGGTTAGTTAGAGTTTGAGGGGTGTAGTTACGGGGATTGAGCAGAGTGGGGGAAAAGGTGAAGAAATTGTATAGGGTGTGTGTATAGATTTGATTCTGTACAATAAAGGGGTAATGGGTTCTGGGTTAGTGGGCTTGAATTTGGGCTTCAATCTAATTAATTAAATAATATAACACATCAAATCAATGGGCCTTAAGGAGTTAAATAAAAGAACAGAGACAAACTCTAGTTTGAAAAATAAATGTAGGTTTCAATAGAAGATTCAAAAGGATATAGATGCAACGAAAGAATTTCTACAAAAATCGAAGTACAAGAATACATGGAGAAAGAGAAAGAAATAGGAATCGGTACAATCGAAAACAGGGGTTACACGGGGTGTTACACACTCCAAAATTTATTTTGAAAATAAACACACTCAAATATGTTCGCTTAAAACACGTGCGTTGCACGTAAAATATTAAAATGCGAAAATTGACTTTATCGATGAAAAATTATTAAATATAATCGAAAATAATATAAGAAAAATATATTTACTAATTTTATGTATTTCATGATGAAATCGCAGCACGTAGAAAGCACGTGCATTATACGTGCAGAAAATTGAAAAATGCATTTTAATCAAAACAAGGGGAAAATAAATTTTCGTTTTATAAAATAGATTTAAATACATAAAAATAAATAATTTAAACCTATAGAAAATATTATACGTAGTGGTGGAAACACGTGCATCAAAGCACGTAAAAAGCACGTAAATTTCAGGGATTGAAATATTATATTTTAGTTGACTAAAATCAATATGGAAAATGTATAAATAGTACGAATCCAAAATATGTAGTGAAATACATTACAAAATATACGTGCGTAACACCCAGGGGCAAAATTGTAATTTCCAATTTTGCGGGGTGTTACAGGTGGATCAGATGGATCTGCCACTGACCTAATACTAGTAAGACATCTATTGTGGTTAATGGGACGGTCGAGGGTTGAGACAAGGTGATCCACTATCGCCCTCCCCATTTTCAATCATTGTGAACGTTGTGAAGTCCATGTTGGACAATTGCAAGGATGCTAGATGGATCTCCCCAGTTGTCAGTGGAAGAAACCACTTAGAGTGCACCATTCTATAATACACAGACGATATCTTATTATTTGGAAATGGGGATCTAGGAGAAACAGTCACTTTCAAAGGTGCATTGTACTATATTGAAGCTGGGTCTGGGCTATAAGTCAACTTCCACAAGAGCGCTCTCATCCCTATTGCTATTCCTGTAGAGGAGGCAAAAGTGTATGTAACAATACTAAACTGCAAACTCGATAACTTCCCTACCACATATGTTAACTTCCAATTAGACCAGGTAAACTAAAGAAATCAGATTGGTTACCGATTATTGAATTCAGACTTACAGGGTAGGAAGGAAAATCCCTATCATTGGGAGGAAGAGTGACCCTGATCAATGTTGTTATCTCCATCCTCCCGACCTAACACCTGTCCTTATTCGAAATGCCAAAATGTGTTATTTAGAGGATCAACCATATCTGAAAGCGGTTCCTATGGAAGAGTGCTGACACGAATAAGAGGAATTATCACTTGATTAAGTGGGAAAAGGCATTCATGAGATAATATATGGTGGATTAGGAATTATTAATATGAGAGGCATAAACTTGAACCTCATTGGAAAGTGGTGGTTGAAAGTTTTCTGCCTAAACGGGAAGGGCTGGCAGGAATCTATTCAGACATATCTACAAGGGAGGGGAACAAGACATCTAGGCTTCTGTGTTGGCCCAAGAGTTTCTTGGTTTTGGAAAGGGGTTTTCAAAGCCTACAAGCCATTTAACAGTTGTGTGACATCGTTCATAGGCAACTGTTTTTCGACCAAGTTTTGGTGGGACAAATGGTGTGGTCTATACTCCCTCAAAGAACTATTGCCATATCTCTATGAACAAGCGACCCAATCAGAAATCCCAACATAGACTGGAGGAAATCCAACTCCACCTAGCACATTCACGAGTGAAATGTGCCCAAGGCCCAGATTGGAGAGCCTGAGAGTTGGAAAAGAATGGAACCATTTACGGTACCCTCGCTCTACAACCATATCAACTTCAGAGGATGTAGACAGAGGTGGTAATCTACAATATGGAAAGCCAAAGCTTCTCTCAAAGTAAGGATTTTCCTTTTGCTAGTACTCAATGATGCGATCCTCATAAGGGAGAACTTGGTTAAAAGGCAGCCTAACATTTTTACCAACTACGGGCTTTGCAATATAATTATTGAAACTAGGAGCATCTTTTCATCAAATGCCATATGAGTAAAGCGGTTTGGGTCGTGGTCCTAAGGGCCCTCGGAATGAATGCTTATCCCCTTACCTATGAGGATATATTAATAGGTCCTAAATTTGCAAGGGTCAGACATGAGATGAAGGAAGCTTGGAATATCGCCACCGCCGCAACAATCCTGGGTTTTATGGCTTGATAGAAATAACATTTTACTTTCTTGGGACTAGGTATGTCTGGTAATTTAACACACATTATGCATCTTATTTCCTTTTGGACAATAGCTGTAGTGACAGGACCAAGAGGGAGAATTGCCAAAGCTTTCCAGGTGAACGAGTACGACAACGAGGAGATAAAGATTGGGCTGACTCTTGATTGATTGGGGCGACAATCGGATTCCTACCCTCCAAGGAGGTCATTGAATGAATCTCTTTTATTTTATCTGTACTCTTAATGTTGTTGTCTGTACTCTACTTGTTGCTTTGCATAGGTTGCCTTTGTTATCCCACCCTTCCATGTACGTTGAAGGAGTTATGTTCTATTTTAATTCTATAGCGTTTATTACTTTCTTGTACAATAGCTCAGTACTCTGGATTTGTTTCAACACCGACTTATTAATAAAATAAGGTAGATATACTCCACCTTTTCCCTCAAATTAAAAAATAAAAAAATATTGTGTTTGAGGCAGTTCAATGCTTTAAAAGTTTGCATTTGTTTTTCCCCAATACCTCTATAGATTTTTAAATATGTTTACTCGCATTTCCTTGACATATAAGTATATTGGTCAAATTCCATTGAGGTTTCACATATATATAGAAATCATTTTCACGTCCACACTTGGAACATGTGACACATCTCGCACCTAATACATTGCACTTTGAATTACTCTAATATTAGCACGTGGTTGGCACAAGTTACCTTCTTCTGGTTAATCTCCCCAATATAATTATATGTTCTCTTTTTAGTATTACAAATATAAAGAAATACTAATAAAATATAAGGAGATAGATGGACGAATTTCTTATATTTTTTCCGTACTTCTCATAGGTGGAAAAGAGAGCAGTATAAGAGGTGGGAGAAGTGGGAGAGGAGTTACAAAATAATGGAGATCGGGGGGGGGAGTTACAGAATCGTAGAGATGGTTTTCATCCACTAATAGCATTCACCATTTTTAATACTCACTCCCAATGTTCAACACTTAATTATTGCTACCTCATTAATACCTTACTGAAGAAAACCCAGTAGGAAAAAACCAGAGCAACGAAGAAAGAGTACAACATTACCCAGGATCATTAAATTAACATTTGATGAGTACAATATTGATTCGTTAAAACCTTTACTGGAAATGTCACGCCCCGCTTCCTAAAAAGAGAATACGAAATACAGATGCATGACTAAGCACAGCGAATGATTTTCATCATCCATAAGCTGTCTGGATCTTTACAATTTTTCACAGGAATAATCAGAGTAAGAAGCAAGAGAAGTCAAACACACATGCATATATGAATCAATATACCAACAGGAATTTACTTGAAACAAAGTTTAATAAATTCCAAATAAACCAGATCTGAACAAGTCAATAATTCTGGGTCATACTGTCCAATACAAAAATAATCCAAGTAACAGATACATTTATTCAAATAAGCAACAGGAAATAATAATAGCAAAACACCAGTATCTAAAATCTCAGATCACCTACTCCATTTGGCAGCTGATCTCCAAAATCTGCAATTTAGCAAAATTGTAGGAAGAAGAAAAGAAAACAAAACTCCCATTAATGCAAATTACGACCCGCATGTAGTCAGGCACAAGTCCATAGGAAAGAATAAAAAATACAGAATAACAACGGAAGCAGACATAGCATGGAATAGACATGATAACAAAATAGAACAACTAGCATGAATCATGAATAGAATCAAATAACATAATGTGCTAACAGAGTACATGTATCATGTATTAGGTATCAAGCAAGCAGGTAAACAGGTAACAGATGAACAAGTGAACAGGTAAATAGGTATACAGGTAGCATGTACAGGTAAGCATGTAATAGGTATCATGTTATGTCATGTCATGTATTGTTACTATCTAGGTAGCACTTCATGCGTCCCAAGTTTTTACCACATGGTTGCTACATTCAAATAAGTTTCATTTAGATTTCATACTGGAGTCCATAGGGCCATTTACTCAGGGATCAGGAAATCAGGTACAGGAACAGGTATAGGTAGAACCTATTGGTCCTCTTCCAAGTACACCTTCCTATATGGAAGTGTGCAGTCAGGTAATCAGGTAATCAAGTACAGGTAGAACCTATTGGTCCTCTTCCGAGTACACCTTCCTATAGGAAAGTGTGCATTCGGGTAATTAGGTAAACAGGATCGTGTATCATGTAGTCATGAACACGTAACATGTGGAAAACACGGGCCCCTTTCTAAGTACACATTTCTATATTTTCTACTACTAGATCTTTCCCTTAACCCCAACTTGGTTATTTATTATTATCATCAAACAGGCACGTATGTATCACAAAATAGGACAAGAATAACATGGTATAAATATGTAACAGGTTCAGGTTGAAAGATGAACATGTACAGGTGATAAACAACACATGAAAGGATAGAATAACGAAAATTCTAGTTCAGGACAGTAAGACAGTACTGCACTAAATCTAAAATTCCTGTTGCTACAAATGTGCAAACCTGCATCCGTCAGAAAATTTGGAAAATAGACTCTCGACCGAATCCAGCAAATATATATAAGTCATATGGTATTTCACAACAACAGGACTCAAAACAGAATTGTATCCAGAAACATGTTCAGCCACAAATCAGAAGTTTGTATTAATAACCAGGAAAACAGCATAAAAATTTACTAATTAAATCCAAGAAAAATTTGGGGTATTTCCTAGTATGTTTAGTATCATAAAATAAAGTTTCATAATTTTCCAACATAGATAGAATAGTCAAGTAAAATCAGAAAGCAACAAGATACGGCAGTTTTGTAAATCTAGAATCATAAACACAGCAATGCTAAAATAGCAATATCTTACAAAATATAAATCAAAATCCAGTTCCGTCAAAAGGGTGATAAAATAGATACAGTAGGCTACAATTCATATTCACAAAGTGTTTATATAAAACAAGTAGAATCAGGTCGAAATTAAGGTTCTTTACTGAATAACAAGAAAATTCTGCAAGTATAGTAGTTGTTTGCAAGCATAAAATAGTGTATAAAAGTTATCAATTAAATCCAAAAAATTTAGGGTTAATCCCAATCAAGTATAGTTGTACTCAGCAAAATATTGGATCAAAATATTATCTTTAACATCAGTAGAAAAATAATTAATCATACAGAATTCATATAAGACTGGATCTGGAATTTTAAACACATCTGTAGTAAAATAGCCATAACTCGCAACTCATAAATCGAAACTGAGATCTGTCAGTTATTCTGGAAAGTAGATATAATTCTCTATAATTCATATTCACAAATAATCTTTATATACTGACCTTAATAGGGTCTAAAATACTGATATAAAATAGGGTAACAACAAGGACAGAATTGTTCTTCATGCATAAATTCAACTAGGTCATATGTAACTCATCCAAATCATAATAAAGTGTGAAGTATGGTGTATTAGATGTCCAAGCGACTAGGGATGGCGAACGGGTCGAGTGGGCCGGGCCGGGCCCAACCCGTACGGGTTGGCACGAATACTTAGCCGGGCCGGGCCGGGTTGCACTCTTATACGGGCTGGGCCGGGCCGGGCTAAGTTTTTGTTTGGGTGGCCCGCCCAACCCGTGAACCCTTTAGGGTTCAACCTGGGTTGGGCCGGGTCGACCCGCGGGTTGGCCCGTTTAATATTATTATTATTATTATTATTATTTTGTAGCTTAAATTAAAATAATAATAATAATAATTTTACAAATGATGTATACAAACAACCATATCTTTGTTTGATGAATACTACAATTCTTCAAAAATTATAATACTAAGTAAGTAATAATACTAATAAGTAATAATACTACAATTCTTCAAATATCCCCAAATGATGTTTAATTATAATACTAAGTAAGTAATAATACTAATAAGTAATAATACTACAATTCTTCAAATATCCCCAAATGATGTTTAATTATAATACTAAGTAAGTAATAATACTAATAAGTAATAATACTACAATTCTTCAAATATCCCCAAATGATGTTTAATTATAATACTAAGTAAGTAATAATACTAATAAACAATAAAAATCGTAATAACAATAATAAGATTGAAAGAGTGAAATTGACAACAAATTTTGAAATATTATTCATATGAATTTAAGTTATACAATTTGAACAATTTATAACGAAATGAAGAATTCAACTCATAAATAAGTTTTATACAATAACATATTTCTTATATACAATTTTAATTGAGTACAAGTTTTCTAATTTGACATAACAAGCAAAGCTATTGTTGTTGTTGTTGTTGTTGTTGTTGTTGTTGTTCTTCGGGCGAGTTGCTTCCACTTGTGGAACTTGATAGTGCTTTCCCTTGCATCCTATCTTCAGCCTTTAGCCAGTCTTCTGTGCAAACGAGCATCTCTAACGCTTCGGGCTTCAACCGATTCCTGTAATCAGATAGAACCCTGCCACTTGTAGAAAATGCACTCTCAGAAGCAACTGTAGAGACAGGAGGAGTTAGTAAATCTTTAGCCATAATTGACAGAATACTAAAAGTGTGTTCATGTTCTTTCCACCATTGTAAAATATCTAGTGGAGAAAGAGTAGGCTCAGTATCCTGTTGGTTATACCAATTTAATTCATTTGGTTGATTAGTCCTAGGTTTTTTAGATTGAATTTGTTCAAGTAAACTAAATGTTCTATCACCAATTCTACTTTTACCCTTACCTTTAGAACTACCAGAAGAAGAACTAACTACAAACGTTGTACTACTAGAAGCAAAACGTCTATCATAATAATCATACAAGTTATTTAACGTAGATTCAAACTGAACTAAAAAAGTAGCGCAATCAATTGTTAATTCTACATTGTCCTCTAAATATCCAAAAAATATTTGTATCAAATTCTTCGTACTTTCTAATTTGATACGGGGATCCATAACAGTAGCAACACAAATCAACATAGGAGGAGAAAAATAATACTTCAATAATTTTTGAAATGCAGGTATTACAATGTCACTAATATAGGGATCATTTAACATTTCGTTAAATATTTGCATCATGCTAACTAATTCAATAAAAATGCTACTAGAAGTAGATTCATATGTTTTTAAAAATTTTAAAGTTGCGGTTTTAAAAGGTTCTAAAAATTTCAACAAAGATTCGGCAAAAAACCAATCGGGGGGAGTCATTTCAAAATTGTGCATATTTTTTGCGATACAAAAATCATTTACAACTGCTTTATAATCGGTGACAACATTTAGTAAATCAAAAGTAGAATTCCATCGGTGTCTAATATCCTTTGGAAATTTTCTAAAAGGAACATTTCTAACCCTACACCAAGCTTTCCATTCTTGTAAAATGCATGGACTTAATGCAATGAAATGTACACAATTTCTAATTTTATGTAAATATGGATCAGCTATTTTTAATGCATCTTGAACACATAAATTTATAATATGACATGCACATCTAACATGAAAAATATTGTCAGATGGAGGGTTTAATACAGATTTTAAAGTAGTAATTGCTACATTGTTGTTAGATGCATTATCAAAACTAATAGCCATAATTTTATCGCGAATATGAAAAACATCACAAATTTCTATAATACGGTTTGCTATTTCAGCGCCACTATGGGGATACGGCAACGCCGCAAGTGATATGATTTTTTTTTGAAGAATCCAATTATTGTCGATCTAATGACAGGTTATTCCCATTGTTGGAATATTGTTAACACCCATCCAACAATCCAAAATTAAACTAACCCTACAAGTTAAACTCCATAAAATTGCAATCAACGCGTCCTTCATTTCAACATACATTTTAAAACAATCTGATTTGCAAGTATTTCTCAGAATTCTTTTAAAATGAGGGTTTAAAGCCGTTTGATTAAAATTTTCCAAGTTCCTACTCTCGGGATAGGAAAATGGCAACTCTTCCTTAATGACTAATCGGGCCATTTCCCGACGAACAAGTTCGGGATCATAAGGGTGGTTATCTACTTGACCGGTCCTAGAGTTGATTTTTTGTTGGCCTTGTATTTGATCAAGAAGTTCTTTATGATTATGTTGTATGTGCCTACTAATTGTACCGGTGCCATCACCCCTCTTGAATTTGTATATTTTACTACATGTTTTACACACTTTCAAACCTATACCCAGAGTATGTTCGTCTGGGATATAATCATAAAACTTATGCCAATCGCTAGTTTCTCCTCTACTTTTCCTACTACTACGGGGTTGTGTGGTTTCGGTTTGTTGTTGTTGTTGTTCTTCTTCTAATTGTATGTCACCTACAACATCCATTTCGTGTGTATCCCATTGTTCCATAGTAGGATCAATGTAATCTTGGGCGGGCTCACTAGTTGGGCCAATTGGTGGCCTACGTGAAGAGGAGGAGGAATCTTGTCCGCTACGACCGCTACCGCGTGATCTAGACATAATGTAGTAATGTGCTAAAGTAAAGTATGTAAAAAAAATATACAATGTAGGAGCGGTGAATTATACAAAAAAAATCTAAAAAACAAGAGGGTTGAGATAGAGAAGTTCAAAAAAACGAACAATAATTTTAACTACAATGCAAAAAAAAATTAACGAGAGAGATAGAGATATTTTGATACCGTTCACCGTGGAATACGCGTATGTAAAAAAAACTGTTAAAATAAGAATAGAATAGAAAAGATGGAGGAGCGCTTTGCCGATTCCGCAATTGAAGAGTTGAGAAGAGGTTGAAGTAGATTTGACGAGGGTTGAAGAGAGTTGAAGACGTTGAAGACGTTGAATTTTGATTCCGATACGACCGAAATTCGATCGTGTATATGCCTCCTTGTTCTTTGTTTGATGAATACTACAATTCTTCAAAAATTCTTTACAAATGATGTATAATAGTAAAGAGAGTAAGAGAGTGAGGTGTGATTTTTTGTGAGATTTTTGGGGATATTTATAGGGTAAATATGTGGGAAAAAACAAAAAAAAACAAAAAAAAATCAACTAACGGCTCTTTGAGCCGTTCGGAACGGCTCTGGAGGGAGACAGCGAATTTCGACCGTTCGACCCGCGGGTCAACGTTCGACCCGTACGGGTCGAACGGGTCGAAACCCGCGGGTCGACCCGCGGGTTGGCGGGTCCAATTCGCAAGTTGGGCCGGGTTCGTGGGCCGGGTTTCGTGAGCCGAATTCGCATAAATTGCGACCCAGGTCGACCCGGTACTGTTCACCGGGTTCGACCCGAACCCGCCTAGCAACTAAACGGGCCGGGTTGGCGGGCCGGGTCGCGGGTGGGTCGCCGGTTGACCCGGCCCAGTTGCCATCCCTACAAGCGACATAGTATAGGGGGTTTAACATATTAACACAGGATATACTATGAGTATCACACCAGCATGCGAGATTCACACGTCATATTGTGGCTCACAACCAATATATTGATATGTAACGGGGTTTAACTAGATCTAAGTTAGTTTCATGACTTGTGTGTAACTAGAGACGACTACGGACAAATCAACACATGGAGACAAGATATAACATGGGTTTTGAATAAGAATTGTCTCTACAACTACACTACAGGCGGTATTTAGTACTTGTATTTGCAAAAGAAATTAATACAAGTTACTTGCCTTAAAGACGACGACGGGAACGGCACAAAAACAAGAATAACAAGACCAGATTCCTGGGGCACGAACTCAACGAACGTACTCTGAAATACGAACCACGAACAAAAAACACACACAAACCCAACGAGATCACACACGCACACCAAGAGAAGGCAGCGGGGCTGGATGCGAAGACGATGGCAGCCAGGGGGACCGGCGGTGTACTGGCTGCAGGTGGCAGGGTGAGCAGCGACGCGACGATGGAGGGACATAGAACCGGGGGAACGGGGTGCTCTGTTATTGCAGGCGTCACTGAAGGCAACAGGGCCGGGAGCTCAGGGGAGGTGCTGCAGGGGTAGGGCGGTGCAGCGGCTGACTAGTTGCGTCGGGGGTTCGGCGGAGCACAGGGGCACACGAGGGAGCTGGGCGGCACCGAGGGAGAGCTCGCGATGCTGCTACTGCCGGCTGTTGCAGGCAGGAGAGAAGAAGGGAAGGAGGTAGGGGATGAGGGCACGAGGGTGAGATGGTCGGGAGAGAGAGAGCGGGAGAGGAGGATCGGGAGTTCTGAAGGTGGAGGCTAGGGTTGGGTTTTTAAGGGTGACGGCTTTTGGGTTGGGTGTTAACGAGTAGAGTTTGGGGTATTAGATTATAGGATAAGGTTAACGGGTATATGTAAAGGATCCAATAGGGTTTAAATGAAGTAGGGTTTAATTAGATAGAATGTAGGGTTTTGGGTATGAATAGATCCAAATAAAAAAAATAGAGTGATCCAAAATAATGAGATGGTAACAAATGCATAAAAAAAATAAGGCACGAACAATTTGAATAATGAGGATAAAAAATACAAGCTCGATCAAACAAAGATGAAGTAATGGGAGACCACGAATCAAGAAGGTCAAACAAAAGATGACAGATCAAATAGATGAATATATTGAAAAAGAAGATTCAATACATGGTCCAAAAAGAGTTACAATAAGGAAAAAAATACACAAAACAAAAATACACCCAAAAATACATAAAATAGAAAATAGGTGTTACAGGAAAAAAACTGAGTGGGATAAAAACCTAGAAAAGAAAAAGGAGTACAACACATATATATTGGGTAGCATACTTCAGGATGCTTTTTCCAATTCATTACTCCCCCTGATAACAATAACCTTTTACATAGTTTGATGATAGATTCTACGCTTATCAATCATGTATACAAGTTCTTGGATGATTGCATTTGGCAGAGACTCAGTGAAAAGTTCAGCAAGGTTGTCACTGGGACGAACTTGTTTTACTTTGATCCCATTGTTCTTTTGAAATTCGTGAGTAAATAAGAATTTTGGTGAATTGTGCTTGGTCGGGTCTCTTTGATGAAACATTCTTGAATATGTGCCATACATGCTGCATTGTCTTTGAATATAATGCTCAGAACATCTGTAATAGAATATAACGGACAACAACTATGAATGTGGTGAATTAAAGATTTCAACCGTACACATTCACGGCTAGCTTCATGAAGAGCTAAAATTTTAGAGTGGTTAGATGAAGTAGCTACTAAAGTTTGTTTAGTAGAACGCCAAGAAATAGCAGTATTACCACTAAAAAGTACATAACCTATTTGAGATTGGCTCTTATGAGGATCAGAGAAATATCCTGAATCTGCATAACCTACCAGATTGGAACTTTTAGGATTATAAGAATAATATAAACCTGCGTTAGTAGTTCCACGTAGATATCTTAAAATATGCTTAATACCAGTCCACTGCCTTTGAGTCGGTGCAGAGCTATATCTAGCAACCAAATTCACGGAAAAAGAAATATCTGCTCTAGTGCATTGTGCCAAATACAATATAGCACCGATAACACTTAAGTATGGTACTTCAAGTCCCAATACGTTTTCATTTTCCTCTTTAGGATGGTATGGATCTTTCTTTATGTCCTAAGGTCAGGCTACCATGGGAGTACTTATGGGTGTGCCTTGTCCATACCAAACCTGTTTAAAGCCTATTGGGTATAATTGGACTGATGGACTAATATCCCACTAGAATTTCTCTCGATCTGTAGGCCAAGACAAAATTTTGTTTTCCCAAGACCTTTAATTTCGAATTCATTCTTCAAGAAGTCAACAATTTTCTCGAGCTCTTTTTTAGTCTGATTAAATTTATATCATCCACATAAACTGCTACTATTGCAAATCCATTAAAAAAATTCTTTAAAAATGCACGGGCAAATTGGATTGTTTATATATCCTTCACAAATATTCACTAAGACGATTGTACCACATTCTTCTAGATTGCTTCAGGCCGTCAAATGAACGTCTTAAATGAATTGGGTACATAATCTTTGACTTTACTTTGGGTAAAGTAAATCCTTATGGGATTTGCATATAAATATCTATGTATAAGTCCCCATATAAATAAGCTGTAGCGCCCCAAATTTTCAATAAATAAAATTAGATATAAGTGGCACAATTTCCAGAATCAACTTCAATTCCAATCTTAAACACAGTATCAAACACATGGAAAATTAAAACTTTTTATTACATCTTTTCTTCTTACAAAACATAGCGAATTAAACATACAAATCTTTACAACACATAGAATCTTCAATTTACATTTATACCCCAAGCTTTATTTTCATCAACGCTATAAATAATTGAAAACCCTACAGAAGTCTATTGAAAAGTGGGCACGTCAGTTAAATGTAACTGACGTCAACTATAATAATAGTGATACTTCTAAATCTCACAATCACGATTTTGATGCACATTAATAAAACAATAATAAATGATACATAAATAATAATAAAGGGAACATAGAACAATAAGTGAAGCTAGGCTAAGTGTCAAGTATATGAGATGAAAACAGAAAGCAAGCATGCATAAAACAAGTCAAGAAACACAAATGCATATGATGAATTCTAATGCATACTTGTCGGATTCTATGCATCCATACTACATAGTTCCATTGCAAGCCCTTATCATTCTCCACTTTATAGGGTTCAATCCCACGTTATGCAACTAACATACTACAGTAATTACTTTAAGATTTAGATTATTCTGTGAATATCTAGTGTCATGCCCCGATAATTCTTGAGAATCAACTTCCCACCGCGCAGTGATTTTGGGTACACTCCCTCACACCCTGATAATTCTGGAAATTGAAATCCACACCGCAAGCCAAATGGTACCTCATCACATGAATATCCCATGAACGTCGCCTCGATCCCGATAATTATGAAGATACATCCCACACCGCAAGTGATTACACCCCGATCATTCTTGAGAATCAACTTCCCACCGCAAGTGATTTTGGGTACAGTCCCTCACACCCCGAAAATTCTGAAAATTGAAACCCACCCGTAGGTGATTACACCCCGATCATTCTTGAGATTATCTCCCACCGCGAATCATATGAGGCCCCCTACCCATGTTTGCTCTTATTTCATTACAACCCAACTAGTGCATGTCCTTATGTTTATTATGTTCAATTAAAATCACAGTCCCCCCAAAGTTGGTGTACCTTACCAGACTTAACTCTACTGAATCAAGAACAAAAACCCCACTGGCCAATTTCCACAAAATCTCATTTGCCGACATACTAGGGTCCCACTCAACCTCTAGAGTCTCACAACTCGAAATCCGCAACTATAAGGGTTCTCATCACAACCCTAACTCACAAGTCAAAACCCAACTTGGTTTGATATACAAAACTCTTTATTAATCACATTTCTTTTAATCAACTTGCGGTACCATAAATGACTCTTTCAAATATGGAAACATAATCACTTTACAAAAAATTTCAAAAATCAACTTTCAAATCTCACTTCCCAATTATCCATGAGTTCAATTTATTCAACTAGGAATTCAATCAATTCAAACTGAAACAAACTTCTTAATTATACGGGATCTCGTCCCCAAAAATCTGAAAATTCTTTTATTCTCAAAAATCTAAAATTTACATCTTTTAGAAAATGAAAATACCCCTTTATAACTCAAGGTTTTCATCTTTAAAACTGAAATATATAATCCCACAAAACTGAGATTTTAATCTCTAAAAACATTGATTTACTTCCTCAAAACGTTACTTGAATATATTAGAAACTTGCAACCAAATTTCGACAAAAATATGAAATTTAACAACTTCTAAACTCTATCCAAACTCAATCAAATCTCATACAAATATTAGATTAAACCCATATATATGAATATCTATTTGAGTACTAGTGTTCTCCCACCATAGCACACAAATCCACACACAAAAACCCCCGAAAACAACCCAAAACGAACCAAACAGACCAAGACAGCATTAGCCTAGATGCTGTCTTCTGTTGGGGTTGAACAGTAGCGTCAGGTTACTGTTCACCCAAACCCAACCCTCAGAACCTAGGGTTTTGACTCCTCAAACCCTAGCCCCCTGTATTTGATATATTTTCCATATATATTTCTTTTCATATGCACATTGCATGCATGAACAATTGGGGTTTATCATCAAGAATTTTATTTGCATTAAAACAGCGAAATAAACATTAAAAATTCCATCTTTTAATCCTTTAAAACATTCTTCTCGAATTAAACACCGAAATTCAACATCTACAATCACATATGTTTTCATTAAATTTCTTTCTTTAAACAAAATATTAATCTTTCATGCATAAACAACTTCTTTGTTCAAGACAAATTAATTTTGATCCATATAACAATTATTCAAACCCTAATATTAAGCTTGGATTTTTAATAATTAAAAACAATGAATAAACCTGGAAAAATCTCAACTTTAAAATCAATCAAACATGAATTTAAGAGCACACACACTACAACACACGATGAATTTACCAGCGTATATTCCCTGGCATTTTATCAGAAACGTCGGGGTAGGAAGAGACCAGGAATGGGGCGTCAAACAGGATGGTTATACACCGGCAGCCTCTATAAAACACCGGGGAATTATGATATTCACCGGCGTTTTTTATTAAAACGCCGGTGAAGGCTATATTCACCGGCATTTTAATAAACACGCCGGTAAAAGTATACAGATAAAAAAAATCTTCTCCCATTCACCAGCGTTTTTAGTTAAAACGCCGGTATAGGGTATTGGAATAAATTTTCCCCAAACCCTCTATCATTTCCTCATTCGATCGTCAAAAAAAAACCCCAATTTTTCCCGCTCTCTCGCGCTCTCCTGCTTTCCCCAATTTCCCCAAACCCTATACGTATACTTTCCCCAAAATTTTCATTTCTCTCCTTTCCCCATCGACGTCCCCCTCCCCCGCCATCGTCGTTTTCCCCCTTCCCCGCCGTCGCCCCTTCCCCCATCGCCGCACCTGCCCCCTTCGCTCGCCCCCCGTCCTCCATCGTGGCCCCCCGCCGTCCCCCTTCTCCCAATCTCTCTCTCCCTCTCAAAAACTGCTGTCCCCCCTCCCCCAATCAACTCAAGTAAGGAATTTCAAACCCTAAAGTTTATTCGAGTATGAATTTGAGAATATGAGAATAGGTTAATTAATGATCGGTTCTTGATTAGGGTTAGGGTTAGGGTTTTGATCGGTTCTTGATTTATCGTACTAACCGGAATTGATTCTAGTCATGCTTTTGTTGTTTGTAGTTTTTTAAGGGTTAGTATGGTTTTTAGATGAAGTTGTTTGAGCCCAAATGGGAAAAAAGTGATATTTTTGATGGGTTTCTTTGAATGGGATGAGGTTGTTTGAGTTGGAAAAGGAAAAAAAGGCAATCCTTTTGATGGGTTTTTGGTTGAATGGGTTTTGGAACAGGTTGGATGTGTACATTTATGATTACTTGGTGAAGAGGATACTTACTGGCTTTTTTGGTTGAATGGGTTCAAGCTCAAGGATCATATTATGAAACTTCTTTGTTGCTTGGGTTCTTATAAACTGAGATCATTGCCTTCTTTGTTGACATGTTATTATAAACTGAGATCATTGCCTTCTTTGTTGACATGTTATTATGTTTGGGTAAATATATATTTGGTCTTATAAACTGATGTTTGGGTAATGAAGTTTTATAAGTTTCTATATATTGCCTCATTCACCATCTGAAAGGTTATTTGGACTGTACTTGGGCTTCAATAAGTTTCTATATATTGGGCTCACTTACAATTACCTGATAACTTATACTCCTCTCCTCACTTACGAATGAGAAGGGATTTGGACTGTACTTAATCTCTCTTTACTTAGCTTAAAGTTCATGATTTATATGCTTCATCTTATATATTGACTTATGTGTATTAGATATAGATTTACGAGGCTTTGTTAATGAAGGATGTGATGATGAAGAAGGTAGTTGATGACAATGAGGTGGTTTGGAGGATTTGGTCAATTTCATATACAGTTAAATCATTTTAACTTATAGGGTTTTACCTTCTCCTTCATCGTAGGGTTAGGGTTTCTTCTCTCGCCATGGGGGAAACCGGTCGAGGCCGGCGGTTCTGGCTCATCTTCCCGTTCTCGCTGAAGCGGCAGCTCTCTTAGCCGCTCCCCCCCCTCGCCATAGCGTCGAAGGTAATCTTCAAAGCATATATATTTGGGTTCTTTGCGTCAAAGCATATATATTTCTTCATCCTCAGTTTCTTGATTGTTCAAATCTGTAAGCTAATCATGGTTAATAAAACAGAATTGAACACTAGAAGACTGTTAGTTTCACTAGTATTGTTGGTTTGGGATCAAGAGTATTGTCTTCTTATCTGTGAGAAATTTGGTGAACAAAGATGAAAATTTTGAGATGGAGAACAAATAGAGTTTCTTCTCATTATTTTCGAGTGAATGAGTGATGATGAGATGGATTATGCTTCTGAAGTTGCACACTATGTTTCATGATTCATTGAATAAATGAATTATAGGATTAACTAGTGATGATTCAATCCTATCTGAGCATTTAATGATTAATCTTTACCTGACATTTTGGGGGTTTTTTAGAGTGCATTTTGCAAAATTTATTAACAATCTAGTGAATTTTGAGTCAGTGAGTGGCACTCACTGACTTCATCTTATATACTGACTAATTTGGATAATATGAGAAATTTGGAGAACAAAGATGAAAATTTTGAGATGTATGAACTGAAATACTATGGCACTGAGTCACTGACTTCATCTTATATTTACTTGTTCTCACAAATACTATGACATAAATTACTCAAGCATGATAAATATAGATCCAACCCAATATAGTTCCATATGCAATTTCAAAATGCACTCAGTAGGACTACTTTTGATATACTGACTAATTTATGAGTCAGTGATTGGAAATCTACTTTTGATATACTGAGTGGCACTCACTGATTAATCTTTACCTCTTTACCTGACTAATTTTGAGTCAGTAAGTGGCACTCACTGATTGTGCTTCTCTATTTTATGAATCATCCTACTGAGTGCATTTTGCATATGGATTTATATTGATTTGGATCGATATTTATCATGCTTGGGTAATTTATGCCATAGTATTTGTGAGAACAACTAAATATGCTTGAGTAAAAACAGTGAACAAATGGAGTTTCTTCTCATTATTTTTGAGTGAATGAGTGATGATGAGATGGATTATGCTTCTGAAGTTGCACACTATGTTTCATGATTCATTGAATAAATGAATTAAAGGAGTAACTAGTGATGGTTAAATCCTATCTGAGCATTTAATGATTAATCTTTACCTGACAATTTGAGGTTTTTTAGAGTGCATTTTGCAAAATTTTTGAACAATCTAGTGAATTTTGAGTCAGTGAGTGGCACTCACTGACTTCATCTTATATACTGACTAATTTGGATAATATGAGAAATTTGGAGAACAAAGATGAAAATTTTGAGATGTATGAACTGAAATACTATGGCACTGAGTCACTGACTTCATCTTATATTTACTTGTTCTCACAAATACTATGACATAAATTACTTAAGCATGATAAATATAGATCCAACCCAATATAGTTCCATATGCAACTTCAAAATGCACTCAGTAGGACTACTTTTGATATACTGACTAATTTATGAGTCAGTGATTGGCAATCTACTTTTGATATACTGAGTGGCACTCACTGATTAATCTTTACCTCTTTACCGGACTAATTTTGAGTTAGTGAGTGGCACTCACTGATTATGCTTCTCTAATTTATGAACAATCCTACTGAGTTGGCACTCACTGATTATGCTTCTCTAATTTTGAGTCAGTGAGTGGCACTTACTGATATGCAGTACTTCTTTGTGATATGCAGTACTTCTTTGTAGCTAAATTCGAATGACTATATTGTTGAATTGTTATGCACTGAGAACCAGCTTAATGCAGTGCTCCTATTGGAATGACTATATTCTTCATATGCAGTGCTCCTATTGTTTATTTTAAGAATGATCAGTGTATGATCTAATGGGTCTCTTGCATTTGGTTTTGATTATAAGAGTGCTGAATTGGGTTTTTTTTTTTTTTTTTTTGAATTTTTAAAAAAAAAAAAATAGCTACACCGGCATTTTTACAAGCACCGTTGTAGCTTTCAGCAAGAATTTGGCACTCTATACGCGTTTTAAAAATGCCGGTGTAGGTGATGGCCGAAAATGGTACCCACACATTTATCAGCGTTTTTACGGCCGCCGGTGTAGTTTTACCCTACACCGGTGGCCGTAAAAAACGCTGGTGAATGTCCCTAAGCTACAGCGACGCACGATTCAGCGACACTTGCACTGGCAATTTATAAAACGCCGGTGGTATCTACAGCGGCGTTTATAAACGTCGGTAAATGTGCAAAAAAATGCCGGTAAAGACTGTTAGTCTTGTAGTGACAACAAGTTTTAATTATCTCTACAAATCTTCGTCATCTACAATTAAATCTATGGTCATCCAATCAATTGTATAAATCCCAAATTAGATCTTTCATGCATCATTAATATTTAACATTCAAGATTAACACAAACGTGATCATCACTCTTAAAAATGCACATTTATTTCATATAGACATCTAAAAGTTCATTCATCATGCCTAGCATTATCATCTAATATTTTAACCATGATCAAACTATCAAAATATAGATCTACAAATCTACAAAATCCACCACAAGCCCTAGCATGCTCTCTGCTAAATTCATCATAACAATATATTTTAAACACATCAAGAGATATGAAAGAACACCCACCAATTAGGGTTTTTATTAGTTATATATAACCATACAACTTCTAGCATGCATCTTACTTGATCAATCATCATATCCTACAAACATATAACCATACGAGACAAGATAGTATCACCCACCTCAAATAAAATCCAACGAAGAACAATAAAGAAAAGCTCCTTCCCTCCTTGTGAAATTTGACAGATCCAAACCTCCAAACTCCAAGAAATGATAAAAAAAAGTATTTTGTTGAACAGGGAGGGCTACTGCTGCGGTTGCTAATATAGACCAGGGGTCCAAATCCTAGGGTTTTGCGAAGATTTTGCAAACCTCCCTCCTCCAAAAATCAAGTATTTACACACAACACACACACACACACACACACACACACACATATATATTCCAAATCAAGTCGTTAATTAAATCAATTAGGGTAAGATTTAATCTCCCCAAAACACTTCCAGTTGACCAGCCCCCAATGCAGCCAGAAAATTTCAAAATTCGAAATTTGCCTCCAAGTGGCAATTTTACATAAAAGTCCTTCACTTTGAAATATTTTCAAACATGCTATAATTTATTCATAAAAATCCAGAAAATTTAGAATTATTACCCACTATAAAATATTAGATTCTCCAAATGAAATTTCTGACTTTTTATTCTCCAGGAAAAATATTTGCACGTATTTTGCACAAGCAACGATAATTTCATAAAATAGCAAAATTAATCAAAAAATTAATTTAAAATTATTTATTAATTCAAAATGATATATCATTAATAAAAAGTACTTTTGATTTAGTTTTTAGCTCTTTTACGACCGGAATGTAATTCTTTCATCAAAAATCATTTATATCAACATAGAGTAAAAAATGTGTTTCTTTAATCAAGTAATCTGAAAAATAAATGAGGGACATATATTATTGACAACCAAAATTTGAGAAGTCCAAAATTTTCTAACTTTGCACGCGCAATAGCAATTTCAAGAAAATGGTCAAAATAGTCAATTTCACTGATTCAATATTATTTAATAATTTCAAAAATACATTTTCTTTTATGGGGTGTTACATAAGCAGTTACAACATCCATGAGTGTCATATCAAATTTTTTAGAAACTGCTAAACTTATCAGATATATGAAAGTTATTGCATCCATGATGGGGGAGTATGTTTCCTCATAATCAATCACAGGTCTGTTGTGCTTTATATCCAATAATTTCATTACTTTCATTTCTTTTTCTTACAAGCACCCATTTGTAACCTACAGGGTTAACATCCTCTGGGGTTGTACTATAGGTCCAAATACACCATGTTTACTGAGAGACTAATTCTGCCTTGGTGGCATCTTTCCATTTTGGCCAATCTGCTCTTTGTCGCCATTCATTTATAGTATGTGGTTTGGTATTATCATTATCATTGCCCTTTGATACTTGTGTAGCTACAACATTTGTAAATATGTCATCGATGACTGTATCGTTTCTGTCCTACATCTCTTATGAATTAGTGTAAAGTATAGAGATCTTTTTATTATTAGGTACCTTAATCTCTTCATGGAATTCCAAAGTCTCTTCAGGGACTTGTGTTTTTTTCAAGACAATAACTTCTTCTGGAGTTTTAGAGAAAATAGATTTTTGCATAACCTCTTCTCGAGTGAAATGACTAATTTATTCAGGAGTGTTATTGGGGCATGTTTTCTCATTTCTCCTTTTCCAATGAGCAGAGTATTTTGAACCTATAGGTCTGCCACGCTTTTGGCGTGTTGCATATTCATTTGCTCCTATATTTGAGTTTTGTTCTACAAGGACAATAACTCTGGCAGATGCTTTCATAGCTAGCACATGTGACTTGGTCACTTTCACTGCATCATTAAATGCATCAGGTAATCTATCTGCAATTTCTTGTAAGTGCAATATTTTCTACACTTCATCCTCACATTGTGAAGTACATGTATCTAGATGAGACAAAGTGGAAGTATTCCATGTTAATTCCCGTCGTTTCTGCTGGAACTGAGTATTTTGCAGTAGTAATGTGTTCTTCAGGAATTTTGTCATCTCCCCCTTGTTGGGTTTATGTCTTACATACTATGTTGGATACGAAGAGGATAAGATGATGGAGGGATCGAGGCGATTGGAGATGGAGTGGAAGCAAGAGGAAACAAAAACAACAGCAACAATAGGAGGATTTGTGGTCGACTAGTCTTTGGAAGGTCGATCGCTCGACTGTACAGACTTCCTGACAGGGGGCAGTCGACTGGTCTTATTGGACGGTCGACTGAGTGCGCTTGAAGCAGACTTCGGGTGCGGGTCTGGGTGATTTTGCTGAAGCCCGAACTTGCTCTTCAAGTTAGATTGTGTGGCTCTTATCGTAGGGTTATCTCTTCTATAATATCCAATGGTTATTGTATCAAGATATCAAACTAGGATTCTAGATCTCTGTATATTGTTGTTATTGGCCTCCATTGAGGGCCAAGAGAGAGAGAGTACTTCATTGAAGAGAGTTTGAAAGTTTCTCCAAATGTAAACAACTAGTACTTACTAGTAAGGCTTGAGAGAGGGTCGTGGTGAGAATTTTAATTTCTTGTATCTTCTTTAGTTGAATAACATCTGGGGTTTCTTCTCCTCGGATTAAGGCGAAAGCCCCAATCGGAACAAACTTGTGTGTGCTTTGGTGTGTTTTGTATGATCTCATATATGCTTGGTAGTTTATGTTGATTGTATCGAATAACTCAATAAGATCCTCAAAAGGAAGAGTTCCGTTAGTTCCCTAACAAGTGGTGCCATTGTACCGCTTGTTTCCCTAACACCCCTAATGATGGGAATATTGTCTCATCACAGTGACCATCCTCAAAACGTGCAGTAAACACATCTCCTGTCATTGTATCTAAATACCGAATAATAGAGGGCAAGTCAAAACCTACATAAACCTCCAATCTCCATTGAGGACCCATATTAGAATGATGAGGAGGTGGAATATGAATTTCAACTGCACATCCAAACTTACGCAAATTGGATATATTTGGCTGATTACCTGACACAAGTTGTTGTGGAGAGAAATTATGATATGTTGTGGGTCTAAGTCTTATAAGCATTGATGCATGCAGTATAAGATGTCCCTAACCATTAACAGGTCATCCAGGCTGCATTAGTAAAGGTATGACAAAAGTTGAAGATGCTTAATCAAGGATTCAGTTAAGCCATTCTGTGTGTGAACATGTGGAACGGGATGCTCAACATCAATCTCTATCGGTCAACAATAATTATCAAAAAACTTGAAATGTGAATTCAGCCACATTATCAAGTCTTATAGACTTAATAGGTTGGTCAGGAAAATGGGCTCTAAATTTGATGATTTGAGCCAGTAGATGAGAAAAAACTGTATTTCTAGTAGAAAGTAGGTAAACATAGGACCAATGAGTGGAGACATCAATTAGAACCATTAAATATCTAAAAGTTCCACTAGGAGGATTTATAAGGCCACAAATATTACATTGTGAACACGGGATACATAAGTACCCACTAGGTATAGTCAACTGATGGTTTGCTAAGGGATATCCATATGAGTTATCTATTATTTTTCTTAACATAGTGTTCCCAGGGTGTCCTAACCTATCATGCCAAAGAGTTGAGATCTTAGGGTCACTAAATTTAGGGTTTGATTTAAACTTTTGGCTTGCCTTGAGCTTCTAGCTCATAATAGAGTGTGATTCAACATTTGAAATTCTTGTGCAGTATAAACCCGAGAATAATGCACTTAATTTTTCTAGTGTGAGTTTCTGATCATGACTGCCAACACTAATAATGATGTATAGAATTCTTTCTTATATTCACGTATAGTTTCTATGTTGTACCCATTCATTCTGATGTCTTTGAAACTAAGCAAATTTCTTCGGGAATTGTTGGAAATAAAGTATCTTTAATGAATATATAGGTACCATTTAGTAACATTAAATGGGATCTTTAAGAACCTTTAATTATTTGTACAGGTACAACTATGGTAGATACTTGGCATGGATTCCACACCAATTCTGAGAAAAAATTACGATTTTTCAGTATAGTATGCGCCGATGTCTACCAGACATAGATTATATTCAGTTTCATGCATTCCATGATTCATACCTTTAAAATAAGATTAAAAAATAATAAATTACATAAGAAAAAAAATAGCTTGACCATTCAAAGCAAAGATAATATATTAACCTGAAATAAAAACAAAAAATTCTCCCATAAACTAAAAACTGAATTTAATAAAACGATAATATTTGTTTTTAGGTCTTCTAGACCCATCTTGGTAGCTCTCCAAATTTTGCTTTAAATGCATGTTAATAGGCTGGCAGTCAATATCTTCAAAGAAATCTTTAAGATTCCAGTTTGTAAATCCCCTTGGCATATTAGCATCATGATCTTTCATCAGCTCTTTATCATCAAACATATTTGTCTCTACAAATTTTCAGAAGCTTTGTATTGATCTACCACATGTTTTGGTGCACGACAGATCCGTGACCAATGTCCATTTTTCCACATTTATAGCAAGTATCGTCTGGATACTTAGCAGGATTATTGGGTAGATTTTGACTATTCTCAATATGGGGGGTATACCTCTTCTGGTGGTTTTGAACTTTGCATTATTTGGATCTTGATAACTTCCTCTATTGGAGTAATTATTATGTACACCTCTACAGGAGAAATTTTGTATCCACATCTTCTGGAGTAATTATTCGTCCACATTTCCTACCTCTGCTTCTGTTTTTAGCAAAGTTATTATTTACTTCAAGAATTGTCATAGAACCGGTTGGTCTAGAATTTTAATTCTTAATTAAAATTTTGCTATTGTGTTTTGCAACAAGGAGATAAGTTATCAGTTCATAATACTTAGAAAATTATCGTTCTCAATACTGATGCTGCAGGAGCACATTTGAGGCGTGAAATGTAAAACTAGTTTTTTCTATCATTTGCTCATCAGTAATTGTTTCACCACACAATCTCAAATGGAAAACAATATTAAATAGAGCAGAGTTGTATTCAAAAACTGTCTTATGATCCTGAAATCTCAGATTTAGCCAATCACTTGGAGCATTGGGTAATATGACCATCTTCCAGTGATCATACCTATCCTTTAGGGATTTCCAAAGACTCAAGGGATTTTCCTCAGTCAAATACTCATTTTTCATATCATCATGTATATGATGACGCATAAAAATGAGAGCATATGATTTGTCCTTCGGAGACACCTTATTTCATTTGGCAATAGCATCCCCAAGTTTTTTTGATCCCAAATGGATCTTAGCATCCAATTGCCATGATAAATAATTTTCACCATTGATCGCAAGAGCCTAAAGTTGAGTTCAGCAATATTCGACAACTTTTCAGTAACTGATATAAAATATATAAAATTAATAGGTTATACATGATTATAAGGATATAAATAAAAAATTGTTAATTGAAGTTAGAACTTCATGTTCCTTACTCTTAGCTCTGAACTTCAGGTTCATGATTCCAATACATAATTTGTTTATAGAACTTCAAGTCGTGTCAATACATTAGGCTTACTTTTAAATATAGAGAACTTCGGGTCCCAATCAAATTATAATATCAAAACTTCGAGTTTGATTTTATATATATATACATACATATATATATAAATATATATATATATATATATATATATATATATATATAGAGAGAGAGAGAGAGAGAGAGAGAGAGAGAGAGAGAGAGAGAGAGAGAGAGAGAGAGAGAGAGATTAAAATTCTAATATTAAAGCAATAAAACTTCCGATGTTATATATGAAATCGAAAGTATAGAACTTCAGGTTCTAAAATAAAATATGTACAAAGCTTCTGGTCCGAATTAAATTGAAAGTATTGAACTTCAGGTTCTAAAAAAATTACTGAAATAACTTCTATTCCGGATTATTAGACTAGTCTATACTTGTCTGATTATAAAAAAAAAAAAACTATATGATTCTTTAGACACATAAAATAATGTCATAAGAAATTTTCAGAAATTGTCAACAGTTAGATTTAAGGGGGCGTTTGGTACACGGATTGGAAGATTCCCATGAATGAGAGGATTCCTGGGAATGTGAGGGTGGGAATAAAGATTCCCGGGAATGTTGAATTATCGCGTTTGGTATAGTACATTGCATTCCCAAAAGTTTTTTATTATTGTATTTTTTTATTCTAGTTTTTTGTTATTTTATTGTTTGTGATAGAAATCTCATGGTAATCCTCAAACGCCATTATTTTATGGGGAAATTTGTTTTTATTCTAGTTATTTTGGGTTATTTTATTGTTTGTTATGGAAATCCTTAAATCCCCCCTTTGCGCGCGGGGGGGGGGGGGGGGGGGGGGAGTACCTTCCACATTCTCACGTATCATAAACTACATTAAAACTAGTAAAAGTTATAATAAATTCAATTTAAATCCAAGTAGACTGTATAATATATGAAAACCAGTCATCTTGAAAAGTTATATCAAATAAAATTGATTTCACATTCATATGAGATGTTATTCAAAATAAAATTTGACGGATGGTATAATATTCAATGAAAATGTAAAGATAATAGGAAATTCGTTTCTCGCAAATCTATCATTGGATCGATATGAATTTTGGATATTTTTCTCTTCAATATGTTGTGCTCCTTCTCTCAAAATTTGAGGTTAATCGGACATGGGGAAGGCACTCAACGAAGAGAATCGTGCTGATAACATGTTACAAATATAAATAAATACTATATTAAAATATAAGAAGATAGATTGACGAATTTCTTATTCTTTTTATGTACTTCTCATAGGTGGAGTGTTCCACATATTTATAGGGTTACAAAGGATCTCATAAGTTACAAAGGAGCGCCGTAAAAGAGGTAGGAGAAGTGGAAGAAGTGGGAGAGAAGTTACAAAATAATGGAGATGGTGGTTATCCACTAATAACATTTACCATGATAAGGTTAACAGAGAGCTTGTAAAATATGATTGGATTTTTGGAATCAAATATAACTGTGTACAATGACTCCTATATATAGGAGGGAACCAAATACTAAACTGATACATATCAAATATGGGACTAAATACAATATCTAACACCCCCTCTCAAACTCATGATGGGTCGAATAGTGCGAGTTTGCTATCCAAATAACGAAATCTCTGGACAGTATGAGACTTGGTGAAGAAGTCTGTTGTCTGCTGTGAAGAGGTAACAGAGTGAAATTAAATGGTCCCTACTTCAAAGCGCTCATGAACATAATGGCATTCTATCTCTATGTGCTTTGTTCGCTCATGAAAGACTGGGTTGCTTGCAATGTGCAATGCACTTTGATTATCACAATGAAGAACCGGTGAGAGTTACACCCATATTTGATAATAGCCAATAAACATGAATAATTTCTCTAGTACTGGATTTCATTGCTCTGTACTCAGCTTCGGTTGAAGAACATGCCACAGCTACCTGTTTCTTGCTTTGCCACGAGATCAATGAATCACCAAGAAATAGACAGAAACCGGTGGTAGACCGTCTGGTGGTAGGATCACCCGCCCAATCGGAATCAGAATATGCGCAGAGCTCTAGGTTGGATGTGGAGGGCATGAATAATGAGCGAGTGATAGTGCTCCAAAGATATCTGAGGATCCGAAGAAGTGCAATGTAATGAACTGATCTAGGAGCGAAAACAAACTGACTAACAATACTGACTATATAGGCAATATCGGGTCTGGTCATGTATAAGTAGACAAGCTGTCCAACAATCTGTCTGTATCAAGTAAGGTCAGGAAGTGGCTCACCATCTGTGGGACGAAGTTTCACATGAAACTCTAAGGGAGTGTCGGCCGATCAATTGTCATAGAGACAAGCTGCGGAGATAATATCTAATGTGTATTTCTGTTGAGAAATAAGTATCCCACGAGACCTATGGGCAATCTCTAGGCCCAGAAAGTAGTGTAATTTGCCAAGATCTTTCATATGAAACTACTGGTGAAGGTACTTCTGTGTAGAGGCAATGCCTGCAAAATCGTCCCCAGTGATAATCATATCATCAATATATAATAATAGAATGACCTTACCCTATGGTGATGAATGCATACACATAGAATGGTCCTTTGAACTCTGACTGAAACCAGCCTGGGTGAAAACACTGCAAAAGCACTCAAACCAGGCTCAAGGGGCTTGTTTCAGACCATACATAGCCCGTCGCAAACGGTAAACATGACGAGAATGAGTGGGAAGGCCAGGAGGAGGATGCATGTACACAACCTCAGATAAGGTACCATGAAGAAAATCATTCTTCACGTCCATCTGATATAACGGCCACTGACGAATGGCGGCAACGGCAAGGAGAGTACGAACTGTAGTCATCTGGGCAACTGGGGTAAAAGTCTCATCATAATCAATACCATGCTCCTGAGTAAAACCTCTGGCAACAAGACAAGCCTTGTGCCGCTCACTGGAGCCATCAGGGCAATATTTAACCTTGAAGATCCATTTGCAGCTAACAGGCTGAACGCCCACAGGTAGAGGAACAAATCCCAAGTGCCAGTCTGATCAAAAGTACTGAACTCCTCTGCAATAGCTTCCCGCTACTCAGGATATTGAATAGCTTCCTGGTAGGTTTTGGGCTCATGTATAGAATATATGGTAGTGAGATATGCATGAAACTGGTAGGAGGCTAGGGTGGTAAAACAAAACTAGTCAGGAGGACCAGTGCCATCAGGTGTGTAACGAGCCGGTGGGATGCCCGAGGTAGAACGTGCAGACTGGCAGACCGGTTGAAGAAGGTCAGGGTAGGGAGGTGAGATAGGTTGTGTGTGTGCATGCAACTGTGGGGATGTAGGTAGTGGGGGGGCATTATGCTGTGGGGATGCAGGTGGTGTCTCTGTAGGAGGAAGAATAGGTGGAATGGCAGTATGAGATGGAAAAGGAGCTAAAGGAGAGGATCAAATGGAATGCGTGAAGGTTTGGCCGGTGAAGAAGGCTCAACAACAGGGGAGTCAAGAAAACTAGCATCCTTAGAGAGGTCAAGTAGTAAGGAGAGTCTTCCACAACGGTGACATATCAGGAAATACGAATACGACCTGCCACATGATCAAAATAACGTTATCCTTTATGTTCAGGACTGAGACCAAGGAGAACGCACTTAATAGATCGTGCAGTGAGTTTCGTGTGCTTAGTGGAAGGGAGAAGGACATAACATGTGCATCCAAAAGTATGGAGCATACTGTAGTCCGGTGATGAGTGATGTAGAGCCTTGTAAGGTGTTGTACCAGGTAGGACAGATGAGAGAGTGATGTTATTGAGGCTAACAGACGTCATGAAAGCTCTAGCCCAGAAAGAACGAGGAACAGAAGAGGAGAGTAGAAGAGCATGAGCATCTCAAGAATATGACAGTGCTTGCGCTCAGCTACACCATTCTGCTCATGTGTGTGTGGGCAGGATTGCTGAAAGAGTGTACCAAGAGATTGGAGAATCGATCTCTTAGCAGCAGAGGTGTACTCACGAGCACCATCAGAGCGAAATGTTTTGATGCGTACACCAAACTGAGTGCGAACCATGTTTTTGAAGAACTGGTAAATGTCAGGTATTTTAGAGCGTTGGCGCATAAGAAACACCCATGTGTATCTAGTAAAGTCATCGATAAAATTGACATAATAGAGATAACCTTTGTGAGAGGGTGTAGGAGATGGGGCCCATATATCGAAGTGAATAAGTTGAAATGCATGAGTGGACTGAGAAATACTTTTATTGCTAAAAGGAAGGACTAAGTGTTTTGCCAACTTACAACCCTGACAAACAAATAACGGAGTGAAAGTAAAATTTCCAAGAACACCACTACGAACTAATATTTTCAAACAAGACTCACTAACATGACCTAATCGCCTGTGCCATAAGTCGGCATCAGAACTGACGATACCAGCGAAATTCAAAGTAGAATTATGAGCATGAAGGAAATCTAGGTGATATAAACGACTATGTCTGCTAGCCCGTCCAATCATGTGACCACTCTGAGGATCCTGTATGGTACATCCCAAAGAAGTAAACGTAGCGGTAAGACCACTATCGCATAAAGCACTAATGGAAATAAGGTTCATAGATAAATGCGGCGCATAAAGAACGAATGACAATGTGAGAGTTGGAGTGTGAATAGATCCAGAGTGTGTAGTGTGGAGTAGTGAGCCATCAGTAGTGTATAGTGATGGTGAATGGGTGTTAAGTGGAGTGCTAGTGGTGAGGAGTGTATAGTTGCTAGTAAGATGACGTGAGGCACCAAAATCTAAAAGCCATGAAGGGTTCATATCAGGAGTAACAGAAAAAATGGGGGCAAAGGAGCCAATATTGATAGACTGACCCAAATTCTGAAGGTCCAGCTGAGCAAGATGTCGCTGAGGAATATCATAGGTAGCAGGAGAGAGCACAGGTGGTGTAACTACCATTGCACGTGGTGAATGATAAGGAACACTGAGAGGAGGTAAACCATGTTGTTTTTTGCCCTGATGTGCTAGCACTAAGAGTTATGGGTGCAGGATGAAACACTCGTGATGAGTATGATCATTTCGCTGACAGTGGGTGCAAAAACGGGGACAATGATCAAGAACACTGCGATGGTTAGATGCAGGAGGCATAGGGATGGAGTGAGGTTTGCGGGAGGGAGAGGGACGAGGTGCAACAGTTAGAACACTGTCACTGCCGGAGGACGGGGTAGATGTTGGAGTGGAGAGAGCATGTAGTCAAGTTTCTTCAGCCACAAATTCTGCTATAGCAGCTTCGAGACGAGCAACTGGATCATAGTGAATCAACTGACTACAGAGAGACTGGTATTCTGGTCGAAGACCCATCATAAAGAACATGAACTGACATCTTTCCCAAACACGGACATTAGTATCTTCAAGTTTTTGCAATTCGCACCAGATATGGTGCATGGCTGTGTAATACTCCTGAATGCTGCAATCACCCTGACGATCAAGAACTGACTAAACAAGAAGCTGTTACTCACGGCCTCCGCTAGCCTGAACATATTGAGTAGTCAACTGAAGCCAAAAAGCCTGAGCGGGACGAATACGAAGTAGATCTGCACGGAGGGAGCGGTTGACGGAGGATATAATAAAAGAAATGATATGGCGATCATGATCATCCCAAGTGGCCTAGGAAGTGCCAATCAGTTGCTTGTCGGTTTTTGACGCGGTATCTGCAGGATCTTTGGGACGAGGAGTGGAGCCATCAATGTGACCCCATAAGGAATGTCCGAGAAGAGTGGCCTCAACAGAGGCAGCCCAATCAGTCCAATCTTTGACAGATGAAAGGGGGAAGTCGGTGGAAACTGGAAGATACTGTCGAAATTGGGGTTCCATGGAGAAGCACAAGTACCTGCAATTTTTTTGGATTTTTTATTATTTTTTTAAATTTTATTTTGTTGTTGTTATTGTTGTTGTTTTGAAACGGGTATGAGGGTTTGGGTTGGTATATATTGGAAGTGGGTAGGGTTAGGGTTTGGAGTGGATCATTTCGGTTGTAAACAGAAAGTTTACAGCTGAAAGATAAGGGTTTTTGGAGGAGGAGGTGGCAGGGATTTGTGGAGGGAGAGCAGCGGGGAGTGGCGGCGGGGATTTGTGGAGGGAGAGCAGGGTGGAGTGGCGGCAGGAATTTGTGGAAGGAGAGTAGTGGGGAGTGGCGGCGGGGGTTTGTGGAGTCTTCGGGATTGACAATGAGGATGTCGATGGTGGGGGCCGGAGGGGGTCGACAGGGCATGGGAATAGGAGTCCACGGGGGGAGTCGATGAGGGGTTGGAACAGGATTAGCTTCTTCTTCTTGTTGGGTCTTGACCGGAGTCGCCGGGGGTTTGAAGACGGGGACGTCGACGGGAGGTTGAAGACGAGGAATTTTTATGTTTTATTTATTTATTTATTTTTATTTTTTTGATAGTTGGGATTCTAGGGTTTTGATAAGAAAAAAAGATTTGTATAACTTGGCTCTGATACCATGATAAGGTTAACAGAGAGATTGGAAAATATGATTGGATTAATGGAATGAAATATAACCGTGTACAATGACTCCATTATATAGGAGGGAACCAAATACTAAATTGATATATATCCAATATGGGACTAAATACAATATCTAACATACGACACTTATACTTTTATTGTACAGTATAAATAAGCTAGTTAATAGTGAGACATAGAGTGCGGTTGAAAGTGTCTATCTACTCATTAAATTATTTTTTGGGGATGGACTATATTTACATGTTACTTTCACACACACAACTAATGTCATCAAAGAAGTTTGGATTATAACATTAATTAGGCTTAGACACATGCAATATATGTATAATAGAAAAGAGGTTGTTTAATTTTCTAGAAAAAATAATTATATATTGATGTAATTAAGTTTAGATTTTGTTGTTGTTGTTGTTGTTGTTGTTGTTTTCTCTCAGATTTTCAAATTAGAAATTTATAAATGAATATTAGGCATTTAATATGATGGACTGACTAGAAACCTAGAATCAATTCATCAAAGAAAATACTGTGATGAACAACTACTACAATTTAATTAATTAATCAACCCTGCTTGGATACAAATGTATGATATATATAAAAACACACACACACACACACACACACACACACACACACACACACACACACACACATATATATATATATATATATATATATATATATATATATATATAGGTAATTTTTAAGTGGAGATAAATGAATTCAATCTATGGGTTGCTACTTGTACCTTTTCTCTTGAAATAGTAAATTTTGTTGGGCTGAAAATTGGATACATGCAGTTATCTTAACTTTAAGGTAGTGATGGCAATCGGTCCACCGGGCCGGGCCGGGCCCAACCCATTCGGGTTTGACCCGGTTTCAGGCGGGCTCGGGTTGGGTTGGGCTATTATCCGGGTCGGGCCAGGTTGGGAATAGAAAAAATCAACCCGTGAGCACATTCGGGTTGAACCCGGATCGGACCGAGCAGGGCGATGGGTTGGCCCCTTTTTTTTGTTTATCTTTTGTTTTTTTTATTTTCTTTCTTTCACTCTCTCTCTCTCTCTCTCTTTTAATCTAAAAGTAAAAAATAAAATTTGTACAACAAGTATAAGAGATTAAGAATTAAACAAAATTGTATACATTATTCATTTCAACTTCTATAATATTTTTACAACTACTTTTACATACAAATACTGTTAAAAAAATATATAAATTCTTTCAATTACATGTTTAAGAGGACAATCTAGAGTTTGAGATAGCCTAGAGTTAGACTGAAGAGAGAGAATTGGACTACTGTCGTGCACCTCTACTTAACCTAAACTTAGGATCTCATCGCCCTAAATTTCCTAATCTTGTTGTTGGACATCAGGTGAGTTGCTTCCACTTGTTGATGTAGATGCTGCTTTTCCTTGAGTCATATCTTCAGCCTTCATCCAATCTTCTGTGCATAAGAGCATCTTCAACAAATCCAGCTTCAAGCGATTCCTGTAATCTGTTAGATCTCTGCCACGTGTAGAAAAAACACTTTCTGAAGTAACTGTGGAGACATGAGCAGTTAGTAGATCTCTAGCCATACGTGAAAGAATAGGAAAAGATTTTTATGTTCATTCCACCAATGTAGCACTTCAATCTTAGTTCTAGAACTCTCACTATCTTGTTGATTATACCAATTTAATTCAATAGGTGCATTAGTCCTAGGTTTTTTGATTGAATATGAGCAAGTAAATTAGCAGTGACATCTTCTAATGTACTCTTACCCTTACCTTTAAAAGTAGAAGAAGAAGAAGTAACTATACTAGTTGTACTACTAAATGCAAAAGTTCTATTATAATGATCATACAAATTATTCAATGTGGAGTCAAAGCTAGCAAAAAATTCATCACAATCAATTTCAGATTATCTTCAAGTAAAGTAAAATACATTTCAATCAAACTCCTCGTACCTGCTAATTTGATACGAGGATCTATAATAGTAGCAATACAATACAACATAAGAGGAGGATTAAAATACTTCAAAATTTTTGTATAAGCGGGAACAACAATATGGCTAATGTATTCGTCCGAAATCATTTCTTGAAAAGTTTGTATTATAGTAATGATTGAAATAAAAATATTACTAGAAGTAGAATTATAAGATGTAGAAAAACTTCATAGTTGCGGTTTTAAAAGGTTCTAAAAATCGTAATAAAGATTCTGCAAAATACCATGATTGAGGAGTCATTTAAAAAAAATTCATGTTTTTTGCAAGACAAAAATCGTTTATAATATCTTTGTATTGAGTAACAACATTTAGTAAATTGAAAATAAAGTTCCATCGATATTTAACATCTTTAGAAAAATTTCTAAAATGTATTCCCCTAGCTTTATACCATCATTTAAATTCTTAAAGCATAGGACCACTCAAAACAATAAAATGTACACAATTTCTAATTGCAGTTATATATGAATCGGCTACTTTCAATGCATCTTGTACACATAAATTTAAAATATGACACGCGCATCTAACATGAAAAATTTCATTACATGAAGGAGTTAATTTTGTTTTTAATGTACTAATCGAAGCATTGTTGTTAGATGCATTATCAAAACTAATAGTAAAATTTGTATCACGAATATGATATAAATCACAAACTTTTAAAATACGTGTTGTAATAACTAGTCCACTATGGGGATACGGCAAAGCAGCAAGTGAGATGATTCTCTTTTGAATAATCCAATCACTATCTGTCCAATGACAAGTTAGGCCCATAATCAGAATATCGTTACAACTTTTCCAATAATTGAACGTTAATGATACTCTACATGTTAAATAATACAATAGTGCAATTAAAATATCTCTCATTTCGCTGTAAAGTTTAAAACAATCAGACTTCAGTGTGTTTCTAGGAATTCTTATAAAATGTGGATTTAGTGCATTTTGGTTGAAAGACTCTACATTCCTACTATCGGAATAGGAAAAATGTAGATCATCCTTAATAACTAGTCGAGCCATTTCCCGACGAACAAGTTCGGGATCATAGGATTGGCTATCTATTTGTCCGGTCTTAGGGTTGATTTTTTGTTGGCCTTATTGGTCTTGTAATAATTATTTGTGTACATTTAAAATGGATCATTTAATTATACCTGTTCCCTCATCACTCTTCAATTTGTAACTCTTGTCACAAGTTTTACAAATCTTATGTCCTACACCCGGATTATCCTCATCGGGGATATAATCATAATATTTGTGCCAATCACTTGATTCCCCTAGTTTTTCTACTACTAGTGGGTTCGGTTTGTTGTATTTGTGTGTCAACATCATGCATTTCTTAGTCTATTTTGTGTGTATGGATATCGTGAGTTCCTACCAAAGGATTTGGTATAAATTCGGGCTCTACATGTAGGACTATTGGAGGCCGACGTGAAGTACCAGTGGAATCTTGTCCACTTTGACTACGACCGCTACCTCGTGATCCAGACATGGTAATAGTGTATGTGAAAAAAAAACGATTTCTAGTGTTTTACTACTGTATGTGAAATAATACAAAACAATCTAAGAGGTATATGTTAAAAAATAAAATCTAAAAAATAATAGGAGGGTTAAGAGAAAGAAAAGCAAAAAACCAACACAAATATATTACAAAAAATTAGAACTACAACAAAAATCAAGACAATAGGAGGGTTGTGAAATTTTGATATTGTACTTTGCAGATAATCATATATAGAAATGAGAGAGAAAATAAAAGTAGAAGTAAACGTAGTTGATTGAGAAATGTAGTAGACATAATGTAGTCACGAAGTCCGGTAGTCGTTGAAAAAGAGAGAGAGAGAGAGTCAGCTTCTTTGTTAGAGGAGTTCAAGTAGACGTAGTTGAGAGTTGAATTAACACAATTCGATACGATCGAAAAATTTTACTTCTTTGTTGGAAAAAAACTTGATTGAATTGAGATTGAATTGAGTAGTAGCAGTAGAGAGAGTAAGAGAATAAGGTGTGAATTTTTTTAGATTGAATTAAGGGGGTATTTATAGGGGAAAACACACACACACACACACACACACACACACACACACACACACACACACACACACACACACACACAAACAAAAAAAACCCACCCCAAAACAGAGCCAATGGCACTGTTTCAGACTGTTCAACCTGCAGGTCGATCCTTTGACCCACGCGGGTCGATCGTTTGGTCAAACGGGTCCAAATCCGTGGGTCGAGTGTGCGGGTTTCAGGCAGATTTGACTTGGTCAATTGGTTCATGGGTCAGGTTGAGCAGGTTGGGTTGGCAAAATTTGCGACCCGCGGGTTCGAGCGAATGGGTTATGGGTGGGTCCCGGCCCGGCCCGCCCAAACCTGGGCTGAACCGGGGTTAGTCCCCCTAAAAGTTGTGGTCCAGTCTGGTCCTCGAAATCCCAAAAAAAAACCCAACCTAGGCCCGACAGGCCAGCGGCCCGGCCTGCTCAGACCCGGGACTGGGTTGAACCGGCCCGGGATGGCCCGCGGGCCGACCGTTAGTAGCCAGCCAAAATTTTTTTCTTGAATTTTTTTAAAAAAAAATTGTGTTTGTATAATTACTAAAATACCCCCCCAACGGATTTATACTAGCTAGTTTTTGGGGGTATTTTGGGAAATTGAAAATATACATATTCTATATATACAACCTCATTTCATTCAATTCTCTTCACAAATTGACTCAACTCTCTTTACTATCTCTCAACTTTCTCAACAAATCAACAACAATCAACAACATTCAACTACTATTTTGCAAGATTCAACATCAACAACATCAACAATATCCAACAACAATCAACAACATCAACAAGAACACTGCAAGCTCTCAACTCTTTCTACCTTCATTCTTCATTCTACATTCTACACTCATACAGTATTTTTGTATTTGTATAATTTTTAGAATTAACATTATTGTTTGTTCTCATTTATTTCTCATAATTAGATTGAGTTTTCTTGTACTTCTTCTTCTTCTTCTTTTTAAATTTTTATATAAAAAAATAAAATTGGTAAACATACACTAGAATATTCATTTAATTGTTGTTGTTTTATTTAAATATTTGTTCTTTTTGTTTAGAATTTTTATTAACATAAACCGGTTTATAGTAGAATTTTATTTAAATTTATTTGCATTGTAGAATCATTTTCTATAACATACAATAGTTTATCTATCTTTACTTGTTTTGTAGAATTAAAATTTTAAAACATACACTACAATTAATTTTTAAAACATACACTAAAATTAATTTTGAGAACATACACTAGTTTAGATGGCATCTAACCGATCACGTGGTAGACATAGTAGCCAAGAGTCCACTAGTAGTTGTCGCATTCCCTCCATTCCAATTTCATATGTAGATAGTGAAGAAACACTTTACAATTATGATAGTATTCCCGATTTTCATGAAACACACACGGATCAAGTAGAAGTAGAAGACATAGAACCACAACCATCGTAACAAGGCTCATCTCAATCCCGTAAAACAAGAGGAAACACATCCGAAGTACACAAATATTTTGACTATGTCCCTTCACAAAATGATAAAAATGTAGGACTAAAAATTGTAAAAAGTGTCAAACACCTTATAAGTTTAAAGTAGGATCGGGAACGGGTACACTTCAACGTCACTTAAATAAATGTCAACCCGAATTTTCTAAAGACAATCTTACACAACAAAAAACACACCCTAAGACCGGTCAAGTAGATAGTCATAACTACGATCACGATATCGTACATAGAGAAATGACTAAGTTAGTAATTAGATATGAATTACCTTATTCTTTTTGTGAAAGTCGGAATGTAGAGACTTTTGCACAAACCACATTAAACCCCCATTATAAAAAAATTCCTAGGAATGTAGTTAAAGGTGATTGTAAATTAGTTTACAATGAGGCTAAGGATTTTTTAGTAGCAACACTAATATCACTAAACACTAGAGTTTCTTTGACATCGGATGAGTGGGTAGGAGTAAACGGCGTACCAATGATGTATGTAACATGTCATTGTATATATTCTGATTGGCTACTTCAAAAGAGGATAATTTCATTCGGATTTGTTAGGTACCCACATAAGGGTAAAATAATTGCCACACACATCATGAAAGCATGTAATAATTTTGGTATTTTTGATAAAGTTTTTGTTATAGGTTTTGATAATGACTATAATAATACTAAGGCAATCACTAGTTTGCTAATTACACTAAATCCTATAGAACTGGAAATTTTTCAAGTTAGTTGTGCTTGTCATATTTTAAATCTTTGTGTACAAGATGCACTAAAATATAGACACAATAAAATTGAGGCAATGAGAAATTGTGTTCATTTTATTACGTTGAGTGGTCCAATATATCAAACTTTTCATGATTGGTGTCAACTTAGTGAAATTGTATTAAACGTTTTCCTAAAGATGTTAGACATTGTTGGAATTCTACTTTTGATTTATTTAGTGTTGTTCTTCACTATCGTTTTAATCTTAGAGCATTTTGTATTGCAATGGGTATGTAAGATTGTATGTTAGATGATGATTTTTGATTTTTTGCCAATAGTTTGTACAAATTTTTAGAATCTTTTAATGAAGCTACTTTACAATTTTCAAAAAGATATACATCTACATCTAGTGGTATTTTACTTGCAATTGTCACGAAGATGACAACAATTAAAGATTTGGTAAATGACCCATTTATTGGAGAAATGATTTATGCCGCTTATATTAAAATTTTAAAATATTTTCATCAACTTCCTATGTTATATTGTGTTGCTAGTGTAATGAATTCCATGATTAAGTTAGATGGCAAAAAATTTTAATTGAGATTTTTTATACTTACGCACCTCACGAAGAAATAGAAGATTTTAATCATGTTGTTTTCACTACAAAATTTGAGAATATTTTGACTAGTTTATATGATATTTACGATATAATTTATTCATCTAGCACTACACAAACACAAAATGTTAGTTCTTCTACTTCTTCTTCTATATTATCAAAGGGAAAGGGTCTTGCTACAAGTAATGTTTTAAATATCTTAAAATAAAAAAAAACCAAGAACCAATTCACTAAATGAGTTGAATTGGTATAATGCACAACCTCCCAATGAAGATGTAGTAGATGGGTTTTCTTTTGGGGAAACTAATAAAAATATTTTTAGTATTCTTTCTCGCATTGCTAAAGATTTGCTAACTATCCCGGTGTCAAGCGTTGCATCAGAAAGTGTGTTTTCTCTTGGTGGCAGGATTATGAGCCCGAACAGGAATCACTTGACATCAAAGAATTTGGAGCCGTTAGTATGCGCTGAAGATTGTATGAAAGCGGAAGAGATGACCCAAGATTTACAAGAAGCACAAAACGGATCAACAAGTAGCGATGAATGAACATCTAGTAGAATGTAATTTGTATAATGTATTGTAAATAATTTGAAAAATTTAGGTGGATGAGAGTCTATATTTAGGTTAAGTAGAAGTGCACGACAATAGTCCACTGTCTTCTCTTCAACTAAATAGAGGCCATCTCGATCTCTAAATACAAATGTTTCCCTCGTATTGTAATTTGAAGTTATTTGAATGAAATGAAATTTTACTAACTTATTTGATTACATATTAAACTTTGTAATTCATAAAAATAATTGAATTTATGAATATCTCTTTTATCTATATGGTCTTAACAATTGTGAATAAATTTTCTTATAAATTGTTTTGTTAAAAAATATTAAAAGATTAAAAAAATGCTCGAACCGACCTGGCCTGGCCCGACCCCCGAGCTAGGGGCAAGGACCGAAGCCGGGCCTCAATATTCCAGCCTCAGCCCGGCCCACGATCTTTGGTGGCCTAACCCGCCTAAGCCCGGGATCGGGTCAATCCCGCTAGGCTTCGGCCCGGCCCGACCTGGGAGGACCGAATGCCAACCCTAGGTTGCCATCCCAACTTTAAGGGTCCATTTGGAAATAGAGGTTAGGTAAGATAACTGAAGGTACATGAAAGTATCCAAGATACCAACAATTATTCGAACTTTGGGCCCATTTGAATTTTTTTTTGAGGTAGGATAATTAAAGGTACCTATAATTATCTCAACTCCACAAAAATACTTAAGTTATGTTACCTCCAAAACCAAATGCTCTCTCGAAAAACTTACTATAGGTATATAAACTTAATTTATAGGTAGAAAAAAAAGTTACCGGTAGGTTTTATACCTCTACCTTCAATTAAAAGATACGTCTAGGTGTCTAAACTTTGTTTCCACCCGGTGCCTAACATGAAATAACCGGAGGTAAGGTAACTTCAATAAGTGACCAAACATACAAAAGTTTAGATAACTGCACATCGGCTAACCTTCATTTATGTCCACTAATTTCTGCATCCAAAGACTGCCTCAATCGTTGCTACCCACACATGATGGAGGTTGGGTGTAACCGAGTCATAGTTATTATAATCCAAGATCAGAACACTAAAAAAACAATTGACAGTGAAACCACCACCTTTCCCTCCAAAACATCACTTAAAAAAATTCCACTCCCAACTCACCTCCCTCCTCGGCCTTCTCCCTCTTCCACCACCACTCCTCCCCCTCCCCTCCCCTCTTAAATGCCACCCTCCGCATCCTCACCGCCTTATCCCACTTCCGCCTCTCCCTTTCCACCTTCACCCAAGGCCGGTCCTGAGGTATTTGAGGCCCTGGGCGAAAAAAAAATTTGGGCCCTTTAATGAGTCTATCTATGTCAAATTTAAGGGTAGCTACTTAAAAAGTAAGCATGGCAAGATATCAAAATTTAAATTCATCAATGGATGGGACAATGTTTCCATTAAGAAAGACTAACAGAGCAGATATAGTAAACATAATGTAGATCGACTCTTGAAGTTTTATTTATAAGTACATCTATTTTCTTTCATTTAATAGTATGCATATTGTACACTCAAGAAAAAAATTAACTAAGCACAAAGTACGGATAACCTCTATAAGGATCCAAGAATAAGACATCATAACTCTCGGAAAAGATCTCAGTTAAACACATGGCAATTTTATTATGAAAATCACATCAAATTACTAGAACTTTTTGAAGAACTTGTATATGATATGGGTTACATCATGCAGTTTGTGCAGGTTGGGGTAATGAGAAGCTCCAGGTATGACGGCTACTTCCTCAAGAAGTGGAATATACTGCTTCAGTGCTTCAGACCTACAGTGTGGGTGAAGTCCTTGAAGCTTGGGTAGTGATACACGATACCCTGGTCACTAATGATCAACTTCGCCAGTGTGTTGATCTTCATCCCTGCCCATGGTGCTAGGAGCTCCGCGTTTCTGCTATTCAGAAAAGGAACAAATTAGTTCTACCCGGTACTTTGTTAAAGATTTTATAACACTTTCATGCATTCAGCTTCGTGAAGGAACACAAATTAATTAAAAATAGCCAAATGCACATCTTAATTGTGCTACTTTCATACTGCTAAGATAGATATGATCAAATAGCATCTAAGTGCCTTATACAATAGACTAAAAGTAGTACAATAGAATGAGGCTCCCAACTTTCTTCGAACTTCATTGAGTACAAGATAATCTAAATTGACAACTCCTTCAAAGATCGTAACTGCAATCAGTCACTCAACCATACTCTGTATTTACAATTTTTTTCTATAGTTAATCGGTACATATAGTTACCAAGAACAAAACTATAACTTAAACTTCCGAACTACTTTCATACTAGGTAGAAAGACTTACCTCTATAGCTCAGTCGCTTTCCAACTTGCAAATTATTTGAGATCTAGAATATATTTGCAAACTATCTGAGATCTAAAATGTACGAGTAAGCTGAGAAGCCCAAAGCCCACATCATCCATCACTATCACACTTCAACTCAAAAGCAATACAAAATAAATAAATAAATAAATAAGTTGACGCGCTCTCAAAGCACATAAATATTTTATGTCTGTTTAGGGGAGAGAGAGAGTGACTGAGTGAGTGAGAGAGAGAGAGAGAGAGAATTTGAAGAAGATGAAGAGGCTGGACCCAATTTTTTTTCCGAAGAAGTTGAAGTGACACTGGAAGAGAGAGAGAGATTACTAAATTGGGCAATTTCCTAAAAATTAATTACAAACCCTTTAATCTATTATATTAATTATAAGACCATTAATCCATTATACTTACAAAAAATTGGGTCCCTCCCCTGAAGTGGGTCCTGGGCGGCCGCCCAGCCGGCCTTGGGCCAGGGCCAGCCCTGAATTGGTGGAGGGCGGTGATGGGGTGGGGTTGAATGCGTTAAGAGTGTCGGCGGTGCTTGCGGCTTGTGCGAGGGTTGGGGCGTCGGAGGGTGGGGTGAGGGTTCATGAGTATGTGAAGAGAAATGGGTTTGAGAGGAATAGGGTGGTGGGGACCGCGCTTATGGATATGTATGCAAAGTGTGGGAAGATAGAATCTGCGAGGCAAATGTTTGATGGGATGGCGAGCAAGGATATTTCGGCTTGGACTGCTATGATCATGGGGTGGGAAGTTCATGGCCGCTTTCGAAAAAGTCTATAGTACTTTGAGAAATTGAAGACTTCGTCGGTGTAGCTAGATATGGGGCTTTTCTTGTAGTGCTGGTCACTTGCCTTAATTCTGGAAAGGTTGAGGATGGTTTACAACTCTTTTTTTTTTTGAATAAAAGTGACTCTCCGGTCACCTGTTCCATTAATGAAGGATTAACGAAACAAAGCGTACAAAATATTACATCCCAAAAATCAAGTTCACTCTAGAGTACAAAATACATCCAAATGTAAAAACATAAAAACATAATGCATAAAGTAGGCAACCACTCCACTTAGCATAACACTCCAACGACGTAGAGTGCGAATGTCAACCCCTCAGCCTACTACTCCTCGATGTGTGTGTGCAGCCTTTTCCTGTCCAAGCATTGATCACATCCAAAATTTTATATAGCATCATGATAAATTTACAATTTATAGAACGAAAACAAGCATCATTTCTGTCCAGCCATAGGATCCATAAACTAGCCGCTTTCGTTATATCCCACATGACCCTACTTTCTACTTTAATATGTGAAGATCTCCCCCCCCCCCCCCCCCCCCCCCCCGCCAAAAAAAAAAAAAAAAAAAATCTGACGTCCTCCTACCCTTGGTTACATCTAGGACACTTAGCATTGATCGGCACATTACGCTTCCTTAGGTTGACCTTTGATAGAATAACATTGTTCAAAATCAACCACATGAAAGCTTTCACCTTTGTAGGTGATTCTGATTTCCTGATAATATTTGCCTCGTGATTTCTCATCCCCAACGTTCAAGTGACTGTACATTGATGCCACCGTAACCATCCTACTTGACTTTATTTCAAAAAAAAACCATCCTACTTGACACTAGAATCCACTCCCTGACATCTCTGTCGTCGATCGAGTATTGCCCCCCTTCCAACACCAAGGATTGGAGTCTCTGCAGTATGGTTTACAACTCTTTGACAGTATGAAACGTGATTATAATGTTCAGCAGACTTTGAAGCACTACACTTGCATTGTGGACTTGCTCGGGAGAGCTGGAAAGCTCGATGAAGCTCTTGAACTATTGAATACACATGCCAATTGAGCCGGACTTTGTGATATGAGGTGCGCTTTTCTCTTCTTGCAGAGCCCACAAGAATGTTCCATTTGCAGAGTTGGCTGTGCGGAGAAGCTTCTAAAGCTCAAACCTAAACATTCAGGAGGTTACGTCTCTCTTTCCAACGTGTATTCAGAAGCTGGGCAGTGAGAAGATGCTGAGAAGGTGAGGACTAATATGAAGAATTGTTGTGTGGACAAGTCACCGGGATGGAGTTCCATTGAGATTGCTGCCAAGTTGTATCAGTTTGTTGTAGGTGATCGGTCTCACCCACAATCCAAAGAAATATATGAGAAATTGGAGGAAATGGTAACTCGGGCAAGGGAATTGGGATATAGGCTCGGCACAGAGTGGTTGCTGCATAATATTGAGGAAGAGGATAAGGATGACTCTCTGGGATGGCATAGAGAAAAGCTGGCACTTGGTTTTGCACTCCTGAACACTGCCGATAGTGAGGGTAATAGGATTGTGAAGAACCTAAAGGTGTGCGGAGATTGCCATTCTCTTATGAAGCTGGCTAGTAGGATATATGGGAGAGTGACTGTGCTAAGAGATACAAAGCGGTTTCATCACTTCAAAGATGGAGACTATAGGGATTATTGGTAAATTCAACATGCTGCCCATGTCCTTGGAAGTTGGAACTATTGGCAAAGTCCCTTAAATTCAAGATATGGAGGAGCGATGATCTTTCCCATTAGGGCTCGAAATGGTTAAAGTGGTGTCTTATTCATTTAATCTCCGATTCCAGTCACAATAATCTAATCAGGTCAGGATTTTACAGCATTTTCTTTTTCTTTTTCTGTCTTTGTAGTATTATTATTCATGTTTAATTATTTCTCTTACTATATGTTTTAACACACTCTATGTACTTGAGAAACCATGTTGTATCTATATATTTTTGGATGTTTGCAATTGTCATTTTCAGTTGTTTTTCATTTGATTCCTTCAACTCTAGTACACACACACCACTCTGATTATATATTCCCATATTCATCTTTGGTTATGTGCAACATGATCTTCATCCAAGTGTTAGCCAGTTGTTGATTTGGCTACAATCAGCTCCTAAGTCAACACACATATTTTTGGTGCATAGTTTTTGTTGTAATTTTTTAAACATGTGGGTACATATAATTTGTTAACAAATAAAGGATTACAGTGTTCTCAAATGGTCATATTCTCATTAAAATATTCCAGCAGTTCCTATTCCTGAACTCAAAAAATATATCATTGTCAGACTGCAACTGTTACTGATAAATTCTAATATTCTATACTTAATTTCATGCATTTGGGACGTTCAGATAAATAGTAATATTTCATGATTTGTTAACCTGACATTGATTTTGCTATAAACAACATACTCATTAACAGAAACAGGGAAGGCAGTTATTGACTTCAGATTTGCAACACGTTTTACAGAAGCCCGTTACCTTCTAAATACCAAATGCAGGATCTTCAGTATCAAGTTATATTAATTCTCTGCAACCATTTTCTTTTCCACGTTGTTTCCCACATATTTTAAGAGTATATGCAAATGATCAATTTCATGACTAGTATTTTTGTCTCTTTTCAAACCCCTTATCAAGATAGGATTATCAGGTTCAATTAAATTCTTAATTCCATCGAATTGTTGAGTTCATAATAAACTGCAAGTATGCTTGGTTATTTATTACATTTAACATTCTTATATGGGATGCTGTGTTTCTAGAACGTAGAAAAGAACTTGGAGAGAAACATAGCTTAAAATATTACACACTGGGAATTTCAGTCATTATTGAGTTATAATTACAAACTTAAGAGTCGGATTTATGGATGAATCCGATCTCCATATAGATCAACCAATCCTAATGTTGCTGATTCTCTAGATACCAATCCCCATACAGTAGATTTTACTAGCTGATATCAATCCCAATCTCGAGGTTTCGTTACTCCATCTTGTGTGTTTTTTTTTAAAGTGTTCACCCCATCTAGTGTTATTTTTATCAAATCTTAAATTGATCAGGTGTCAGCAAAGAATCTGTATATTCTAGCATTATTTAATCTCAGTCTCATGGCAGCAGCTGTAGTTATCATTGACAGAAGAGAGAAGATGACGATATTGGCCCAGTGCCATGCTTTCTCTCCCCATTTAGGACTCATTCCTTTGACCTACAGTTTGACAGACAAAGACAACCTAATTTAGCTTTGCCTACTGAACCCAACAATTAGACATGATTAAATAGTAAGCCATACCTTGATGAAGATCATGCTTGGGAAAACAAAGGTTAGTGGGAACAGAGTAAAAGATCCAATGAGGTTTACAAAATCTCCCATGAAAGGAAACAATGCTGTAACAAATGTGTTTACTCCAAAAACCAGCGCTCGCAAGAAGAATCGTCGTATCAGATTGTGTTTGGAGAACATATTTTCTTCCAGTCTTAAGAACTTGGTATCTAGAGCCTCATGTACTGGTGCAACAAACATCTGATCATGGAAAAAGCTAGAATTTAGAACCTTGTCTAAACATAAAAATAAACATAACAAAGAATAGAGAGAAAAATCTACATGCTGGGAGACTATGCTTTGAAGAAAGGTTGTACAATTGACTAGAACCTTTGCCCGTTAGGCCCACTCAGGTCTTTTGGAAGATATTCTGAGACTGATGAACCATAAGCCCAGTAACCAAGTATGCTCACACCAAAATATATTGCAAGGCCAACTGAAAACTGTAGTGTCAGCTTTTCTCATGTTGGTCACTGCTGGTTTACGAAGAGTTGACTGCAACAAGAAGTAAGCATATTCGTAGTTTAGAGTTTCTTAATGCTTGGTGGTAATTATTAAAATATATTAGTCTTATTTTATTTTATTTTATCATACTTTTGAGATAATTTTTAAAGATTTTTCTTGTTCCCGGTTTTGACACCGGGTTATAAGTGAGTCATTGAACAAGATAAGTTAATACTGAATGAGAAAATATGGTACAGTATATATAGTAGAAACCTGAATATAAAATGTAACCCCTGTTTCCGTTAATTTGTATTTTCAAGTATTTTCCCGTATTTTAAATTAAACTATTCTCTTTTAATTTAATATGTTATTCAAACTATTTTGTGAAGCCCAATATTTGATTATTCAACTATTTTAATATTTGAAATGTTTTGGAACTCAATTTTTATTATAAGCCAGTAATTTAAATTATTTTGTATGAGCCCAAGCCAATTGTTTAAATTAAACCCAACGGTCTAATTATTTACTTTGAGCCCAATTCTATATTTTAATAATTAAATTTGTTTTGAGCCCGTGGACCAAGCCCACCTCCTATTGGGTCTTGATCTACTAACCCAAACCCAAACTCCATTGTTGACCAGATCCAACCATTAATCCCCAAATCTCTCCTACCTCCTTTAATCCTCAAATTAAATCCCTCCCCATTAAGACAGCAGTTATAACAATCCTAATCACCTTCAATTCAACTATTTGAATACCGTAACCTTCTCCCCTATAATCACTCTCCTCCTTAATTTTATATTATTTTCCCCTTCTTTCTCTCTCTCGTACCCTCTCTCCTTCTCTGAATTAAAACCAAACAAACCAAAAACAAAAACCCAAAACAACTCATCTTCCTCATTCTCCTTCTCACCTTCACCAAAACTGAACCCAACCTCTCCTCGTCGCCCCATCGTCGCCTCGCCTTCTTCATCCCCTCAGAGTCCATCTCGCCATCACCGTCCCCACAGAGCTGCCATCGTCACCAACTCCCCAACTCCACCATTACTCAAACCATCGAACCCACCTCCGCCATTACCCGAACTCCGAACCCGCCGTCTTCGTTAACTTCACACCCCATCCCTTTCCTCGTCGTCATCACCTCTGTCCCTCGCCCAACCTCTCGCTCGACCGAACCCAACTTCCCATTGCCGCTGAACCCATCTCTTCACCATCGACCCAAACTCTCGAACTCCGAAACCCAACTCCGCCATTAACTCCGTCCCCTTCCCCTCGCCCTCATCCTCTGTTTCGAACCACAAACAGAGCCGCGCTCGACGAACTCCTCCTCGACGTCGCGCCGCCCGTGACCGCCGTCGCCTCCTTGCGTCGAGTCTCTCTCGACGTTGCTGCCGCCTCGTCACCGTCAAAGAACCCCGCGTCGCCACTCTCTCTCGAGCTCTATTTCGTCGAAGAAGAGAACGAAGAAGAAGGAGAAGGTGATTGGCGGGACTGAATCTCGGCCTTTGGATCGCGCCAAGATTCGTGCCACTCAGATCACTGTTCGCTACTTTGCCACAGCAGATCCCCGCGTGCTGCACGCTGTTCTAGCCCGATCCGGTGTTAGGAAGGGATCTGATTGGTCGATTCTGTGTTTCGCTGTTTGGCGCGCAGCGGATCCGTATACCCTGTTTGCTGTTTGTTTCCGATCTGGTGTGTAGGAAGGCTCCTATTGGCTGGATTCGGTGTTCTGCGTTCTGTGCACACCAGATCCAGTCTTGCTGTCCCGTGTTTGGATCTGATCCTGGTTGGAGTTTACTCTAGTTGCTGGCTTTATTGCTTGGATTTCTTGCACATATTTTCGTGCGTGATTTTCGTCAAAAAGGCAAGTATTTCTTGTACAATTTTATTTGTTCTAGTACAAGCTCCTTGTAAAAATACCGCAAGTATATTATTTTTGACTCCAATTCGCATTCATAAGTCGAATTGATACCCGTTTCCATACCTAATCCGTCGATCTGTATTCACATGTGATCGTGAATACTTTGTTCTCATATGCATGACACGAACACAAAAAAAAATAAATACAAACATATGTACTTTTAGGGGTTATACATATTGGTGTGAATGGCGATTTTGCCCTTGATAATAATTTAAGTGTTGTATATTATCCCTTAGATTTTGATTTAGTTTTATACATGTGATCACTCACCTTGTAGTTGCAATATTATTTTATACAACCATAAAATATTATGGACCCATCTATATAATAATAAATTATACCCAAATATGACATTAAAACTACATGTTTCACATCTCATTACTTAGAACATATTGCATGCAAAATTCCTTGTTGTTCCCTGTCCATATATTGACATCGTTCTCATTGCATTATGATTGGGTTAACAAAATTAATTTAAGTAACAAGCCGGGGCATAAGGGAAAGATTTAAGTAGTGGGCAATATAGAAGAGCGTACTCGGATGGGAGCTCGTGGTTTCCCGATGCAAATTACAAATTACAAGTTGCAAGTTTGCGAATTATATGTTTATATGTTTCACACTATATGTTTACACTATGTTTGACTCGATATGTTTCACGTTATATGTTTGCACGTATCTCGATACAATATTGAATGTACATGTTTTCTCGAGTACGTGACCTATAAAACCCACCACTAAATCTAAACGAAATTGTATTGACTGTAGCAACCATGTAGTAAAAGTATGGATGCATGAAGTGCTACCTAGATAGAATCAAACATTAGACATAAGATTAACATGTGCATTTGCATGATCCAACTATATGTTACATGTTCATGTTGATTCGATACTTGTTTACCTGATTACTTATTTTATATGTCACCTGTTCCATATTGCTTTGTTCATATCATGTTTACATGTTGTATTTTTGTTCCTATTTCATGGCTATCGATTCCATGCTCTTTCCTGTTTTTCTTTTGTTTTGTTTTGTACCTCTTTTTCCTTAGCTTGTACCCCCTTACGGCCTGTAACTTGTATTAACGGGTCTCCTTGTTTTTCTTTTCTTTTCTTTTTGTTATAATATACTTGCAGGCCCAAATGGAGAATTACCAGAAGGTGTCGCTGACCAAGTGTTCTAGTTTAATATTATCATGTTATAACCTAGTTTGTGTTTTACTTCATTAAACTCTTTAATGTAATCCGGGCTCGTTTGACACGTAACTATTGTATTTCCCAGTTGTTGGTTATTTATGGACTATGTCATGAACTTTCATTATCAAATTGTGATTTACATGCCTGCGTGGGTTGTTTTATTATCTTGTTGTTGAGTTTACTTGTACAGCTCATGAATGGTGTGTTCGCACCATTTGCTGGGCCTTAGTCTCGCGCCCGTATTCCCGTGTTTTGGAAAGCGGGGCGTGACAGGGTTTTTAGTGGTATCAGAGCTTAGGTTTGGGCTAATGTGTTAGTTTGACTAATACATTAGACAGACTTGACTCTATCAGGTCAACTCAACAACATGTACACCACGTTGATCACATGGATAATGAAATAACCAACATATAAACTGGATACTAACCGTTTAATTTTATTGCAGACCATGGCTAGGAAGGGTACTCTTTCTTCCAGTGCTGGAGATGATCAGCCTGAGGAGCCCACCATTGCACAAATTATGGAGATGCTTAGGAGAGGTGCCTCTTCTTCCAGCCAGCCAGAAGAGCCTACTATTGCTCAAGTAATACAGATGCAATGTGAGCAAAATGAGATGATGATGCAGCAGATGATGCAGATGCAGCGGGAGCATGCAGAACTGATGAGGGTAGCTTTGGAAGCTACCAACAGGGATCCTAGAGTACCTGCGCTCGAAGTGCTGCCACCGAGACTTGGCAGCGTAGCAGACTTCATGAAGCTACGACCAGACAAGTTCTTGGGCACGGAGGGTTCGCTTGAAGCCGAACAATGGCTTATCCGGACCGAACAGCTATTAATTGCAGCACAAATAGCAGACGATGATCGTGTGGATGTCATAAGCATCTAACTGGTTGACCTCGCCCACATCTGGTGGCGAGCTGAGATGGAAAGGCTTGTGTGCCCTATCGCCTGGACCACCTTCAGGGAAAGCTTTCTCATGAAATTCTTTCCCGATGTAACTAGGAACGAGATGGAGCAGCAATTCGTCGTGCTCACTCAGGTTCATCCGATAGTGTTTACTATACAAATTCTTCGTTGTTATTTCATATATATCAACGTTTAGCTAAAACACTGTCTTGAATCAGGGGAATCGGACCGTAGACGAGTATGTCGCGGAATTCACCAGATTGAGCCGTTTTGCCACTTCCATGGTGGCGAACGACGAGGATAAGGGCCACCTATTCATGTTGGGCTTGGACATCGATATTCATGATCGCTTAGCTGCATTACGACTCCGATCCTTTGCCGACATTCTAGAGGCAGCCAGAAGCCAAGAACAGACAAGTACGAGAAAGCGTGCTATGCAGCGCCCTGTCTCGAACCCTGTTGCCGCTAGATCCGTTGGTGGACCAATTCGGAGGACAGCCCCCGCCGCCGCTAGTTCAATGCCTTATCCACCTGCTGCTCCGAAGAGGGATGTGATCTGTGAGTACTGTCAGAAAGCTGGTCACATACGAAGAGACTGTCGGTGGGCAAATCGCCAATGCTTCGCTTGTGGATGTAGTGACCATGTGCTTCGAGAATGTCCACAGGCAAGAAATGGTCCAGCCGCCGGAGAGCCGATCCAGCAGAGAGCACCAGTTCGGGGACCACCGCCCCCACCGCAACGGCAAGACTACGGTCAGAGGCCCGCAACACCTGGGAGAGGGCAAGCCTACAACTTGATGCAGAAGAAGCAGAGGCAGCTGAAGTTATTATCGAAGGTATGTTGCAGTTTGTTATTTTTGTCATCGTCCTGTCATTTCTTTTCTTGCATCGCTTATTTCTGCACACTTTCTTGTACATGCACATATTGATTATACTCTTAGACTCAATCTTAGTATTATCTAAGCCCACTCATTTCTTTTCATTGTTTCCTGCGTCTCCATCCTTTGGGTGTTACATTGCCCCATCCTAAATACCGCCTAAGCAAATTTCGACGACGAAATTTTGTTGTAAGGTGGGTAGGATTTGTAACCACTGTTTCCGTTAATTTGTATTTTCAAGTATTTTCCCGTATTTTAAATTAAACTATTCTCTTTTAATTTAATATGTTATTCAAACTATTTTGTGAAGCCCAATATTTGATTATTCAACTATTTTAATATTTGAAATGTTTTGGAACCCAATTTTTATTATAAGCCCAGTAATTTAAATTATTTTGTATGAGCCCAAGCCAATTGTTTAAATTAAACCCAATGGTCTAATTATTTACTTTGAGCCCAATTCTATATTTTAATAATTAAATTTATTTTGAGCTTGTGGACCTAGCCCACCTCCTATTGGGTCATGATCCGATAACCCAAACCCAAACTCCATTGTTGACCAGATCCAACAATTAATCCCCAAATCTCTCCTACCCCCTTTAATCCTGAAATTAAATCCCTCCCCATTAAGATAGCAGTTATAACAATCCTAATCACCTTCAATTCAACTATTTGAATTCCGTAACCTTCTCCCCTATAATCACTCTCCTCCTTAATTTTATATTGTTTTTCCCTTCTTTCTCTCTCCCGTACCCTCTCTCCTTCTCTGAATTAAAACCAAACAAACCAAAAACAAAAATGCAAAACAACTCATCTTCCTTATTCTCCTTCTCACCTTCACCAAAACCGAACCCAACCTCTCCTCGTCGCCCCATCGTCGCCTCGCCTTCTTCATCCCCTCAGAGTCCATCTCGCCATCACCGTCCCCACAGAGCCGCCATCGTCACCAACTCCCCAACTCCACCATTACTCAAACCATCGAACCAACCTCCGCCATTACCCGAACTCCGAACCCGCCATCTTCGTCAACTTCACACCCCATCCCCTTCCTCGTCGTCATCACCTCTGTCATTCGCCAACCTCTCGCTTAACCGAACCCAACTTCCCATTGCCGTTGAACCCATCTCTTCACCATCGACCCAAACTCTCGAACTCCGAAACCCAACTCTGCCATTAACTCCGTATCCTTCCCCTCGCCATCATCCTCTATTTCGAACTACAAACAGAGCCGCGCGTGACGAACTTCTCCTCGACGTCACGCTGCCCGTGACCGTCGTCGCCTCCTTGCGTCGAGTCTCTCTCGACGTTGCTGCCGCCTCGTCACCGTCGAAGAACCCCGGTCGCCACTCTCTCTCGAGCTCTGTTTCGTCGAAGAAGAGAACGAAGAAGAAGGAGAAGGCGATTGGTGGGACTGAATCTCGGCCTTTGGATCGCACCAAGATTCGTGCCACTCAGATCGCTATTCGCTGCTTTGCCACAGCAGATCCCCATGCGCTGCACGCTGTTCTAGCCCGATCCGGTGTTAGGAAGGGATCTGATTGGTCGATTCTGTGTTTTGCTGTTTGGCACGCAGCGGATCCGTATACCCTGTTTGCTGTTTGTTTCCGATATGGTGTGTAGGAAGGATCCTATTGGCTGGATTTGGTGTTCTGCGTTCTGTGCACACTAGATCCAGTCTTGCTATCCCGTGTTTGGATCTGATCCCGGTGTGGAGTTTACTCTAGTTGCTGGCTTTATTGCTTGGATTTCTTGCACATATTTTCGCGCGTGATTTTCGTCAAAAAGGCAAGTATCTCTTGTACAATTTTATTTGTTCTAGTACAAGCCCCTTGTAAAAATACCGCAAGTATATTATTTTTGACTCCAATTCGCATTCACAAGTCGAATTGATACCCGTTTCCATACCTAATCCGTCGATCTGTATTCACATGTGATCGTGAATACTTTGTTCTCATATGCATGAGACGAACACAAAAAATAAATAAATACAAACATATGTACTTTTAGGGGTTATACATATTGGTGTGAATGACGATTTTGCCCTTGATAATAATTTAAGTGTTGTATATTATCCCTTAAGTTTTGATTTAGTTTTATACATGTGATCACTCACCTTGTAGTTGCAATATTATTTTATACGACCCTAAAATATTATGGATCCATCTATGTAATAATAAATTATACCCAAATATGGCATTAAAACTACATGTTTCACTTCTCATTACTTAGAACATATTGCATGCAAAATTCCTTGTTGTTCCCTGTCCATATCTTGACATCGTTCTCATTGCATTATGATTGGGTTAACAAAATTAATTTAAGTAACAAGCCGGGGCATAAGGGAAAGATTTAAGTAGTGGGCAATATAGAAGAGCGTACTTGGACGGGTGCTCGTAGTTTCCCGATGCAAATTGCAAATTACAAGTTGTAAGTTTGCGAATTATATGTTTATATGTTTCACACTATATGTTTACACTATGTTTGACTCGATATATTTCACGTTATATGTTTGCACGTATCTCGATACAATATTGAATGTACATGTTTTTTCCGAGTACGTGACCTATAAAACCCACCACTAAATCTAAACGAAATTATATTGACTGTAGCAACCATGTAGTAAAGTATGGATGCATGAAGTGCTACCTAGATAGAATCAAATATTAGACATAAGATTAACACGTGCATTTGCATGATCCAATTATATGTTACATGTTCATGTTGACTCGATACTTGTTTACTTGATTACTTGGTTTATATGTCACCTGTTCCATATTGCTTTGTTCATATCATGTTTGCATGTTGTATTTTTGTTCCTATTTCATGGCTATCAATTCCTTGCTTTTTCCTGTTTTTCTTTTGTTTTGTTTTGTACCTCTTTTTCCTTAGCTTGTATCCCCTTGCGGTCCGTAACTTATATTAACGGGTCTCCTTGTTTCTCTTTTCTTTTCTTTTTGTTATAATATACTTGCAGGCCCAAATGGAGAATTATCAGAAGGTGTCGCTGACCAAGTGTTCTAGTTTAATATTATCATGTTATAACCTAGTTTGTGTTTTACTTCATTAAACTCTTTAATGTAATCCGGGCTTGTTTGACCTGTAACTATTGTATTTCCCAGTTGTTGGTTATTTATGGACTATGTCATGAACTTTCATTATCAAATTGTGATTTACATGCCTGCGTGGGTTGTTTTATTATCTTGTTGTTGAGTTTACTTGTACAGCTCATGAATGGTGTGTTCGCACCATTTGCTGGGCCTTAGTCTCGTGCCCGTATTCCCGTGTTTCGGGAAGCAGGGCGTGACATAAAAAGTATATCGTAAAGACCACCACACAACTCTCCTAATATACCCATAAAAAAATAAGTAATTTCACCTACAAACGGGTCCGAATTGGGAACTGGGTCTTCTTTCAAAGCCCAATATCCCGAAGACGGATCTGCCTTACTGAGTATGGATAGCAACTCATTATAAACCAGTCCAGATGGATAGAGTGTAATTCAAATTCATGGTTATCCCTAAGAGACAGTTAAAATAGTCTCTCTTATCACGAAACGAGTCAAACTCTCTTCTTATTCATAAATATCGGGAAGTAGAGATTTATCCTTATCTCGAAACGGGTCACTGAGGTGACTATAAATACCTCTCCCCCCCACCGTAACAAGGTAATCAATCTTTTTCTACCTAAAGCTCTTTCATAATCCTTCAGATTACTGACAAGAGCGTCGGAGGATTCGTCGCCGGGATCCATCCTGGTGTATCGAACTTTGTGCAGGTTCACGGCAGCAGCAAGAAACTAGTCAACTTGCAGGTGAGAGTCGGCAGGTTTGTTTACTTGTTTGCTTCAAGAATCTACAAATTCATCTGTTTGCTTCCACACCAGAAATCAGCAGCAACAGGGAGGTCGATGCTGAGCTTCAGGAGGACTTCGATTAGGACGGTGTGATTGAAGCCCTCTGTCACGCCCCGCTTCCCCAAAATACAGAATACGAGTACGTAACATTGGCCCAGCGAATGACTAACATCATTCATAAGCTGTTTAACCGATCAACTCAACAATATAACCAATATAGATTTATTGCGTAGACAATAATAATAATCTCATGAACAATAATACTGTAATGAAGCAATAAAATATCAAAATACAATAATAATCCAATGTCTGGAAACAAATAACAATATCCGGGTCAAAAGTCCACAATACAAAGAAATAATAATAGTCCAATAATTAAATCTTCATGACAAAGCAATAATTATTTATTAAGCGGCGATGCAATCAATTCCTTCACCAATGTTGTTCTCCCAATCCGTCAGGCAATTCTCCATCAACACCTGTAAACACTTCTTTTAAAAAGAGGAGAAAAATTGTCTTTATAGCAAGTCATGGACAGCAAGTAGAGAAAGCAGGGAACAATGTAATAACGGTATAACAATGATTTCAATGGATCAATAAGAATCAATAACATGATACGATAATCAATATCACGATAATCGATGCAATGGCTATAAATAATGGTTCAATATTCGGTAACAATAATCAATGATCAATTCGATATCAATAGGAACAATAAGGAACAATATGTAGTGTCGATGTGATGTAATCCTTAAGTCTATTAATCATTTTAATCCTAACTAACGTAACACTTCATGCGTCCCATCTATTTACCACATGGTTGCTACATACAAACAAGTTACGTTTAGACTTAGTGGTGGGCTCTATAGTTCA